>CM032905.1:18689254-19176750 GCA_019202805.1 Arabidopsis suecica | reverse complement strand
GGGTGCTGATGGCTCCGCCAAGGTAGTAATGGTGAATCAAACGCACTCCATTGGAAAGAAAAGTAGAAACAGAAAACCATTTTTAAAGGAAACGAAAAAGAAAAAGAGAAAAGGACGGTTCGGAAAGACAAAGAAAGCAGTTTGAAAGAGAAGACCTTGAAACTCAAAAAGGTAAAGGAAGCTACAGGAGGCTGGGCTATCTGGACTCAGAGGCAGAATACTGCCCTTTGCAAGATCGGAACTGCTAACGTGAGCAGGATTGCTTAGCGGCCTGGAGTGATGTCTAGATGAACATGGTAAGTTAGGGAAGTTGCTAACTTTCTTGAGACGGCTGAAGGTGGACTGCACTACCGCCTTAGCTTCTACCGGCTAGGATGCCTCAGGGGCCTCCTAGTGGCGCTACCAATGAAAACACAAATACTTTAAATAAAGTTCCCGACACCTAACTGGAAGGGAGAAGGGCTTCGGAATCAGGCCATAGACCGCCGGGAACTTTAACGAAACGGAGTCGATTGGGGGTTGGAGGAGGCTTGGTAAGAACCTTAGTATTGACAACGCCGCCTTCGACCGATGTAATAACCCCAAGGGCTTGACTTACTTGAAGAGTCACACTCTTCAAGCAGTTTCTTCCGTCCCATGAAGAGCCGCATAGGCTTGCGATTATCCTTATAGTAGAGCGTAGAGGCTTGTTCCTGCTCTTGACCGTGGTAGGGACCAAAGACTAATTCTTTTGAGGGCGAAGCTAACCTTCAGAAAGACTATATGAAGGTAGCTTCACAGACGTTTCGGACCATCTTTTTATCCAATGTCTGTAAAAGAATTAGTGGGATAAGAAAATGATTGGTCTAGACAACAAGGTAAAAACGTCGAAAATAACGAGGTTAAGAGGGTTGACTTCTTAAGCAGTTGAAGAAGTTCTGTTAGGAATCTCCCCTTTTGGGAAACCTTAAGGAAATGAGAGCTAGCCAAGTAACTTCGGTTGGCTTTTGAGTCCTACTCAGGTGGTTTAGAGTAGCAGAAGGCAGAGGAGGAAGTTGAGTTCCTAACAGTAGCCCGGGAGTGACGGGACGCATTCTTTGAGAGGTTTGGTTATCGTCTGCGAACACTGCTCTTGTTCCGCAAGGAACGTTGGCGATAACTGTTCTTTCTGATGTCGTCCTGGAATGACCAGCTGCTATTGTCGTGGCTCCCCTTGTCTAGACAACGACGAATGTCTAATTGTGGAGCAGCACTTGCAGCAGTACTAGCAAGAGGAGCCTCTGGCTAGAGAGGAGCAGCACTGAGAGGAGCTGGAGGGGCTCTACTGAAATCGTTGCTTGGCGAATTCTTAATTAAGCGTCCTTCTCTCTGTTTAGAAGAGCGTCACTGAGAAGAGGTGTTTCTCTCTTCAGCTCCCGGGCTTGACTCGCAAGAGGAGCAAGCAGGGGAGGACGACTTGGCTACCCAGGAGGAGGAGGTCAACTACAGAAGGGTTGTATCACCACTCTTCTGACGAGCCTTGCATAGAGGAGTCTTTCTTTCAAGACTTAGAGTTCTACGAGGGGCTTCAGGTCTGGACGAGAACAGGGTGTCTAGTTTAGCGAATGTCCATTACCAAATCCGTTGGAATTCCCGAAAGTGAAGTAGAACTAAGTTTTATAATGTTAAGGAAGAAGAAGGAAGTGTCGATACCTCTTTCTTCCATCGCAGAAAGCTACGAAATTCTGAGCCAGCCCAGATTAAGACGGCCTCAAGCTGTTCACCGCAGGACGTTAAGCGCTTGCGATAAACGAAGTACGCGTAGTGAGTAGAGCCCAATCACAATGAAGTAAGAGGGAAAGTACATTGAAAGGTGGACCAAGTAGTAAAGCTCAAATATGTTTTACGGTCCGCTTGTCGCTTGAGTTGCTGTACTAGCTTGTGATACTTCCCAACAATGAGTCAGTTGTTGTCCTCTAGCTTAATACCTTTCCGTTCAAGTGATGAGAACTCAGGCTGGAAGTTAGTAGAAGCCCGAGATTCGTTGTTGACCTTCTGGTTCATCTGCCGGAGTTTAGACTCGAACTCTTCTATTTCCCCCTAGACTTCCTGGTCATACTGGTCTTAATGGTTAATGTCTTGCTCGACAGACCACAAGTCCCATCCGAAGTGCTTAGACTCAGTAGGCGGCTGCGGGACTTATTAGTTGAGTAACTTGAAGTTCGCTTCATGTTGCGCTAATGGTTCAACGCACTAAGGCTTAACCGTTCCAGCCGCAGCTTCCGGTCTTTTCTCCATTTCCCTGCTCCCTACCTCAACTAAGTTCCTCGATAGGCGAAATAAGTTTGACTCTTCCAATTCAGCCTAGACCTCAGTCTGTAGTTCCTCGTACTCTCGTTGGATTAGAACGACCTAGTTTAGGTGCTACTGCTAAAGAGGCTCCGCTTTCTCTCTAGGCTTGACAGCAGGTCAAATCGTCTTTTCTTTTTAGCAGACCGTCGAGAAGGGCGAAGCAGGAAGTTGGGAGTCCTAAAGCGCCTCAAAAAGTGACTTAGAGGAGGAGATTCACTTAGTCCAGATCTGACCGTCCATTTGTGATCGAGAACTACGAATATGGAAGAAGAACGGAAAACAAACTGGGCGTGATAGAAAATATCCAAGCTTACTCTGCCTTCCACAACAGAATAGGCTTCAGGGACGACGTGGTTTCCAGTGGAGTCCTCTACAAACATGGCTTCCCTTACTCGTTCCTTAAAGAAGGCTAGTTCAGGGCCGGTTCCTCCACCCACTTTTGGGCTGTTGGCTTCACCTCCAGCTTCACGGACGACTAGGCATCACCGACGCAGGTGAGGCTTGACCCCGAACAGGGTAATAATATATAAAAACTCTGAACTTGGAAATACAAAACGAAAACGGATTCCTCCGAAATAATAATTAAAGAAAACTTGTTCTATAAACGGACTCCTCCGAAAATTTGGAACAAGACAAAATCCAAATCTAGGCTCCCCGAAACCAATTTTTTAAATATACGCCCAAACGTTTCAGGCGAAAAATTGTGAAGAACCGGAACACCGATCCATAAAAGTTCTAAAAATCCGACTAGTCCGGAAAGAGAATCTTACGCTCTCGACTCGAGCCGAATTGCGCTCAAGGGGTGGAGCCAAATCAGTTGAGCCACTTAAACAACCCGAACCCGGAATTTTTGAAAACACGAATTACCCGAAGAACGGAATTTACGCTGCCAACTGGAAAGGGAAGGAACTTTTATCCCTTTCAGCGTGCGGAAATTCCGTTATTGACGAAGAGATAAAGGTTTTTGTCAAATTTGGTGAGCCCGTGTGATAGTAGTAATTTAATGCCAAAGCTCTATTTGGGATCTGGATAATTCATCTCCGGCCAAATGGAGATTTAAGAAGGTTCCTTAAGGTTTTAAGAGAGCTATTAAAAATATTGTTACCTTTTGCGTTGACACCAGGGGTGGCTAGGACCGTCAGGAAACAAGGACAGGCCGCTACCGAAGCTTGGCCGGCCGCAAGAGAAAGGAGTACGACACAAGGTGAAGGGAAGCTCCCTTTTCTTTCTCCGAATGCTAAAATACCTGTTCCAATTTTAAGCTGAGAGAACTGGTTTTAGAATACGGAAAGCGAAATTAAAAAAAAAAAAAAAACCACTGTCCAACAGCTGTTGTAGCGGCAAACACGCTGCTCTCCGTCGCCGACCCTGATTTCTCCGTTTGTGAGCTCGAGCATAACGAGCTCACCTCTCTTTTCACTCTCGGAACCTTTCACTGGGGAAAGTTACCCTCACCTCCTTGAAGCTGACATAGCGCCTCTAGGGCGCTTACGAGGCCTACATGGAGGCGCGATTCCCAGTTCAAGTCCCTGGCCACTTGCGGGGCTGACTTCGTCGAGAACAACTGTCACTTCTCCTTCTGCTCCTTTTACTACTGTTAGGAACCCTTGCACAAGGCTTTGGGGCTTCAACTCCCACCTTTGCCACGAAGGTGAAGCTTAAGTTGTAGCCGCTACTCCCTCGGACAAGGACTCGGGGAAGGTATTTACAAGGGATTGAGACGAATAAAAGGAAGAAGAGAGTGAGAAACAAACTTGAGCATTACCCGGAGCCGGGGAAAATAAATACCTTTGTGAAATTAAGAGTATAATAAGAACCTCTATGCAGAAAATTACGTCCTAGCCTAACTCTCGTATTTAGAGAGGCGCTTAGTGAGGTAAGGATCCTATCTGAGGCGTTTGAATTGCCCTATACTTCAAGGATATTTAATGTCAGAGTTAGGGGAAATGAGGAGTGGTAAGAAGAATGAAGACGTCCATACCTGAAATTGGAAGCTACAAGTCTCAGATACGGCCTGAAGAGGTCCCAACCTTACTATCTACTTCCACAAAGGTCTACAGGGTTTGTCTGCTAGAGGAGGTGGAGCGCCGAAGAAATCTAGAGTCTAGGCTCGAGGTACGCGAAACTAGTCCTTAGAGGGTTAGTCCCTGGTTCCTTATCGCTACCGTAAGTATCTCCGCGAACGCGAAGTTGTGGCCTTCGAATGCAACCTTTTCTTTTCTGAGGCCTTTTCCTAATTGGCTTACGTTGCGTCCGAATGATGTCACAGTTCTCTAGAAGTGTAGGAACCGAGGGTGGGGCCTCTTACCTAACTCGAGCCTTAAAGGCTGAAACGAGCATAGGGCCTGACATACTACGGTCAAGACCTGGAGCGTCCAGTTCCCCAAGTCCACAAGACGAGAGGCCCTCCCGAAAGGATCGGGCTTCACACGCTTCCAACTGTGAGACAAACGAACTTATTTACAAAATGAAAACTAAAGAACATGCAAGCGTGTCGGCTTGAAGAAGTATAACATACAAGCGTATCGGCTTGAGAAAAGATTCTTTATTTTGTTTAAAAGTAATAATCATCGACTTGAGAAAAAAGCTCGACGGATGCATGGGTAAAGCCCTAGTTCGGTGTGGCATCAAGCACATGTATTGTTTAGCGCATAATTTGTATCTTGAAGAAATTTAATTAGTGCAAGGTTCCAGCGACCTCTGGTCGCCTTTAAGTCTTTCAACCTATAAACACCATTTCGAACCACCTCGGTAACGATATAAGGGTCCTTCCCAATTGATGCCGAGTTTGCCCGCGCCTTCTTCTTTTTATTATCAAAAACTCGCCTTAGCACATAATCGCCTACAAAGAATGGTCTGCTTTTGACTTTGGAATTGTAGTATCGAGCTGCTGCCTTGCTGGTAATTCTGTATCCGGATTAAGGCTTGATCTCGTCTTTCATTAATGGTATCCAGCGAGTCATCGAGCATTGCTGAATTCTCTTCTTCGTTCAATGGTGCTTCTGTTCTGCGAAGACCGGGCACATTGAGTTCAGCTGGTACTACTGCTTCCATGCCATAAACTAGGGAAAACGGAGTCTCTCCGGTAGGTCGCCTTGGGGTTGTTCGATAAGCCCATAGGACGGGCTGGAGTTCATCATACCATCCTCCTTTTAAGTGACTCAAGCGTTTTTTGAGATTGCTCAAAATTGTTTTGTTCGCAGCTTCAGCTTGACCATTTCCTTGTGGATAGCGTGGAGTGGAATAACTGACTTTGATGTTCCAATCTGAGCAAAAGGCTTCGAATTCGTGCGAAATGAACTGTGGCCCATTATCAGTAACTATCTCGTATGGAACTCCATGCCGGCATATGATATTCTTCCAAATGAAAGTATTCACCGCCGAATCTTTGATGCTAGCATATGCTTCAGCTTCGATCCACTTTGAAAAATAATCCGTTAAGACCAATAGGTATTGTGCTCCTCGAGTTGATCTATGCAACGGCCCGATGATATCCATTGACCACCTCATAAACGGGTACGGGGCAGAAATGGAGGAGAATAACTCCGAAGGTTGATGGATCATTGGTGCATGGAGTTGACAACGTTTGCACCTTTGAGCGAATTTGACACAATCCGTGATCATAGTGGGCCAATAATAGCCCATTCTTTTTATTTTAAAAGCCATGGCCCTTCCGGATGTATGACTCCCACATAGACCTTCGTGTACTTCTCTCACGACGATTTCGACTTCGGGCCCAAAGATGCATAATAGGTAGGGGTCGCTAACACCTCGCTTATATAATGTATCCTTTGATAGACAAAATTTCGCGCTAGTGATTCTCATTTTCCTGGCTTGCCATTTGTTTTTCGGGAGCTCGCCTGTCATGATGTAGTGCTTTATTGGCTCCCTCCAATCAGCCCCCCAATCTTTAGCCGGAATTTGGTCGATCTCATGAAATACTCGCGGTTCCGGTTCGGGATGTTCATTCGGTTCAAGGTCTGGTTCGGGATGGTCGTCCTCGATTACCGGTTCTGACTCTGTAACAGTTTCTGGAAGTACATCTGGCTCCTTGTTGTGCTTTTTCGACTTTCTTCGTTTAACAGGTGGCAACTCGACTTCGGGCTCGCCACGTTCGCGCGCTGCTGCTCGAGACCTTGTAACAACGAGGGCTTCTTTGTCAGTTTTAATGCTTCGCTCCGCGATACATTCAACCGGAATTATTCTTTTCAGTTCAGGATCTGACGTTGACGCTAATGCGGCAAGTGCATCCGCGGTTGTATTTTCTCCTCGAGGTATGCGAATTAGTTCGAATTTCTTGAAGTCTTTGGAAAGACCCTTTACTACTTCGAGATATGCTTCCATTCTTAGGTCTTTCGCTTCATAATCGCCATTGAACTGGTTAACTACTAATTGTGAATCGCAATAAGCAACCACTTCTTCAGCTCCAACCCCTTGTGCTAGTCGAAGTCCGGCAATTAGTGCTTCATATTCTGCTTCATTGTTAGAAGCATTAAACAGTAGCCGGAATGATTGTTCAAGAATTTCCGACGTTGGAGATTCCAACTTGATTCCTACTCCAGATCCTTGTTTTGATGAAGATCCGTCTACGTATAGTTTCCAAGTCTGATTCTCTGGTTGCTCCGGTGTGCCCAGCACTGGTAGTTCGGTTAGGAAATCTGCCAAAACCTGAGCCTTCATGCTGACTCGGCTTTTATACTCTATATCATATTCACTTAGTTCCACTGCCCACTTCGCCAATCGTCCGGACTGATTTGGACTATGAAGTATTGTTCGGAGTGGCTGGTTGGTTAACACTTCGATTGGATGAGATTGGAAGTATGGGCGCAGCTTCCGGGCTGAAGTTACTACCGCAAGTGCGAGTTTTTCCATCATTGTGTACCTTATCTCTGGATCTGTCATTGACTTACTTATGTAGTAAATCGGTTTTTGCTCCCCGCGGTCCTCCCGGACCAAAACTCCACTAACTGCATGTTTTGACACTGAAACATACAAATAGAGCTTCTCGTCCACTTCGGGTTTAGACAACACTGGTGGAGTAGTGAGGTACGCTTTAAGTTGTCCGAATGCTTCTTCACACTTCTCATCCCAAAGGAACCCTTTATTTCCCTTCAGAATTTGATAAAAAGGTAGAGACTTGTCCGTTGATCTTGAAATAAATCTGTTTAGGGCTGCAATTCGACCAGTCAGACGCTGTACTTCCTTGAAGTTCTTCGGGGATGGCATGTTTAAAAAGGCATTAATTTGGTTTGGATTAGCTTCGATTCCTCTTTTTGTCACGATATAACCAAGGAATTCTCCGGATGGAACTCCGAAAGTGCACTTCGCCGGGTTCAGCTTCATTTGGTATCGGTTGAGAATTTCGAAACACTCTTCCAAATGCTTAATGTGATCCTCTTTCTTCAAAGACTTAACCAACATATCGTCTATGTAGACTTCCATTGTCTTCCCGAGATGCTCATGGAACATTTTGTTGACCAATCGCTGATAAGTGGCACCTGCGCTTTTTAAACCAAAAGGCATTACTTTATAACAGTAGGTACCTCTGTCTGTGATGAATGACGTCTTTTCTTGGTCTTCGGGATCCATCATTATTTGATTATAACCCGAGAAAGCATCCATGAAAGTTAATAACTCATTCCCAGCGGTAGATTCTACGAGCCGATCTATATGCGGGAGCGGAAAACTATCTTTTGGACATGCCTTATTGAGATCGGTGAAGTCGATACACACCCTGTCCTTTCCATTTTTCTTTTTGACCACGACAGTGTTTGCTACCCACTCCGGATATTGTACTTCCCTTATAGATCCTATTTTTAATAGTTTGTCCACTTCATCATTTACTGCCTTCGCTCGCTCTACTCCGAGTTTCCTTCTCTTTTGTTTCACAGGCTTAAAACTTGGATCTACGTTCAATTTGTGGCAGATTATGCTTGGATCTATGCCAGGCATATCGGCCGCTGACCATGCAAATGACATCTTGTTTTTCCTTAGAAGTTCAATCAAAGCTTCTTTTATTTCGTCAGCCAAAGTGACTCCAATTCGGACTTTCCGATCTGGTTTATCTTCTTCCAATACTACTTCGATTACAACATCGTCTTCTTTTTGACCACTAGGAAATCTTGGAATTTCCTTCTTCGCGGGTTTCGTTAATTGCTATTGGATCTTTAGTCGATGACTGGTCAGATAACACGTTCGTGAAGCTTCTTGACTTCCTCGAATTGTTCCCACTCCACTAGGAGTTGGAAATTTGATGCACTGATGATACGTCGAGGGAACTGCCTTCATTTGATAAATCCATGGAGTCCCAAGGATGATGTTGTAGGCTGCCGGTTTATCGAAAACAACAAAATCTACTATCTTTGACACGTTTTTGGCAAGAACTGGTAGCTTGATCGTTCCGAGAGACATGGCCGATTCGCTTGTGAATGCCACCAAAGGAGACGGCGGTCCTACTATATCTGCCCGACTGATTCCCATTCTCTCCAGAATACCTAAAAAGATTAAGTCGACCGAACTGCCCGTATCAACGAGAATTCTCGAAACTTCGAAGTTGGCAACGTCTAAGGTAATGACTAGGGCGTCATCATGAGGCCTTTCGAGGTGACATGTTTCTTCCTCGTCAAATGATATTGACGTGCCTTGAAAGTCCATTTCTTCACCTAAATTTGCTTTAAATAAAACATTTCGCCTATGCTTCTTTATGGCATTGATCGTATCCCGACAAAGCTTGGAACCTCCAATGATCACATTGATTTTTCCCTTCGAACTTCTAGGTTCTTCTTCGTTGGATTGCCTAGGTCTTTTAAAACTCTGATCTTTAGGGGTATCCTTTGCCTCGTGATATTCTTTCACGAAATCTTCTAACTTGAATTTAGAAAGATCTCCACTGGCCCACAGCTCGGCGAGGTGCTTTTTGAGGACACTACAGTCTTTGGTTAAGTGTCCGGTTACCTTATGGATATCACAATACAAACTTTCGTCACGGACCCAAGTGTTCGACCTTCCTTTTCCTTGAAATTGTCTCCCGACGGTATTGTTGAGGGGTTGCGATCCGAACTTTTTAGGTCCTTGGTTCTCTCTGGGCTCAAATTTTTTGGTAGGGAAGGTGACCGCTGGTTTTGCTTGTTTGTTCCTTTTCGCAAAACTCTCTTTTTCGTCTTCTACTTCCATCCAGTTATTTGCACGGAAAAGTGCGTCTTGAATTGTGTCCGGTTTGTGAAGTATTAGATCTTCTTTAAACCTCGAATCGTGCCATAAACCTTTTCGTAGGGCAGATAGAGCTGACTGCTGCGAGATTCTTGGGAGTTTTGACAGCACCCCCTTGAATTTGGTGATGAAAGTTCTAAGTGACTCATTTGGCCCTTGTGTTAGATTCCAGAGGTCAGCATCCGAAACGCTTTTATCCATGAGGATAGAATATTGTTTCAGGAAAACAGCCGACAACTCGTCGAAGTTATTGATTGAGCCTGGTTCCAGCTGAGTGAACCACATTAGTGCTTGACCGCAAAGATTTTCCGAAAAGAGTTTGCAGTATCCTGCATCCTCATCAGCTTCATCCAATTCGACTCTTCCGGCGGCAATCAGAAAAGCTGCGAGATAGCTTTTTGGGTCTTCTAATCCACTGTACGGATCCAGTTTGAGTTTCCGAGAATCTTTGATTCTCAAATTTGCAATTCGCGGAATGAAAGGAGTTCGCCTAGCTTCCTCGATGACTCGGTTAATGTCCGGCTCCGAACTGGTGGCCTGGTGGAACTTTGACTTCATTTCTTTTAGTTCCTGGCTAACCTTCCTCATGGTTTCGAGCTGATCCAAGCTCTCTTGATCATACTGATCCAGAAGCTGATCTTCATCTCCGAGCTGTGTCTCTTCTTCCACATCCGGTTGGATCGTCGGGTTAGAAGTTGTTTGTTCGTTGGTCTCACTTCGCACACGGGAGTTTGGCGTACTGAACATGCTTCTTCGGACTCCCACGGTACTTCCTGCACCTAGAGAACGAACACGAGATTGAACAGCATTGATGTTTTGACCAAGAGATACCTGGGTTGTTTTAAGCGTGTCCACAGCTTTTTCCACATCCGAGAACTTCTGCGACATTTCTGTTATGGCTTGCTGCATGGTCTTGAGAGCCTCGGCTACTGTCGAATCAAGGATGCTTGTTCCAGACATTGCTGCTTATCTCGGAAATGAGAGAAATCTGTCAACTCAAGAATCTTCTAGATCCCCACAGGCGGCGCCAAAATGTGGATGTCGGATTCGCACACTTGAATATTTGTTTAATTAGTGGGAATGATTATTCTTGAGGACAAAAATATGATGAAAAAAGCTATGAATTGAGGTGGAAAGATGAGTATAGTATATTTGCTAGAAAAATTGCGTATCCTTTACATGGCTATTAGCCCTCTTATTTATATTGACAAACGACATTTAACTCTCAATTAAACATAATTATTTTCTCTTAAATGCGTCCGTTTTGGTCTCCGAGTTTTAATGCCCAACGTTTGAATTTGAATTGACTCCGATCTTCATGGGCTTCGCCTTGTGGCCCAAATCATCCGACTTCGATTCCGAGTCATATCCCGAGGTGTGACCACTCCGGGCCCTCTTTATGGTGATGCCCACTTCGATTATATCTTGTGATCCATGGGTTAATGGGCCTTATCCTTTGCGGGCCTTCATCTTGATTACGTGGCAATCTTTGGTTGGTCCCGGTCCACTGGTGCGGGATCCGACACCAACAATTCCTACAAGTTTTTCAAATTAAAAAGAACATGATATGCAACATAAGCTAAGTACTCATTCAATTTATTTATTGATGTAATCATACCTCCACTTTAATGGCTGTAAAAAAGCACTCAAAATCAAAATACATATTCTTATGTGAATATTCATTCAAGTTAGTACACATAATAGTATAAGATAGATGGATGGGATTGAAAAATTGACAACCTTTTTTTAATAATTCCTTAAAACCAAGGAAAGAAAAAAGAGGAAAAGAAAAAACAAAGAGGAAGAAGACAAAACCGACTATCACGCATTGTCTGGTACGTAGAGCCAAAAGGAACAATGCCTCTGTTTTAGTGTTTTCTTTCTTTAAAGTTTTTTCCAAAAACACAAACAACAATTCACACACACGCTATTACTCACAAGATAACCACCAGAGACTTAGATAGATAAAGATAGAGAGAAGAACCCCTTACTCCCAGAAAAAAAAAAAAAAGCTTTAAGACATTTTCTTCGAAATTCATGTGGTTTTCTTTAGGGCTGGGCACAAGTACTCGTTACTCGTCCGATACCCGTTACTTGCCTCGTACTCGTCTTGAAAAAACAAGTACCCGTTGTTGTCAAGGCAAGTACCAAGTAGTATAATTTAGATACTTGCAAGTACAAGCCAAGCAACAAGTAGTTGAAAAAAAACTAATACTCGGCTTGTTTGACCCGTTACTCGTTATTATTTTACCATTTTATATACATATATTTTGTATTATATTAGTTTTAAGAACATATTTAAAAGTTATATCAAAAGTAAAGTAAAATTTAAATATGTAAAAATTTTGAAAGTGTTACTTGCAAGTAACTCGCAAGTAGCAAGTAATAAGGCAAGGCAAGTAACTCGCAAGTCGCTCATTTTTTAGCAAGTACTCGAAATTACAAGTACTCGCTTTCAACAAGCCAAGCACAAGTACTAATTTTTATTACTCGTACAAGGCAAGCCAAGTAATAAGTATCCCTAAAAGAGCAAGTACTCGCCTTGTGCCCACCCCTAGTTTTCTTCTTTCCACTGATGTAAGTTTTTCTCTGGTTATCTTCTTTGATCATTGCTACTTTTTTTTTTTTGTTTATCAAATTAGGAAACTATAAATTCAGCTCTCTGTGTGTGTTTCTTCGTCTATATCTATTTAAAAACTTTACTAGATTCAAAGGTTTTAAAATTCTGTACTTTCTCTGCAAACCCTAGTTCCTCTGTTCTTTAACCCTCTTTTTGTTAAACTGCAGATTCTCTGGATCTTTAAAGAAATTCCGAATCATGGGTTTGGTTCTTCTGGTTACGACTCTCTCAAAGTTCAAATCTTTCCTTAAAAAGGATTAAACTTTTTTTCCTTTTGGTTCTGAATAATCCAAAATCAAGCTTTGGCCTTCAATGGTGGCTATGTTTCAAGAAGATAATGGAACATCTTCTGTAGCTTCATCACCACTTCAAGTCTTCTCAACTATGTCTCTCAACAGACCGACTCTCCTTGCTTCTTCATCACCGTTTCATTGTCTCAAAGATCTCAAACCTGAGGAGCGTGGTCTCTACTTAATCCACCTCTTGCTAACTTGCGCCAACCACGTTGCGTCAGGTAGCCTCCAAAACGCTAACGCAGCGCTCGAGCAGCTCTCTCACCTCGCTGCTCCTGACGGCGACACGATGCAGCGTATCGCTGCTTACTTCACCGAAGCGCTTGCTAACAGAATCCTTAAGTCCTGGCCTGGTCTCTACAAGGCTCTTAACGCAACTCAGATAAGAACCAACAATGTCTCTGAGGAGATTCATGTTAGAAGACTCTTCTTTGAGATGTTCCCGATACTCAAAGTCTCTTACTTGCTCACTAATCGAGCAATACTTGAGGCTATGGAAGGAGAGAAGATGGTTCATGTGGTTGATCTCGATGCTTCTGAGCCAGCTCAATGGCTTGCTTTGATTCAAGCTTTTAACTCTAGGCCTGAAGGTCCACCTCATTTGAGAATCACTGGTGTTCATCATCAGAAGGAAGTGCTTGAACAAATGGCTCATAGACTCATTGAGGAAGCAGAGAAGCTCGATATCCCGTTTCAGTTTAATCCTGTTGTGTGTAGATTAGACTGTTTAAATGTAGAACAGTTGCGGGTTAAAACAGGAGAGGCCTTAGCCGTTAGCTCGGTTCTTCAATTGCATACCTTCTTGGCCTCTGATGATGATCTCATGAGAAAGAACTGCGCTTTACGGTTTCAGAACAACCCTAGTGGAGTTGACTTACAGAGAGTTCTAATGATGAGCCATGGCTCTGCAGCCGAGGCACATGAGAATGATATGAGCAACAATGGGTATAGCCCGAGTGGTGACTCGGCCTCATCTTTGCCTCTACCTAGTTCAGGAAGGACTGATGGCTTCCTCAATGCAATTTGGGGTTTATCTCCAAAGGTCATGGTGGTCACTGAGCAAGATTCAGACCACAACGGCTCCACACTAATGGAGAGGCTTTTAGAATCACTCTACACCTACGCAGCATTGTTTGATTGCTTGGAAACAAAAGTTCCAAGAACGTCTCAAGATAGGATCAAAGTGGAGAAGATGCTCTTCGGGGAGGAGATCAAGAACATCATAGCCTGCGAGGGATTTGAGAGAAGAGAAAGACACGAGAAGCTTGAGAAATGGAGCCAGAGGATCGATTTGGCTGGTTTTGGGAATGTTCCTCTTAGCTACTATGCGATGTTGCAGGCTAGGAGATTGCTTCAAGGGTGCGGTTTTGATGGGTATAGAATCAAGGAAGAGAGCGGGTGCGCAGTGATTTGCTGGCAAGATCGACCTCTATACTCGGTATCAGCTTGGAGATGCAGGAAGTGAAAGAACATGAATGATATGTACACTTTTGTGTTATCTTTTGTTTATGAGCAGAGTCCCTTTCTTTTGTATACATAGGGACACAATCTTAGTTGTTTTGTGATTGTGACTTCCTGTCTCTTTATCTATTTTGGCAAATGCTTCTACTGCCTCTGCATATAAAGCCTTTCTAGTTTTCAGCAGTGTGTTGGTTCATTTTGGTCTGGTCTGGTGTAATACCAAACCAAATCCAAATTGAGCTGAAGATAACTAATTTTATGGTCGGTTCAAGTTATTTACTGTCATATCAACCAATCACCATCAATCCTTTAAGATGAAAATCACACATTAAAAGGGCAGATGATCTCGTCATTTGTGTATTGTAAACAACTAACTTGTGTATATATATTTAGGTTATAACAAGGAGATGTGCACTATCCAAAGAGAGTCTGATGTATATATACTATGGCAACACATATGTTATTTACATATTTCCTCATTTCAAATCTGTGAACCTGAAGAACACAAAAATGCAGCTCAACAACTCTTCATGATCAAAATTCTGGAAGAAGCGAAACTTCGCCAACCGTAGATTTAAGAACATCTACCATGAGTTGTCTACACCATGAATAGATATTTGAGATCATCAACTGTTAATCGAGTTGCAGAGCTTCCACCATGATCTTCACCAAAGGCAGACGCAACCATTTTTCTTTTCTCTTCCTATAATAAACAAAAATCACAGAACCATAAATGAGAAACTGAGGGGTAAACAAGTATCAGCTAGAAGGAAAGGTATAAGATCTTAAAGCATACCTGGAGAGACAAAATTCTATCCTCGACAGTATCTTTTATCGTAATACGAGTTACAGTAACTGGTCGAGTTTGTCCAATACGATGTGCTCGATCAATAGCTTGATCTTCAGTAGTTGGATTCCACCAAAGATCAAGAAGAATGACATGACATGCAGCAATCATATTCAGCCCAAGATTTCCAGCTTTTAAAGACATTATCATCACTTTTACCTGTTTAAGACAAAAGGAGGGAACACAAACCACTAAGAAAATTGTTTAGGAAAAAATAATTTCAGATAAAAGAGTTTTGAAGATATGCATAAGACTTACATCTGGATCGTTGCTGAATTCTTTCACTGCTCTGTCTCTGGCAATTAGACTCATTGTACCATCTAATCTTCTGAATTCTATACTATTTTCAATTAGAGATAGCTCGACCAAGTCAAGCATACCAGTCCACTGGGAAAATATAATCGTTTTTATTGGTCCTTGGTTAGAAGGAGTTGACTGCAGACTCGGTTTCTCGACAATGGTGACATCATCATCATCATCATACGGCTGCTGTGAGGAAGAAGCCATTTGACCATTCTGTGTTGAGTTTGGACTGCCTTGGTTACAAAGCGACTGCAGAATATCTAAGACAGCTTTGATCTTTGATGAACTAAACTCGCTGTTCTGAAAGACTGCTTTGTCATGCCCTGTTTCCTGTGAAGAACTACAACCCAAATCATCAGCAATGCAACTTCTAAGGGTGGATTTAGAGAAAACAACATCATGCGCAAGCTGTTCTCTGCATCTAGGCACAGGGCACGTGTCCTCATCCCCTGTGATATAATCTGATACACACTGATAGCAGAATATATGGCCACACAAAGTAACAACAGGGTCTTCTGGTGGATCCTGCAAAGAGACAAAAGACGGAATGTATGGGTAAATGAAATCAGAACTAGCAGCTAGGGACTAGATTGTGGCGAAACCTGAAGACATGCTACTTATATCGCTAAATTATTACGCACTTACATGGCAAACACAACAGATGGGAGACGATTCTAAGAGACTGAGAAGGCTAACTCGAGCCTCTTTAGGGAGCCTTTTAACAGCTTCTTCTGATACTTTTCCAACAGAATCTGAGTTATATCTTTTAACAAGTTGGGGGTGGTCACAAGCTTGGCGTAGTCGCAAAAGCATGAGAAGAATGTTTGCATAGTTTTGATTCAAAGTTCCTGCAGCAGCATATGCCTGCAGAGAAAGAAATATCATCTTACATACTTTACAAGAAATCAGGAATCACTGCGAAACATTTTCTTCAATGAAAACTCCTCCATAACCACGAACTAATATTTATACCACATCGAGTTGCTAGTTACTGCGTAAGTATCTTATGTTTTCAAAAAACGTGCAGATCACAGCTATAAACCAAGGATAAACTGATAGTTTGGAGGAGCACAGAAAGAGCACCTTAAACTGAGAACGTGAATCAGATTCAAGCTTCATGTAGAAAGACCGCTCCTCTACCGAAAAGTCCACCTTGCTCAAATTAATTGTCTTTGGTGGTAGATTAATTATAGGCTGGCCATCAAGCAATGTTCCTAGATCGCAGATCAGAAGAAGAGTATCAATTTATCAGAGTCCCTCAACAGCAGCACAGTTACGTGAGGGGATAATAGGAGTAACATGAAAAATCTATCATCAAAAAGCAGAAGATCAGAGCAAAATGAAATGGAAAAATGTACAAACCGAAGAATAGTTTTGGACTTAACTTTAGGACTATCATTAGGTAACGGCTAAGGTAAGCTCACAGCTAATCTCATTATAAAGTAACTTTAGGACTATCATTAGGTAATGACATTGACCACTATTTTCAAATCCTGTCCATCACCAATCCACCCACTAAAAGGAAAAGTGAGATAGTCAAAGTACCTTTCGTACGGCGCAGCATTATAGCCCTTAGAACAGCTTGAAGCTTCTTGTAACCATGAAGGGAATTTCTGGAAATTGGACCCTTAATTTGGTGGCAGAATGACTTGTACACAGCGTATGGATCATATTTTAGAAACCTGAAATAGCTGTATAAATCATCTATTGTATTTTGTATCGGTGTTCCAGACAAACACCATCTCCTTTTGGCTCGAAGACCGCAACATGCTCTTGCCACCTGGGTTCTATGATTCTTAATTGTTTGAGCTTCATCTAGTACAACTCTGAACCACCCAACTTTTGCTAGAGTACCAGATTCAGGGTCAGACGAAGAATCGTCAGCATTATTCTTACCTTTTTTCTTACTTTTCTTAGTAGTACCCACTACATTTTTCCGTTTCTTATTGATGGAGAAGCCAGAAGCGAGACCGTATTTTTCAGAATTTTTTTCATCATTCTCATCGTCATCCACCAGGGGTTGCTTTGGAACTTCATTTGAAACAATAGCGTAAGTTGTCATTACCACATCATATTTTGCTAGTTCAATAGGATCTTTGGTCCTGTTACCGCCGTGGTATATTAAAACAGAAAGTTTGGCTTCATCAGTAACTTTCTCATCAAGTTCTCTTGCCCATTGCCGCACAACACTTGCTGGACAAACAATTAAAGTGCCAGCAGCTGGTCGCTTCCTGTTGAATTTGCGTGTTGAAGTACTCGCTTCTTCTCCCTTGGCTTTCTTTATGCCTGAACTACCATTCACCCCACTACCATTTGAAACCTTAGACTCTGGTTTCTCAAATGCATTTTCTGACTCATCATCAGCATCCAGATCCAATGCTTCAGCCTCTTGATTGCCTGAATTCTTGGACTTTAATTTTGCCTCGTGCATTTGCTTTAGGATAAGAGCAATAGTCGAGACTGTCTTACCAAGGCCCTGCACAGTAGACCAAATGGAATTTTGGGAAACCTAGTAAAATCATAGATAGTAGCGGAAAATAACTACGATTAAATGTAACCTGATCATCAGCTAATATCCCTCCCATACAGTGCAAACTATTAGTTTCCTTCTGAAACATCCATGCCAATGCAATTTTCTGAGAAACAACAGTGTTTAGTACACACGACCATTCTGATACTGAAAGATGAACTAAAACATGAATACCTGATGCTTCATAAGGGGAACAGAAAGCAGACCGGCAGGTAAATCGACCTCGGACTTGGGTTGATTCAGTTCCTGTAAAAAATATGTACTCAATTATCAGAACTTTAAGCACTTACCATACCAATTCATATCGGGGCCAAAAGTTTTTATTTTTAAATCACACCCTCTCATACCAGGTGAATTATGCGAGAACACCAAACTCTTCATATGGAAATCATAACCTTGATGCAACAGTACGAAATAAGAGAAGAATGCAACAAAAGTGAATGTTCCAATTCCTTATCGTTTCCCAAAAAGGAAGAAAAACAATGCTTCCACACACATGGTCTATATAACAAAAAAATTCAGCATGTTACTCGGTCTCGACCATCATTGAGAAATTGAGGCATCCGAACCTTTAAAAACCTATTACTCATTTCTGACATAAAACAAACAGGAAGGGACAAGCCTATTCCAATCATTCAATGGCCAAGTTCACTACCACTGTCATAATAGTTTATCGATTATAATAAAGTCCAATAACCCCCAGCTGGTGAAAGAGAAGTGCATTGCACATAGAATAAAAGCACAAAAGAAAAACTAAGATGGGAATCGCAAAGTAAAAAGTTGAGATAAGGATGAATACCTGTAGTGCAGCCTGATAGATCAGCCTCTCGTCATTTTCCGAATTCCTTTCTTCACCTATGCCATGCCTATGCAATGGATCACTTAAACCATTAAAATGTGAAGGAGACGCAGATGTTCCATGCCCCACAGATGGAGGTAGGATCCGAGTGCCATTAGTCACACGCCCCATGCCTATCTCATCATGTGCTCCACCATAACGATCACCAATGCTACTCTTGTTCCCTGCAGCCGACGCAGCTGAACTACTATAATCCCCACGAAAGTGACTCGCATTCCCATTACTTGTACCAATATCAGGTCTAGGAGGAAAAGGAGGTCGACTAAAGGCTGTTGAATGTGTCCTTTTAAGAGCTTGTTGAGATGAAAATTTCTCATAATCTCCAACAGAAATATTGGGAATTCTGGAAGTTCCGATATTCCCATTTCCCGCAAAATGTGCACGGTGTTCTGCCCGTGGCAGTGGCTTGGCTTCAAAACCATTACGTGAAGCAGGATTTGTAAGTCCTGTTTTCGTGTGGCCATTTGCACCGGAAGAACTCCCACTAAAAAAGTGCGGTCTCAGCGTAGAGGGGTCCCTTCTATGAGATCCTGTACCAAGATCATCAACTCCATAAAGCTATCCTAACTAAACTCACAGCAAAACAAATAAAACAATAGGAAAGTCAGAAATGTAACCTTCAGCTGTCCGTGGGGGAAGTTGAGGCCTGGTTCTAGTTTCTTGTATCTCCACATCACTATCTGAACTGATATCAATAGCGGAATCCATCGCACAACCTCCTTTGAGCTAATCAGCCTGAAATACACAAGAAAGGCAAAACTTTACAAGGCGCTCTGTTATCGCGAAAGGCAAATCCAAAACTAAGATTACCAAAAGAGTAAGAGCTTCCATATAAGATCAAACAAAGTAAAGCTACATACTTTATGAAGAGAATCGCTTGCATATTGTAAAAGTAATGCTAAATCGAAATAAACAATCATAATCACCAAAAAAAGTTTCAAGTGGGCGGTGGCTTTGGAAACTTTGTAATGTTTTGGCATCAATTTCTAGTGGACGATCACCGAAACTCTTCGGCGTGAACCAAAAGAACTCCAATTGAAGATTATTCCGAAACCCAGAAAAGCAATTAGGACAGAACAGAACAACAACAACAACAACATGCAATGGCGGGACAATATAATCAAAAACCAAACTTTCGATATAAGAAACCCTAAGAGCACGAAAACAGAAAAAAAGGAAAATTGGGAAGAATCAGTCAGTACCGGGAAAGAAGTAAGAAGCAAAATTGAGAAAAGAGAGAGTGTGAAGCCAATTGTTGTTCTTCATACGGAAGGGTTTTTTTTTCTCAAGTTGACCCAAAGTAAGAATCAGAGACGCTACGGCGGCGTTTTGATCGGACAGAAAATGAAGATAGATACGCCCTCATCAATTTTTTTAAAAAACGAGGAAAAAACTCAACAAATAAAAATTAAATAAATAGTAAAAAAAAAAATCAGTGAACCCACGTCACCCATGGGCCAAAGCGCTCGGCCCATTTTATTGCAACTTCATGTAGTATATATTTCATAACTTCATTATCATTGGATGGAAAATTAAGGATGATTGTTGACAAAAAAAAAAAAAAAAAAAAATAATAGTTGAGAAAAAGAAATTAGACTGTGAATTCTCAAACTCCATAAATGGGTATAAAATCGATTTTTTTTTGTTATAAGTTACTAGTATTTTTTCTTATTTAATATAGAAGGTTTTATTATTTTATATAATAAGTAAATTATAATTTTAAAAGTATTAAACTGACATCAAAACAAATAAAAATTGATCTTCCGATCCAAATTGAGATATTGAGATATCATTTACATTATTAAAAGTGGGCACTAATAATATATTATACAATTTGAAGATACTCGGATAAAGATCCAAATCCATTGGATCCGAGAAACACCTAACCGGATCCAAATCCGTCAATATCCATGCGTATCTGGATCTGATTTAGATCCACCAAAAATAACTCAAAATTTAAATACTAGTATAAATTATTTAAAAACATTAATCATAAAATAAATTTAAATATCATATAATTTTTTCAAATATAACAAATTTTAGAACCTATTATGTGCCTTTTACAAAACAAAATTCAAAAATATAGTTTTTGGTGATTTTTTTGAGCAATTCTTCTATTTTTATATAGAAAACCAGATTCGGGTATCCTAATCTTTAAATCAAAATATCCGAATCCGAAGATTTTGGATAATCTGTTTTTACATCGAATTGTGTCGAATATCTCGTTATGGATCTTAGATCCCGAATATTTTGTCCATCACTAATTCACCACCCATAAAAACAAAATTTAAGCCGTTAAAGGAGTTCAACAAAATGAGATTTTTTACCTTTCGGAGTAAAGCACTGATACTTCGTCTCAAGATTAGATTAGAGTTTTTCTCAAACGCCGGTTACTCTTTTGATTTTTCGAAAATAAGGGCAACAAAAAAATATGACGGCGATAGTAGATATATTGTTATGTTTTGAATTAGGAAATGTGTATATTTATATAGGGGATGCAATATAGTTCGAGTTCTAGGTTATTTGTTGGAAAATTTATTTCCTAAATAGTATAAATCTTGCGAAATACATGTTTAGCATTGACTAAATATTTTGTTTTGGAAAAAAAAAACATTGACCAATTTCAAACCTGCCATTTTTCCAATACCACTTTTCATCCTCTTTCTCTAAAACATTATCAAAAACACCCCTGAAATATGAGATTTATCCAAATAGGTGTCTAATCTTATTAGAGCATACAAAAACTACATGTATATGTGAAGAAAAAACTATAAATATTTTATAAATACCTTATAAATAACTTGTAAACTTTATAGATACCTTGTAAAACCATATAAAATCTTATAAAAATCTTATAAATACATGGATCGAATCTTCAACCAAAATCTTGTTAAATACATTCAAAAAAATAACCCATTGAATTGAATTGTAAAAAATATTCATAGTGGCATACACTTATAAATAATCAATATTAACGGTATAACTCAAGGAAACTCAGTAATCAAGTACTAAACAACAATATGTTTAGCAAATGTAATAGTAGAATTAAATTAAAAATTGATTGGAAAATTTTTGTAAACTTTTATAAATATTTTCTGGTTTATTGAGAGATATTTTTGAAAATAGACAGCTGAATGAGATATTTTTAAAAATTGGTACAGTAAAAAAGCCTTTTTTGGTCAAAAAGAAGTCATTGAATTCTTGAAATCAGTAAAGAGTTCGAGCTATTTGCTCGTGAGGGTTTATAGAACTTGAGATGAAAGAAAGATTATTGCATCCATATTTTGCTAATAAATGGGCAGCTTGATTACATTCTCTCTTGGTATAGACAAACAGAGTGAAAGAAAATTAGAGTATTTTGTTAGTTAAAAAATTAATTGAAAGGAAAAATAAATTTAGACTAACCAACAAAATTTCTGATGTTGACACATTAATGAAATAAAAAATAAGAAAGCCTCTTCCTCAATGTGAAATGAAGAAACCTCCTTGGCTTATATTATTGGGAGCAATACACTAAAAAAAATCTAATCTGAAAAAATTAAACAGCAAAAAAAAACAAATCTTGAGGAGGCCTTTCTATGGAATTAACCGACGTTAACACCGAAACCAAACTTGTAATCCTTCCTCACATGATCCACCTGGTTCATTTAACCATCAGTATCAAAAACCAGTCATTATAAAAAAAACTAGTCATTAACAAATGCACTCAAAATGTTTAGTAACGGATTAAATCATTTTCTTTACCTCCGCAGATAGAAGAAATCTGAGTCCACTAGCATGTTGTTCTTCAAGGTAAGCAGCTGCAACACCTTTAGAATCGATCTTTCCTCTTAATCGAGACTAAACCAAACCACAACCATAACCATAATTAGAACAGCTTTTAGTTGCTATTTCAAAACTCCAATGGGACAAAAGGCATGAGGTATGTACCTGTCTAAAAATGAAGTCATAGCCGACACTAGCTGTAACATCTCGTGATAAAAAATTGTAAATGAAGTCCGTAGCAAAAGACACCTGATTATTGAAAAAAATAAGAATTAGCTTATATACTCTATATGATTAAAGATGAATTAAGATAAGGCTGGAATGTTTACCTTCTCTGAAACCTTATGAACATAGTTCATGACAGCCAGACCAGTGGAAGCAACTTGCCCACTGGCAACCTGTTGGATAATAAAACATTTAAAGAGATTCAAAAAAATGAAAAGAAAAAGGATAATAGTCAAGTTAGCTTGAAGATTGAGGAACATTGTCAACCAACATAGAAATGAAGAATCGATTTTCTGATTGTGTTTTGTGGGGTAATAGTAAAAGTCGTGAGTTGCCTCATTCTAATTAAGAAGAAACATTTTACCATTTTGTCAGTCTCGTATCGAGCTGCATAACCAACGCCCGACATCAGTTGCTGACCAAGCCAGAAAGCCTCAGCACCCAAAGACAGGTGTGGTGTCACATGCTGGAAGAAAAAGATATGATTCAGTGAAAAGAAACAGATTTCTATTAGGCAACTAACAAAAGCTTAACTCATGCTGACAAAATAAACCAAAGCTTGTCCAGGGATAAAGGGAAAAGCTACCTAACTATACACTTAACCACAGAATTTCAATATAACAGTTTAAAATGGTAATGCTACTAACATATTAGCAGGGGCAAGTTGTTCATTTTACCTGAATATAGTTAGCTCCATAAAGGGAATTGTTTCCAAGCTGAAGCTGAGTTCTGAAGTCTGACCCCTAAATAGGTGTAAACCGTGAATTGTCAAACCCAAATAAAAGCTAAAAGGTGTGGACGTATAAAAAAAACATACTGAACAGAGAAAAGTCCTCACCTTGTAATCAAAGGTGAAGTGGCCTTGCGACTTATCTTGTTCATCTGTCAGCTGGCAGAGAAAAGAAATAATATGGTTATAGATAGAAATAAAATAATATGCAGCTACTACACCCTAGACCAGACACACAATAATTTCTGGTTGAGACAGTTTTACCAGAGCATTAGCCTTGATGGAAAAATTATCAGTTAAATCGTACTTGACTCTCGCATTTAGTCTACCATCCGTTGTGATCCTTCCGATAAGCAATAGCTGTTTAGAAGTTTCTCAATGTTATATCTTGCTGATGAAAACCATTATACATAGTACCACCTAATAAATACAATGAATAAACAACATACCTTTGGATCAACGTAATTAGCACCAAATTCATAATTGGCAGTTGGGATTTTGAATATTTCGGATGATGGAGATTGAACCTCAGTTGGTCCCATCAATACGCTGTTTGAAAGATCAATACACAGGTCTTAGTTAATAATACAAATAAAGAATGACGTGCCACAAAATACTTATTAACCAAAAACCTCACTACCTATGGCTGAGAAAAAACTTCTGGTTTAACAACTTGTTATAGTCGAGGCGGAAACCCTCAAATAGGTCTGGCTTTAAAGCGCCTGCAAAGTGAAATCAAACCAGTCAAAACAAATCCACACATACCAAAACACATGATCTCAAAATCACACCCAAATCAAAATCACAGGCTAAGTAATGTAAGAGGTTCAGAAACTTAAAGAGCTCGAATTTGTGTAATCAGAAGCATAACAAGACATCAAAATTCCAACTTTATGATACGAAAATACTCAATTTTTTTAATTCCGATCGTTGATTCAAACGCAGAGATATAAAAGACCCAGAAATCAGAAACCCAAGACAAAGACAGGTTGTGATCTCCAAAAGTAGAGTTCAAGAACGAATATATAAAACAGTAGAGAGAGAGAGAGAGAGGGGGGTAATACTGAACTGTGAGCTTCACGGTGGATTTCCTCATAGATGACAGGGCAAGGGAGGTTTGAGTAATCCACTTTCTCGTCAAGTTTGGTCTTTGCATCGACTTGCGCCGTGTAAATCGGTGGTGGAAAGCCCTCCATCGCTGTTGTTTCCCGTCAAGGAAGAACTTTTATGGTTCGCTATAAGAGAAAATTGCAGAGGAATCGAAGAAGAAGAAGACCAAGAGAGAGTCTTTCAAGGGTTTTTGGTTTTTGTCGCAGCGTGTGCGTCAAGGGTTTTGTAATCGTCTCAATATTACTTTGGCCCGGTTTTATTATACTTTTTTGAAACGGGTCGAAACCGACCTATTTCGGGTCACATTTACTTACTCTCTCAATCATAAGCTCATAATTCTTTATTTTATTTTTGAGAAAAATTCCAAGAAAAACAATTTAATACCCAAATTTTATTTTTTCGTTTTGAAGAAAAATACACAATTCAATTAAAACAAGTGATTTAATACTCAAAAAATTAAATTTATAATTTTGATCTCAAAACAAAAACAAAATTCTAATTTTTTTATACTATTTCATTTAATTATTAATTTTTAAATATAATGGCATTAACTTTAATTTTTTTAAATATATTAAATTTTATTAATATTTTGTTTTTAAAAAAATTAACCTTCTTCAAATTTCCTTTTAAAACCCTAATTTTATCACCTTTATATCATTAAAATAAAATTAGTAGAGATAAAAAAAAAATTAGAAGATAATCTGAAAAAATTAATCTTCTCCAATTTTCTTTTAAAAAACGATAATGTGAGGTAGCAATTTGGAAAACCAAACTTTATACAATAAGATATAGACCAGAACATGTAAACTACAATTTACAAAACAATTTTAAGAATATCATCAAATAATAAACAAATTGTATGAAAATAGATATCAGAGATAACGATTTTATTTTTTGTGAGAAACAGGGAGACAGTAAAATTACATCCGGATGGACCTTGGAAACGCTATTATTACTATTAAAAATATTTATTTACTAGTTGTTAAATAGATTAAAAATTTATATTTTCATATATGTAAATACTTGAAGATCAAGTAATAAACCTATTGATCTGCAATACTCGAGGTCAATTGATCTGCAATACTCGAGTTCTAGTTTAATTTGTATGATTAAAGACATTCACGAACAATTCAATTGATTTTCTAAACTTGATGCTTTTATTTGCTTTTTTTCTAAAAGTCTTTAGCAACACACAAAACAAAAAAAATGTCTACGGAATCTGAGCTTAAAGAAAAGACGAACAAAGGAAGGAAACAATTACAAACCTAAATTGTGAAGACTTCTCATCTCAACAACGTAAGAAGATCATCAATTGATCATCACGCAACTAAATTTGAGGACTCACCCAGAAGCAGGAATCATGTCCAAAACTTTCATCATGAATGCAAACATAAATGCATCCTCTTGAAGCTTCTCGAATCTGCACGTCCATCAAACAAACCGAGCCTTCTTGGTCAATTGAACTAGAGTTAACTCTAGTCTAATCGCAGAAAATGACATGTATTGTATCGTTGGGATAAAAGAAACCCATACATACCTCCCAGATTTTGAGAAATGCCCTGCGCCAAGCTCACATTTGAACAGAAGTACGTTGTTGTCAGTCTTCATTTCTCTCAGTTTTGCCACCCACTTGCCTGGTTCAGAGTACATAACTCTTGGATCTGTTGGACAGACAGAATCAATTCAAAACGTCCATAGGTCAGAAACACTATCTTAAAGGAGAAGCAACTTTATTACCAAATTGTATAGACTAAAAAAAACTTACCATTTAACCCAGCAGTTACAAGCATATTTGGATAATTCTGCGCTGTTACCTGTTATGTTGCCAATAGATGCATCATCACAGAGAACTTTCATACCACTTATTGCAGATAATATGAAAAGAACCCAAACATATACTCACATTGTCGACAGGGGAATATGACTTCATATAGAAGTAAAATTCTTCCTTTCTGGGGTCACCCCACTCCTACAATGATAGAAGCCAAAAATAAGACAATTTATAAGCACTTTCTTCAGATGAATAACAAAAGATAAAACATTCACATACAAAATCAAATGACAGCTACTTCATTCATAAGGAAATCTATCTATCCTTATGCTTTTTCCAGTTCCTAATGCAAATCCCTATGAAGACATGCCACATGATATACTCTGTAAAGTAACAATAATAAATGTAATTCAATGTTTTAAGGCATTGAACAAGTATCGAACCCACCTCCCATTCTGATGTCGTAAGCGGAATTGTTGGGTCCAGCATTGTTGTCAAAACATCTACAAAAGGAACTCCAGCGACAACCACCTTGAACAAGTCAGGCCTCATATTAACAACAGCACCCATCAGCAATCCACCAGCACTTCTTCCTTCCATGCACAGTTTTTCTTTCGAGCAATACTTTAGTTCTATTAAACGCTCAGCACAAGCAATAAAATCAGTGAATGTGTTTTTCTTCTTCAACAGCTTCCCATTCTCATACCACTGTCTCCCCATTTCACCACCCCCACGAACATGAGCAATTACAAAGATAAACCCACGATCTAACAGGGACAACCTTGATGTCTTGAAATATGGATCCACAGAAATCTGTAATAAAGATAAGAGCATTTTATAGTTCCGCTCGAAAGAAGTAAAAGGACCGAGAATCTGGGGACCATAAAAGCTTCAACTAAAAATACCTCATATGAACCATATCCATAAAGGAGTAATGGATCAGATCCATCGAGCTTTGCAAGTTTTTTGTTATACACAATAGACATTGGAATTTGAGTTCCATCTGATGCAGTGACCCATTTTCTCTCTGTAACATAATTTGATGCATCAAAACCTCCCAATACCTGAATGACATATAGCAGACTATCATAAAGATCAAGCGATGACCATTTCAAAAGAGAAGGCATGTTAAGAAAAAGAAATCGTAAAAGTACAGTAACAGTCAAAAAGAAAACTTTCATTCCTTTCATGTGCTTTATGTCAAATTGTCAATACGACTCATCACCATTCAATGAGATACGCTTATGCATTGCAAATTTTAAAATCCGCCACTAAATGCGCAGAGGACATAGGAAATTCATCCAAAGTGAGGGAGTCCGAAGGAATAAGTAGTTTTACTTACTGTGTCAATCTTCTTGACAACGGAAGTGCCACTGTCCATGTCATAGTCATACACAGAAGGAGGTGTTTTCATTGAGCTGTATTTAAACCTTAAAACTCTGGACGAAAATTCAGACACGGTTGAGTCAACTGAATAGACCGGGTCAACAAAGCTCACACTACGACCACCTTGGAGCCCTTCCAGTGGCTGTCCCTCAGCAGGAAGCCTATGAACTGTTATCTTCTGCAGTCCCTGTTCACGCTCGAATACTGCGAGATGATCTCGGAAAAGCTGAATTTCCTGAATCTTTACACTGTCCATGTTAAACATATAATATAATTATTTAGCTAAGCAGACAAGGTGACCTTGAAGTTAAATGAATCATAAAACTAAATTAGCAACTGGAAAACAACCCAGCCATGCATGTCGTCTAAGCCGAAGGACATACATGAAAGTAAAATTAGTTGGACTTCATCTGGATTTGGATAGGTGACAATGGCAACCAGATTCTAACAAAAATGTTTACCTTTCTCTATGTGGAAGCAGAACAGTTGTCTTCGATGTGTCATCAACTGGACAGGCGACCAGTTCTGAGTTGTAAAATTCAGTGCTCCTTCTCTGGATGAAAAAGTGGTTCCCACGATGACTGACAGATGAATCAATGCCATCTACACGAGGTGTCAACACCCTGAGTCCATCCTGAGGCTTGGACACATCAAGCGAGAAGACAAATCTTGTAGTTTTGCTTTCCGATGCAACAAATAAATACTTATGGCTCTCAGAAGCGTGGAGTTCAAGAGAAAACATATCATCCTTCTCATGGTAAAGGCATACGTCACTGCCCTGCTCTGTCCCTAACTTATGTAACCAAACCTGTTACAAAGAATATATGAAGATGAGAACCTGAAAGCCATAAATATTGAACGTTTCTCATAATAAGTACAGTCAAACTTGGTAAAAATATATTGCATCTATGAGGTGTATAATGTCATTACTTGATTGAAACGGTATAATCTATATTCATAAAGATACTGTATCATGCAAAAGTTAATCCCTGCCTCCAGTACTATACACAAAGATAGCAGGGTGGGAAAAGAATCGAAGGTAAACCTTGTCAGGTCGCAGGATTTCGTCCATTGTTATGTAGACCAAAGCATCATTACCAGCCCATTCAAGATAAGAAGTCAGTCCTTTAAGCTGTTCCCCCACTGGTTTTAGGGATTCAGAGTCGATGACATTCACTGTATATATCTCATCACCTTTCGTGTCCTCTGCATATGCCACCAACTTATGATCGGGACTCGTCTGAAGACAGAATCAAGAAAATGAAACATCAAGTTAGCAAAGAGCAAGTTTGAAAAGGATATTTCTGAGAAGATTTTAAAGTCTATTCCTAGTCGAACCTTGAAGGCGCCAATTCTGTAGTAGTCATGCTCTTGAGCCTTGGTATTCTCATCCAATAGCACATGCTCAGGAGGAGCATCTGGACCAGTCAGCATAGTATCATAGACAGAAGGCTCAGTTTTGTTGTCAGGGATCAAACGCCTACAGTGCTGAACATATTCCTTTCCTTGAAGATTTTTCTCATAATAGTAGTAAGGACCCTTGCGTAGAGGTGCAGTTATATCATCTTCTTTGATCCTCCCTCTTATTTCAGCAAACAGCTGATTCTCAAATTGCTTGGTCCCTGAATTTTATTTTCCAGTCAAATTATCAACAAGTCACAAATACTCCAAATTGAAAACAAGGAAAGCTATAAACCCTAATACCCTAAGTCTGACAACGTCAGTGACAGAGGCAATTTAAGAAAACTCACCAGACATGACGAAATCAGTGTAGTGATTTTCTTCACGGAGATAAGAAAGCATTTCGGGATTGGAACGAGAATCGTCACGGAGCCAGTAGTAATTGTCAACCCTAACGTCACCGAACATCTCCATCACATGCTCCACCTTCTTCGCTACAGGAGGGGTTCTCGATTCCGCCATGTCTCCCGGTGATGTCAATCGCACTGATGACGAGGAAGAAAAAGAAGAAGACGACAACCGTAGAATAGAGCGGCAGCGAGGAAGAAGAGGAAGGAGTATCGAAGTGGAGAAGACGGCTACGCGTATGAGTCGCGAGAAAGTGAGTGCCGAGTGATACGAGACTACGAGTCCACGCCTTATTATCATTGACGGTTCCGTTTTACTTGCCTAGAGACTCGCGATGAGTTGTTTATACAGGACCGGTTATCCGGTTTGGCCAAACCGGCCTAACTATGAATCCGGTTACAAATATTACAAATTTTTGTAACTTATTCATCAATTTTTCTATTGAACAAAAACCAAATAATTCAAAACGATACTGATTTTAGTGGTCTATGTTCTTGCGTGGACTATTGAACTTGATGATTTTTTCCAGCCTGAGATTAACCGAAACTAACCAAACCTACTACTTAACTTTTTTTTTGTCAAGGACCAAACCGTACTACTAAAAGCGAACAAAACAAGATGGGATGATAAAAACGGGTCTTACATACAGAACAAAGATGAAATGAAACAAAACAAGAAAGAAACACGTATAATAATAACATCCAGAAGAAGTTCAGGTTAAAGTGCATCAAAACCACTAAAATTACCAAAAGTGACATTCACTTTCACAAGAAAATGTTTCCAAAATGGAAAAAAAGAAAAAACAATGCAAGTGTAAACAACATCAGAAGATATACCTTGAAAGAACATAAGCCAATGGCAATCATGATAATGGCTAACTTGATCAGAGCAATACGAGACTAATAACGATGTAGGATCATCATCATGAATCACAGGAAATAAGGAACACCTGTTCTTGGCCCTCTCATTTGATTGTTCTCTTCTGTCTCCGTGAAGAACTTCACTTCCCTTTCCTGGTAATTTAGAATAGTTCAACATAGTATAACTGTCAGTGAGAACCAGAACCTAAACACTTCCTAGAAACAGGTCTATATATGAAATGAAACAGACAGAGCACGATCAATATGGCCAGACTAGTTCTTAAGTGACCGTGAGCTGTTACGAGAGCTAGAAACCCATGAGAGATAATCCAATATACTGCAGTTACTAAATATATGGCGAAAACATGATAACTCTATCCTGCAAGAGTCGCTCATGTGTACATGTTTGGGGAGAGAGACAAGTATCAAAGGGAGCAACTTATTACATCAAAAAAAGGTAAGTAGAATCCGAAGACAAGTGCATAAAAGTAAGAAGAACATGAAAACAAGAGATTGTGGCATATCAGTAAGAAAAAAGGAAACAAATGCCTCACCATGTTGTCATTGAAACTCAATATAGAAGCCACATTCCCACAGCGGTAGCAGTAATTAGGTGCAGACCACACCTTTACAAAAAAAATAAAGAGAAGAAACATCACCAAACAGATTATACTTCCAAATAACCAAAACGAATCATAAGAAAGCAAGGCACTTACAGTTACAAGACCTTTATCTTGGAACATGTACTTGAGACCTTCTTGTACAAGCTGGTGAGCACGACATACTAGATCAAGATTGTTAATATGGTTAAACTGCACAAAAAGTAAAACCACAGATCAGGGAACTGAAATACATTTATTTCTTTACACAGCTTATTCAAATTTCAACCCCAAATAAATCCATACCTCAGTGGTAACCCTGGACCCGAAAAGCCAACCAGCTCCACGTGGACTGACAGCCCATGTTTCAATATCTTCAGGATCACTCCACATAAGATCACAGAAGGGTCCTTCATGCGGTATTTCACAATTCCGCTCAATCAATCTTATCTAGAGGACAAAATAACATCTAAATGAGTGAATGAGATTTAATCTATCATGAATAACACTTGCAGGGTAAAACAGACTTCAATAAAAATATAGCACATTTTGACCTGGTCAATTGTCCGTATATCAGGTGAAAGGCCACCATGAACACATAGAACCTACATCGAGGATGCAATGCTTTTTAACATAGTATACAGATAACTTATGTATTCATATAAATCTACGAGAACACATCATAATACAATGCCAAAGAATCTGAGGAAAATACTTACAGTGCCATCTATAATAGCTGAAAGTGTGAGATAGTCAAAAACATCCGTGCAATATCTCCATGCATTAGCATTACCATACTTCCTTTGGCATTCGTCATAGAAACCATACACCTAGCAAATATAAAATTGGAATGACAATTTAAGATAACTAAAAAAATGAACCCGCAGGGCACAAAATATCACTACAATCTTCGTCCTTGACAGTGGATGTTAAAAGATATGGAATATGGTGTAGAATAGAGATAAATCAAGAGCTTCCAAGAAGAAAACTTAGTTAACATCTATGCCTATCTCTAGCATGGCATTGCCACATGTACAAAATCAACTTTCAAAATTAGTTATAACAATTGAGCAAGAAAATCAAAATTACTTCTCCATTAGGAACTGAGTAAAGAGCACAGCAACAATAGACATCAGTGAATTAGAAGAATAATGCATACCTGAGTTAGCTGTCTACTTTCATGATTTCCACGCAAAAGTGTGATATTGGCTGGATGTCTACACATTGCAATACAAGGAAAAGAGTGGTTTTAAGCTCACATCAAAGTAAGTTAGAAATATATAATTCCAGAAAAACAAGAGAGATCTATTTCCAGGGGAGCAATGCGTTTACAGCTTAAAGAGCATTCTCAAGAGAGCTATGATATACAGTGAAAAGGATGATTAACGGTCAATGGCATATGGAAAGCATAATTTCTATAAAAATATTACCTTGCTTTAAGAAGCAAAAGAATGGTGAAAACTTCAAGACTGTTGTAACCTCTATCAACGAAATCCCCCTGAGAAAATCCCCCACAGCAAATTAAACCATGTGTACATATTAATGTGTCATACGAGACAGCAATACAGCATGTCCAAAGACAGAGTCTATACCATAAATATGTAATTCGTCTCGGGAACATGACCTCCGGTCTGGAAAAGCTTCATTAGATCATGAAACTGGCCATGGATATCACCACAGACGGTGACAGGACTGTTGACAGGTTGTACATTTGATTCCTCAATAAGAATTTCTTTCACCTAAAATAGTATAAACATCTTGTGATTACCAGTGTATCTTAGCAAAATCATTGTCATGAAAAGAAGAAGAAGGCTACTAACTTTGGGTTTCACCACTAAAATTACTAAAATAAATCCTCAAATAACAGTTTGCGAGAGCGTGGACTTGTGCATCCATAAATTGGCTAAAGAAGAGCTAAAGTTATCCCTAATTCCTTAGATTTTAGAAGCGAATTAGCAAGTTGATTGAACCCATCTCCGTACACCAAAGTCAATAAATCCTCTATTGAAAAAAAAAAACCCTAAAATCCGTAAACAAAAATGACAAAGGAAACAGTAAGGTAGAGAGACCAGATTCAAAGTAAAGTTCCACAAAGCAAGCTCTAAAGCCTCAATAGAGAATGAGAAGAATTGGGTTTTGTAGAAGCATGAATCTTCGGTGAAGAGAAAGCAAGCAAAAGAACAAAGGAAGAAGAAGAAGAAGAAGGCGTACGTATTCGCAGAGAAGTTGAAGCTCGTCCTCAGAAAGATGTTGGCCGTCTTTAACCTTGGAAATCCATTGATCTAAATCCATGGCGGCCTTTTATTATCCTCTCTCTCTCTCTTTCGGTGAAGTAGAAATTGGTGCTGTTTCGTCGATTTCGATGGCGAGTCTCGACGATCTTCGGTGGAGGAATTGAAGCAAAGATAGATCTAGCAGAGCATTGCTCCGTCCGCTTCGTTAGGGTTACGTAAGAGGAAAGAGGGAGAGAGAAAGGGGAAACACAATGAACCAAACAATCTGGACCCAAACCCAATTTGGTCTTCCTCCATCTTCAAACTCCATCCGTCGGATATTTAATTTTTAATCATTTTTTTGGCAACATTTTTATTTATTACTTTATTACAAATCTTTCTTGGTAATTTATTTGTAGACTAAATGTGATAATTGAAAAAAACTAAATAAAATCCCACCAAAAATAAATAAAACATTCTTAATTTTAAAAATATTTTAATATAAATTGCATTTCTATATCAATGTGATGTTAAATTTCGAGAAAGGTTGTTGGTCGTCGAAAAACGTCGTATGTGATGGGTTAGCAGTGATTGTTGATAGCCGATTCGATCGTTTGAGAACAAACTCAACTCGACTTCACTCGATGTTTATGCTCGGGTCTTCCCGTTTGATTTCCAATATTGGGGGTAATTTTACGAGAAAAAAAAACATTGTCACAATGACCTCTAGAAAGATAAAATTGAGTTTGTTTTTCCGAAAACTTTCCAATGTTCAAATTAAATTGGAAAAAACTCACTCATCGAAGGGCCATATTTTACAAAAACAAATGTGTGGGTTTAGTTTTAGGCTTGTTTGAGTGGTGATCCTAAGCTCAATTAGGTGTTTGGTAGGGTTTGAAATGTTTTTTTTAACATCTAATTTTTGCATATATTGTGCTTTGAAATTTTAAAAACACATGTATTACTCATTTAATAAAAAAGTGTGTGTTTAACATCTCACATCTGTTAAAATATTTAGACAATGATTTAGAATCATATCATAAATAATATTAAAATAAATCCAATTCTGAGTGAGCAGAAAGCTTAACTTAATAAGCATTAAAAAAAAGTTGAACTGTTTCATTGTATCGGATATAATTAAATTTTAAACTTTTAAATATTAGAATTAGTATATTTAAAATTAAGAAAAAAAGTTAAAATATTATGAATATTTAAACACATAAAATTTTTAAAATAACACGAGAAGTTATATTGCAGGACGAGTTAAATAACGAGACGGATTTGAATCTAAATTTTAAAAATTAAAATATCATTAACATGACGCTTTAATAGGGTTAAATCTGCATTTTATTATTTTGTTAATAGTTAACATTACCAATATTATTAGACATATCAAATAGACTAATTTAGTTAAAATTATATGAAACAAAAGTTGTCACTCGGTATATCGCAGGTTAAATCCTAGTGATATTTAAACCTATAGCAAAAAAAAAAAACATTTCTAGTACAACACTGGTCCACTGGATTTTGGAACCCCTGACAACAATATGTTATAAATATATTTTAATATATAACTTATTTACTCAATTTGCCAATAGATTTGGATGGGAAATGAGAAACATGACTCTTTTAGTCTCATGGAGCCTTCTCACTTCTCAGCAGCAAAACCAATAACCTCAGATACATCAAACGTGTAAAAAAAGAGACGTGCGTCTCAAGGAAAGGAAGAAACCACTAAAACCTAGTACTCTTCAACCTCCCCCACCACTTCATCTTCACCTTCTCCGCTGAACCACCTGTTTCTTCACTCCCAAGTTTGCTTAGTATCAGTTTCGTTTCCCTTAGTCTCCCTCCATAATCCTTCTTCCATGTCTCAAACATCTGTTTCAGCCTTCGTAGCTCCCGGTCCGGATTCAAGTTTGCTTCCACCTGACCAGATTTCACTTCCATCAAGAACTTTCTGTCGTCGCCAAATACCTGAGCTCTTTGTCCGAATTCCTCAGCTAACCGGCTTATCACGCTTAAACCCACACCTACACTTCTTGACCTGCCATGGCCCATTTGGTAATGACTACCTCCTGAATCTAAATCCGTTGCATCACTTGCATTCACCGATGCATCCGAGTTTCTCGCCGAGTCGTCAACCTCTAGGCTTTTCTTTGCGATGGAAAGACTGGATTGCAAAGATTTCATCTGCCTTTGCCAAATTTCTTCCATGGATTTCATCTTTGTTTCATATTCAGACCACCGGTTATCGTACTGCTGGAGTCTTTGTCGGAGGATGTCGTTCTCCTCTTCTTTCACACGAAGAGCAGCTTCGGTTCTAAGAACCCTACGCTGAAGTTCGGAAAGATATGATGCCTTCACTAGCACCTCGTCTGACTCATTTCTCTGCATAAAGAATTGGTTTAAGATCGAGCAATATTCAATAAATGTATATATCCTGTAGTCAAGAAGAGAATGAAAGCTTTGAGAGGACCTTGGTGCCACCAGAATTTAGCCATCCAATATCCCCCGCACAACTTCTAACCAGCACGCCACGAATTGCTACAGAAAAAGGTTTCAGCATTTCTTGAAACTTCTGATTTTTAACACATTTTGATGTTTAATTTGTTTCAGTCATGAGAATTAATTTTGATGTTTAACCCTTTTTTACCTGATTGTATTACAACAGATGCATCAACCGTGGCTTTATACTGTCGGCTAGCAATCCTTCTCTTAACATGGCTTTGTATAGCAGCAGAAGCTCGATGCCTCTGCAGTAACTCCGTGTATTCCTTTCTTATCTTTTCTCCACGAACAACTGAAACAGAAGGATGTATGAGGAAGCTGTCAAGTTAAGCTACAAATGTCTCTACTATAACGAGATAACAAATACAAGGGGCAATACATGATTGAAGAACAGTAATTCCTCTTTTAAGCTCTTTTAGACGACAGCGTGCTTGGTGCCCTCTAAAATAACTTTGAAGACGTAAAATGCCATGAAGAGTGCGATTCCTTGTATCTTCAAGAACCCCAATCTGCAATGGTGAAGCGAGCATACTGCAGTAAATATCTCTAGTTTGTGTCCCATAAAGTCAAGACATTAGACGACTAGTTACAGTACCTGGCCAGTTCTGAAAAACAATTTTGTGTAGCCAACTTGGTACATCTCCGGCAAAATATTAAACTGATGGAGAATCGCAACCGAAACACTTAGAGGATCTTTTGCTGCAATGTTCTCCAGCAGAAGGAAACCATACCTAAAGTATGACAAGAAAAACAACATGAATGACCATTCAACATTATTGCAACTAAAAGTATGAGAAGCCTATTATAAGAGGACTTGCAATACAATGAAAGTGCACCAACTGGAGATGGAGTTGTTACCTTCGGGCAAATTTATGATGAGACATTCTTGTGGGAAATCCAGACCGGGATATTCGAACCACCTCTAGGACCCCACAACATCTTAGCTGCTGTAAGACAAGCCCTTGCTCATACAACCCGGGAGACTGAACATTGTTTGGCTTTATGCAGCGAATGAAATGTGGGGTAGTGTTCCCTAGACGTTGCATCAATTGGAAAAGTTGACCCTGAAAAAAATATCCAGGCATGGTCACTAATCAGATATTATAAGATGATGTTTCCTTCTAAAGTAAGCAGAAGCCTTTTGGACAAGAAAGGGACAACAAATTATACTGAGATGAAAGCTGTGATGAGTAAACCCACAACAAGTTTTAAAGGCTTAACTGCTTAAGAGCAGAAATAGAAGCAAGCTGTGTTTAAGGAAATCACCCAACCTTAAATTTAGTTGCTACACTCAATCGCTGGGAATCAGCTCCACCTGCTTTGTGTAAAGGACCGACAACAGGTTTTTCAGAATGAATGAGCATACTAGAAGCAAATGCCTGAGGAAGGTGGCAAGAGCAAGACGACAAAAGTTGAATAGAATCCGAATGCAACAAATCTCGGTTCTTCTCTAGAAATCCAGTTGTCTCATATGTAACCTGAGTTGAAAAAGCAAGTAAAATATAGCGTAAAAAAGGTGTGAATCAGACAAGGTTACTGATTCATTCTTGCTTTCTAAACCTCAAAAATGAACCCACAAACCCAACTATATATCATGTCTTATGTTCTGATATATCAAGTAAAATGGTTTACTGAATTTCTAGAGCTAATACCTCTCCAGCATAATGTGCAACTGTGAAGACCTTCCCCCGATCTCCTCTAAAACAGGAATTATCATTTAGATGTTGTTTAAGCTTGTTGGCAAGTGTCAAATCAGTGCCATTTGGAAATGTGGATTCTTCATCCAGAAGAGAAAGCAGACCTAATGGTTTCTGCACAGAAAATGGTACTTAATTGTCTTAAAACACATGCTTTGGAATAACAATAGATCTTTTCCAATACGATACATCTCAACAGTTTCTATGCAGCTTGATGATGGGAAATCATCGCGAAAATGTTAATATATTATACTGAGTAATGGACATACTGATATGTAACAAGTGATGATTGCTGACTCTAGAGGAAAGTGGCTATCACATTACCTTTTCAAAGAGACTGAGACAATCTTGGTTGTCCTCAAAATCAACCCTTGTCCAGTCAATGCCATCCTGTATATATTCCTGGAAAAGCAGAAAGAAATATAAACCCCTCAGAATCGGTAGCTTGTGTGTGTGTAGCATGTCCATGCTGTGCCTAGATATACCATAGCAGAAAGGGGTCACGTTACCTCCTGCTCAAGCTTGAAGAGATGACGATTGAAGTGTTGCTGCAATCTCTCATTTGCATAATTTATACAGAACTGCTCAAAACTATTTTTCTGCAACATGTAAAGTATTTATTCAGCAAAGGAAATTAACATTGGTACAAAATGTAAAACAGAAGATGTAATGTGCAGATAGCTTATGTAAGTTCATGCAAGAAAACGCAAAGGGAGACTAAAAAGAAGCATACATTGAATGATTCAAAGCCATAGATATCAAGAATGCTGATGGATCTGCCAGTTCTCCTCTTTCCCACCGCAAGAGATTTGTTTATCTGTTCAACCAGCCAGTCGAATAGGCAGGCATAGATTGACTTTGCTAAAGCATCTCTTGCGTCAATGGCCTGAAAGCATATAAGAAAGAAATTCAGCACAAAAATAAATAAACAAGGTTTAATTCCAAATAAATAAGAGGCATAGATCATGATTACAGTGTGGAAAACCAACCCCAATTACACACAAAGAATCAAGTGAAAAAAAAATCTTTCTAAAAGGCCTACCTGCGATAGTGTTAGCTTCTGTACAATAGTATCATTATTAACTCTCATATTACGCTTCGATAGAGCTAGCTTAAGCTCATTGATGTTGCACCCAATCAATTTAGCAACAGTTGACAAACCTGGAAAAAAAAAAAATACAGCAGTTATATAGCCTTGCATTGCGCATCCTGCCATATGAGCTACAGATTAAGTAGCAAAAAAGAGAATGAAACAAAAACTATAGAGGTGACATTTTCGCACAAAACAGAGAAAAACGTGAGAAATTTAAAGGAGCAGGTATATCAATGTTAAGGACTGAAGAGCCATACTTTCATCTTGTTCAGGTTCAACGTGATTTTCGTTGTCAATAATGGTAAAAGAAACATTCCCCAGCCATAATACTGCAGCAAGCATTGCAAATACACTTTCTTGATCTTCTTTACTAACATGCACAATATCTAAAGCTTCCTGAAACGGCAAAGTAAAAGGTCGAAATAAATGTCTCAAAGTTGCAGAGAAAGAAAAAAAACAGAAAAAGTTTGACTGAATGAGGGAGGTACCTTCACGGTGTGAAAACGTTCAGCGTCATCAACTCCGTTAATTGAATAGCAATTGCTCTGTTTCAAATATTTATACTGTTTTGCGCTTGTCAAATTTAGCTTCTCTGATTTAACGATGAGCGAAACAAAACGTCAGATAAACAATATTGTTCCACCAGTTAGTCAGTAACCATATATGAATATATGTAAACTTCTATATCACAACAATTGACCTGCCAAGTCTATCGACTAAGCTGACAATAAACACTAATCATCTTCACTTGCAAGAGATCCAACATAAGATCTTTAAAAGAGAACTGTTGATCCGATATCTAAATCATACCTCTAAGTGTAGGTGAAGCCCCAGCACACAGTTGATAAAAGATATGATATGACCTTTCTCCTTCCGTACATTGAACCACTCTTGACTATTAAAATGTGACAACAGGAAAAGACAGGATGTCAATATTAAGAATCATATGTCAACATGAAAGAAACTGAAGCAGCTAAAATATAGAGGAACTAACCTTTTCTAGTAAAACTGCAAAATTTGAAGAACAAGAAAAAAGCTGTCAGCTTTTGTAAAGAAAAATTAACAATATGTGTGAAGCAGCAATAAGGTTTATGCTTACATGTTTGAATTTGAGCACCCGAAATCTTCCCTGTTTCACTAAAATGAATCTCTATCAATTTACCCTGTCAAATTGAACATCAGAGAAAGATTATGAGATAAATAAAGACCCGGAACTTTTGAAGACACAGAGTAAAAGAAAAAAGAGTAAACAAAAGGTATATTGGAGTTTGGAAGGCTTACAAAACGACTAGAATTATCGTTTCTCAATGTTTTTGCATTTCCAAATGCTTCCAAGATGGGATTAGTCTTTAGTATCTCATACTCGATCCCACTTCCACCTCCAAGAGCAGCCAAGTATTGCATTGCTATCTTTGCTGTCTCAGTTTTTCCTGCTCCACTCTCTCCGCTAAATGAAAAAGAAATCATGTGATAAGAAAACACTTCAAGATGCACAAAGTGGAAGAACTAATTGGTTCAACCGATCCACTAGTTTCCATAGTCGCAACTAATGCATCTATTCAGATCAAGATTAATAAATTTTGGAAAACAGATTTAGTCCAACCATGGCAGCACTATATAAATACTACAGATGCACGAAAACGAATATTAGCATGAAGAATAATTCACGAGCGAAATATAGACACTAGTAAGCTTCACATTTTTGCTTACAGCTACTTAAGTTGTAACAGTTAACATATAAGGAGGAAACTTTGACTAACCTGATAATGATTGATTGGTTAACTTCATCTGTAATGGAAACCGGAAAAGATAAGACTGAAAACATAGAATGTAGTACATTAAGCAATGAACAAATTAAGAAACATGATCCAACCTCGTATCATTTCACGTATTGCTGTATCTGCAATAGCATAGACATGAGGGCTCTCATTTGATCTCTTCCTGTATGCTTCAATATTGCGATTTCCATACAAAGGAACCTCTTTGAAGGGATTCACAGCCACCAGTACAGGCCCCGCTTTTGTCTAGCACCACAAAGAAAAAATCAGAAAGCTAATAATAATGGCTATCACATTTTACTATAGAATTCAGGGAAGAGACTGTCAACATGATTGAAAAAATAAACTATATTAGCATAACCGGCTTACATATATCATGTCCTGGTTGTACCTATACTCAAGGTTGTACAACACTGCTGGCTCATTCAAATAACTTAGTTGCATGAGATCGTCTACTCCATCAAGAATATCAGGATTTGCCGGTACTAACGTCTCTGATCTGACTTTTAAAACCTGTTGAATCAAGTGTGGAAATAGTTTTTGATCAAACACTTCAAATAATAGTTAACATCTACCTTAGGGAATTCAAAAAGTCACTTACTTTTCCCTCAGGTACCACAATAACAGACTCTTCTCCTGAAGTTGACACTATCTTCCCCAGCTCCCAGTTACCGTTTGGAAGTTGGACCCAAAATTGCAGTACCTGAAATTGAAAATTTGGCACTTTAATACCCTCTACATAAGAAAAGGAAATGTTTTTCTAATGTTTGTTCCAACTTTTGGTCCTAACTAGTAGTCCAACCTGGTCGTGCAACAAACGACCAGACCAAAACCGACAACAAGAAAGGAACCTAAACGATACCTTTTTCCGAGCATATGCACTTGTATCGCTCCACCTGCGATCATTACTCTGAGGCAAGGGCAAAATAGAATCTCCATCACTAATTGAAGACCGCTCTCCGTTTGAAATGCTGTGCACGCTATATGGTGAATCCTCATTAGCACTATCCATTCCACCAGCAGAACTTTCAGTGCCATTGACCCCATTCTTTAAGTGACCATTTGGTGGAATAATCAAATTGGTCTCAAGGGGATCAGAGATTGGTGAACCAAGAAATCTATAGTCAGCCGGCATCGATTTAAGTGACTGAATAGATGCCTTAACCTTGTGTGACATTTTCCTGTAAGAGACAGAAGTGTTCAGTTCAAAAGCAATGAGACCATAAAGAAAACAATTTTCTAATAGAACAATAATAGGGGACCATACTTTAGAATAAAGTGCTCTTTCAATGTAATGTTCAGTCACTAATACAGAGTTCCAAACTCAAAAGAAAAAGATTCTAAATTTAGACAATCCTCTGAACCAGAAAATGCAGAGACTTTCTGGTTCTCTCTCTGTCTAAATGAAGATCCAGTGGATGTATATTCACCAAAGACCACACTAAACTAAATCTAAAGATTGATCTTACTCATATAAATATTGATCTGATCGAAAACAATCTAGTTTAGATTGAATCTTGAATTATATAATGATTTCTAAAAGAAATAATGACACTTTCTTCATCAGCAGAAGACCATTTCTTGTATTTCTAGAAACAAGCACAAATCAGAAAAAAAAAAAGATACAAACTTTAATCGATTTCGTAAGAAATGAGGCAATACTAAAAGATAGAAATATTGTGAAATTGATTCGATCTAGCTCATAAAATACCTTTGAATATTAGAAACTCAAAAATGAGAAAACCCGCCAATCAGAAACCCACTGTAATGGAGAAACTTCAGATTCGTAGAAAATTGAATTCCCCGATGAGATCGATCTCAATCATACACACACAAAATTCACAATCTGTGAATAAATTCGGTGATCCTGAATGTAAAAAACTCAGGAAACAATGAAAATAATAATTAAGGAATATAGATTAAAAATATATATATTGTGGAAGAAAAAGAAAGATATATAACAGTTGGGGTTTAACAGTAACAATGGCGACTGATAAAATTGGAGAGAAGATCGGAAAAAAAGAAAAAGAAGAAGAAGAAGAAGAAGATGCAACTTTTTCTCTGCTTAGTAAAACTGTTTTCTTTCTTCGCCTAATTGTTTTTCTTACCCCTTTCAATTTATAATTTATTTTTAGCAATTTATTTTGTGTAATTAATTAGAGTTATCCGACAATTTTGAATGTCTGTTTTGGCCACCAACAGTGGAATTTTCAGCACATCACATGGTCAAATTTCCGATTTTACCCTTTATATTTTTCTTAACCGATGCTTTTGTTTTTCAAATTATGTGATCATAGAGTTTAATGATGATATTTTCTCATTTAATGGTTTTTTTATTAAATTATAATCAAACAAAATTATTAATTCTTCGAATTGTTCTTTTGAAAATGATAGATGTCTTCTTCTTGAGAACTACATAGATAGTTTATTTTTGAATTATTATTTTTATTCATATTATATTTTTATTTTACCCGTTCAAATCAGAGAATTTCACATTTTAATCAAATGATAAATTATGAGTTTCCACAAAGAATCCAATCATAAATCTAAGGAGGAAAATACTAAAATAAATCAAAGCCTATCAAGTAACAATAGAGTAATTTTAAAAGATGTTGACAAAAAAAATAAAAAATAACAATAGAGTAATTAGAATTGGTCCATGTTTCGATCACACCTCTATTTTATGTAGTCAACCATTACATAACCTTACATTATCTTAGTTTTTATTTTCGGTATAATGTCCCTAAATAATACAATTTTGGCCTTACTTTTCAACAATAATAATAATAATTGGGTAGTTAGCTAGTATGCCGAAAGAACAATTTATATTTTCTTTGCAAAAAGAACATTATGATGATCATGATAAATATTAAATAGTGATGCAGAACTAACGATATTCGTTTTAGTAGATTCTAGGAAACACCTTGACATTTTGAGTTTGGATTCAATCTTTTTTTGATAACCCAGTGTCCAGACCACACAGTGATCCGACTAGCCCACTGGGCCTAAGCCCCCGTGCCTGGAATTTTTAAGCCTCCACTTAAGGGCCCCCGGAACTGGTGGTCTGGGACGCTGCGTCCCGCAGGTAAATTGCGCAGTGGCCGGGACTCGAAGCCGGGTGGCGGATGCCTCAGCCAAGGTTCCTTTACCACCAAGAGACAAGCACCCGGTTATTTGTTTGGATTCAATCCTGTTTCTCCAATTTAAATTATACATCATTATTTTAAAAATATTTATGTTCTGATCGGTGACAAACCACAAATTATTTGTTAATAATTATTGAAGAAAAATATTCTTTAAAAATTATTACAATACCTCTACAATGTGGTAAACAATTTGATAACAATTACAGTACAGATGAAAAATTACAATTTTAAAACTCTCACTTTCGTAAAGTATAATCAAATCCCTAACGAACCGAAAAGAAGATGTTTTGATATGTACAAGAGATTTAAGTGAAACCTGAGTAAAAGCAATATACAGTAACAATTACAGTTTTCTTCTTCATCTTCTTATCACTTTTGAGTGTAAACAAATGAATTTGTTATTTTGTATGGGTCTCCTTCACGTTTTTTTTTCCAATCCAAGCAAAGACTGCACACAAACAAAATCATCATTGGGTTTGTAGCTTTATGACATAGAACAAAACATGAAGCAACTGATCACCATCTTATTTAATCAATCACAAGAGCTAGCTAGGACTAGATACATGTTATGATGAGCTTAACCGACCCAAGTCCAGCCAGCCAGTCCTATTAAAATCTGGTTCAGATGGTTTTTGGTTTTACGGAACAACCCGAAGTTAACAGCCAAAATGTAGCATAGACCAGTTCGACTCAACCCACCATAGTTACTATTTACAAAAAGCGGTGTGCCATAGTTGGTAAGTACGTACAAGTTCTCCAATATACACACCAATGTTGGAGCAAGAAATTTCCGTCAAATAAATTCTAAATCTACAAAGCTCTTCTTTTTCAGTGTGACAGTCAAAACAGTGGCAAACAAGAAGTGTTAATTCGACAATTAATGAGAAAAATCACATGCCAAATCCAGAGTAAAGACAAAATCTTGCAATACAAAACTGGCAAGCAAAACCAAGAAACTCAAACCATAGTAACACATTGCTACAATGAACATTTCTTTTCTAGGCCTAGGCTCAACATCACCCAACCAAAGGTTATGACTTTCAAAGATTCATGCATCACAATCTGGGAATCGTTTCTCATAGACCAACTAGTTAGCTATGAAAGCTACTGCTAACACAGAGGACTAGTAGATAAGAGCAAGCAAACTAAAGACTATATTTTTGCATGCTTCAATCTACAATCTTATAATACCTAAGTCAAGTTACAAAATTTGAATGCCAGCCATTGAACCAACTCATGCAGATATGAGATACCATATATTACACGTCAACACAGATAACTAAACAATGAATCAGTTTTCATATCTATCAAATCCCAGACACCAAGAAGTAAACTACTTTTCACACAGACATCAGAGCCAAGATTAGTGGGATAGACAATCACAAACCTTAATCCAAATCGTCTTCTCTAGTATCCATATCAGAACCACTGCCAGAATCCGAATTTGCATCAGGCCTCCTGAATGACCATGGAAACGATATACTAAACCTCCTCGGCGTCTGCGCCTCACCCGAAGATCCCTGCCCGTCTTCACTCGTCTGACCTCCACGAGCCCTGTTCTCATAATCAGGATCGTCCGTGGGTAACTCATGTCGACAAACAGGGCACGAATTGTGAAGCTGCAGCCATGGAAGCAAGCAATCATGATGGTACACATGCTTACAAGGCATCTGCTTAGCTTCAATACCATCTTCAAACTCATCCATACAAACGGCACACTGATTCATTTCCGATTGCAAAATCTCTTTCGTCACTTTCACAGTTGGGAGAGCATCGATTGCAGATTTCGAAGCTGGAGGAGTTCCATACCGATTCGGATCATCTTCAGCTAGTTGTTGAATCAGATCCTCAAGACCACGACCAAAGAAGTAATCCCCGTGATTTCCTGGTAACGGATTAGCTTGATCCGAGAGTTGATTCTCGAACAAAAACTGAACATTGATACCGCTCGATTGCAGTTGCAGGAGATGGTTATGGATAAATCTTACCTGATCAAAAGCATCAGGCTGTTGCTGAGTAGACTGTGGCTCCATTGATTCACCTAAGAAACTCGGATTCGTGAAGTCCATTACTGGGATGAAAGGGAAGCGAGATGAGATTGGATCGGACATCGGGAGAATCAGATTGGGGATTGGATTAGGGTCTACGTATTCTTCGAGAAAACCTCCGCTGCAAAGAGGACAAAAAGGATCAGCGGAAGAAGTAATAGAGATTGTGATCGTCTGATCGCATTGGTAGCAGAAGAACATCTTATCCGCCGCCGCCGCCACGACGGAGGATTCGATTGAGTTTCCGCCGGAAGTCATGGCGGAATTTGCAAATCTCAAAAACGTAGAAGACGAGAAAATGGGAAGAGATGAGAGAGAAAGAGAGACGTTTCAGCGAATCTGTAATCTCCGGCGAAGACGTTTTTCAGTTATGGGCCTAGGCCCAATTAAGAAGGTGGTTTAAATGATTTTCTCAAAGTATGGGGCCAAATTAAAGGATCAAAGAAAGCAGAATTGATCTTCCCTCAATTCCAGATATTAGTTAATCCATTTCTTATAGGACTCTCCATAAAAGATAAATGAATTAAAGCTTTATGACAAAGATAAGAATTTGTCTACTTTTTCTAACATTCCTGCTTATACATTTCTTTAGATAGTTAACTAACACATGTGTTTTTGCTTCATAGGTGACAGTTAACAGTCCAAGTAGCTCGTTATTGAAGAGTCAGTCATCTGTCTTCATAAGCTATTCCTAGAAAGGTCAAAAAATATTTCATTTGCAAAAATTATAAAATGTCACATTTAACAATATAGTATTGACTATTGAGTGTTGCTTGATGAAATAAGTCAGACTTAGGTATGTTTTCATGATACGGTTATGGTTTAATGATGAATCCAAACCAACATCCCTATAATGTAACGGACTGATGATCTTTTCTTTAGTGGAAACTTCAAGATCACCTTGATGCATGAACAGACCAAAAATGATTCCTGGAAATACTAACAATCGAGAATCTTTGTGTTATATACTCCCTTCGTTTTATATTATTTGTCGTTTAAAGTTTTTGCACAAAAATTAAAAAAATAATTAATTTTTTTACTTTACCTTTACTTAATATATTTTCTAATTTTTTTATTGGTCAAGACATTAAAACTGTGAGGATAAAATTGAAAAATTTATCAAACATCTGCATTGAGAATCTAAAACGACAACTCTTATAAAACAAAATTTTTAAGTGCTAAAACGACAACTAAACTAAAAAGAAACGAGTTGTATTTAATTCATTGGAACCGATGACGTCAAGATAATGACTGTAGGCAAAGCAAACCTGATAAATTACTAATTGGTAGTCATATGCTGTAAAAGTAGTCTGATGCAAAATATAATCCATATAGGAAGGAAAAGACATTACAGCTGGGTTTTCTTACAAAATGAAATAAATCACACATATTTATATCTTAACTATTTATAAAATTATGAGGAAAATGAAAAAAAAAACGCTAATTTTCAAATTTGGGACGAAAAAAATTGATTTTACTATTTTTTTAAAAGTCATCACAGAAGAGAGAAAAGAACTTTAAATAATGGAGATTCAACTTCTTAAGTCCAAACTCTCAGTTTTCATCTTTGTTCTGATAGCCTTTTTTGTTTCCCATCCATTTGCATCCTCAACTTCCTCTGATCTGATCGAAATGGTGGTTGCCTCCAATGGCTTCCCATCTTGGTTGACTGATTTTGACTCTACTAAAAAAAGCACTTGTTTTATTAATTTCATAATTGAAACATTATATATTACTATGTGAATATCCACATTATGTGTAGGTTGTTGTTTTAAAAATTGTTAAAGGAAATTATGTTTATTGTTCTTATTGATAGTTTATGTTCAATTTTTGTGTATTATTAATATTCATCTTATATAGTTATGATTTTTTTGGTTAGATTCATCTTTGACTCAAAATATCAATTATATTTTTTCATGTATAAATCTGATTATTTCTGTACCTAAGATCTTAATCTTTTTTCACTATCATGAATACATACAACAACAATATATGATATATTGATATAATGATATGTAGGTGTTACTTATGCGAGTTTAAACTAGTCTAACTTGATTCTAAACAAACAATTCTTTGTTTCATATACTCTTTCCTCATCTAGTACTCCAACCACATCAATTAACTACTCATTTGCTTCAAAAGTTTTCATATGAGAAGCAAAAATAAAGCAAATATAAAGCAAAAATTGAAAAGTAATTTAAGTTAACACATTTAGATTTTTCTCTTTGCATCCATATAGGAGAGATTCTCGTATCTTGAATTCCTTGGCATGTCTAAATTTTTTTGTATGTTTAACGTCTCAAAAGGTCCATTACGTGAAAAAACTTGCAAGTCAATGTTATAAATTCACTTTTTTTTTTGGATAAATTGTTACTAACTTACCATAAGACACATAAATGAATAAAGAGAATGACATATGATAAGTCGTATCCATAAACGAAATAATAAAAAATATATTTAAGGTAAAATTACTAAATTAATAAGAAGTTACTAGATTTTAACATGCGGTATACAGCGGGATAATTTATTTACTAAAAAGTAGTAATTTTTAAAATTTAATAATTTTGTATTGAATATAAAAATTTGCAAATAGTATCATTTTATAAGATATTTATATTTTTATAGTTTACAATTATTATTAAGTAGCGATATACCACGAGATAATTTTTGTTTTATACAATCTTATTTAAATCAGACTGATTCGATATGTCTTATAATCGTGGTGTTAAAAAAATGAGGGTTTAACATGTATTGAAACGGCGTGTTAATGATATTTTAATTTTTTATTAATGTTAATTCAAATCCGTCCGCCATATAACCCGTCCCGCAATATAATCCGTCATGTGCTATTTTCTTAATATGTTCAAATATTCATAATATTATAAACTTTTTATTGATTTTAGTATGTCTCGTATTGAAACGACGAGTTAATGATATTTTAAATTTTCATTAATAATGATTCAAAAACCGTCCCGCCAGGCCACCATCAAACCTCGTCCCGCAATATAATTCGTTCTGTGTTACTTTTTATTTTTATATGTTCAAATATTCATAATATTATAAACTTTCTATTGCTTTCAAATATATCAATTATAATATTTCCGGTAAAATGAAAACATTTACCCAAAAACCGAACTAACCCGTATACAAACTTTAAATTTGGATGTTTGTTAAGTTAAGGTTCTTACTTATTCGAATTTGGATTTATTTTGATCTATTTATAATATGACTCTAATCATTGTCTAAACATTTTAGCCGATGTAAGACGTTGAACACGCACTTTTTCATCAATTGGGTAATATATGTCCGTTTTAAAAATTTCGAATCACAATATATGCCGAAAAAAATTGAGATTTTTTTAAACTTTATGTATTATATGATAATTCAAAATAGTTCAAAAAATAATCAAACAAAGATGAAAGGAGAATCATAAATTTAAATCAGAAGCAAATCTTCTAAATATCTTTATTATTAAATATAGAAACGTAATTAGTGGATACGATCCAATTTTGGTAATATTTGTATTCGACTTTTAGGCAAATTCCGGTGCAAGAGTTGGGTTAAATATAACCCGATCCAACTAAATTTTTATGAATGAAATTTCTTATCGGATCGGGTACCATTTGTGTCCGAGGACAATTTAATCCACCCGCTAAAAATGTACTTCAAAAATACTAGTATAGATGTAGCAAACATCTAAACTACAATAAGTAATTTTTAGTTATTACTCCCTTTCTTCCATGAAGTTTGATGTCGTGGATTTTCCACACAAATTAAGAAAAGTTTTTTTATACTTTTTATTATTATTTTATTTGTTTAATAATATTAATTCTACTTTTCTCCTCTCTCTATTGGTCACAAATAAAAATAATAATAATTTTAATACAAAACATCAATCTTTGTGGAACAAGAAAAAAACCCACAACATCAATCTCATGGAATAGAGGGAGTATCAAATAGTGGTCATTGATACAAAAATTTACCAAAATAAAAAGAGTGGAATGAGAGTAGCTAGTGTTTGATACATTAACAATTTAGCATGATTTTGTACTTTTTTTTAAAAATGTCAATTAAGAGTAAGATAATTGGAGGATTTAACACCATAGTTTACTTTTGATTTCTCTCAATTAATTCTGCTAATATTTTTATTTTTATATAAATAATATAAAATAACGCATGTCATTTTCTCGTGTGATGATGTGACACTCATATGGAGAGAGACCAACTTTCATATATATGATTTTGTCTATCGCTAATTTGGAATTTTATATATACACCTATACCAAAATCTACCAACGTCCCTTAAAACTGAAATATATTTTCTATTCGTTCTACTCACCCACCCATGAAACACTAAGATATTTGGGTGTTGACTGGTTCTCCTTCTACACATGCCTAGCGGTTGTTAGCGGTCAGTTGCGGTTCTTAGCGGTTGGTACCAATCGTAGAAACCGCTTCATATCGTTTCGGACCGTTCAAAATCACTGGATTTCAAAATCTCATTCCTACAAACGTTTGCGGTTGTGGGCGTTTGCTGTTGGGGACAGTTGCAAATTTGCAATTAGTTTTAAAAAAAAACTAAAAAAAAAATTAGCAAATTAAAATATATATTATCAAATCATATATATATATATATTCACGTTAATTCTCAAATAATAATCATTATCTAATTTTAGTTTTCCAATATTAATAATTATTTGTGTTTCAATATAAAATCTATATTTTTTAATATTCAAATAATTATTGCCCAATTAAAAAGGGCTTTAAATGGTTTTCTCAAAGTATGGGGCAAAATTAACACAATAAAATAGTAGTGGACCTTGAGAAAAGTTATCACCTGCTTTCCTTCCTATGCCACACAAACGTTTTCTTCTGAATATGAGTCAAACACAGAGGATTAGGAGAACGTGGAAGAAGAAGCCATGGACTCTATCGTCTCCAGTTCGACGATTCTTATTCGATCATATCTCACTCCTCCGGTTCGTTCATGTTCATCGGCAACCTCCGTTTCCGTCAAACCTCTGAGCTCAGTCCAGGTCACCTCCGTCGCGGCTAACCGCCACCTGCTTTCCTTAAGCTCCGGTGGTAGAAAAACCAATAAATTCTCTAGTTCGGCGATAAGATGCGGCGGAATCAAAGAGATTGGAGAGAGTGAGTTTTCGAGTACGGTTCTGGAATCGGACCGGCCGGTTTTGGTTGAATTCGTCGCTACTTGGTGCGGTCCCTGCAAATTGATCTATCCCGCTATGGAAGCCTTATCTCAGGTTTGATATATCGATTCTCTCTTTTGTAATCATCAGTTCTTGCTGGAGAATCGTGTGAGTTTGAAATTGAACGAGATCAGTTTATTTGAAATCAGAGACTTCACGCTTGATTTGGTGATACAAAATTGGAATTTTAGATTTAATGTATGAGAAACTATTGATAATCATATACCATTAGCTCTAGAACTACTAAAAATGTCAGCGAGTGAGTTTTTTTTTGGAAGTGCTTAGAGGATAGATTCAATTCTGAGTTTTCTTGGTTTCTAAAACTCAAAATGTTTCCTTTTTTTCTCAGGAATATGGTGACAAATTGACGATCGTAAAGATTGATCACGACGCTAATCCCAAGTTAATAGCGGATTTCAAGGTTTATGGTTTACCGCATTTCATTCTCTTCAAGGATGGGAAGGAAGTTCCAGGGAGCAGAAGGGAAGGTGCTATTACAAAGGCCAAGCTTAAGGAGTACATTGACGGTCTCTTGAACTCAATATCTGTTGCTTAATCGTCTCTCTTCCCACCGGTATTCCTCTGTCTCAACACTGTATTTTGTTTAAGCAAATCTCTTCAATTGTAATCTTCATCCCCCATTTCTCATTTGATGTGTATATCTTGCAACGAATTTTACGAATAGAAAAGACTTGAGCTCTTATCAGAACCAAACAAGCATCATAGGGAAATTATTTGCTTATGCTTGGCATTGTCTAGTTAGGTCTTTCGTAGATTGTTCACTGGAAGCATGACTGATCATTGCAGTCTTGTTCCCTGTGAACACATTTGGCTTTTGCATTTTTTTAGAAATATTCCCATTTGGTGGTAAAAAGAATAGAAAATCAAATGCAACTGAATGCAAAGAAACAAATTCTGCTTGGATTTATTGGAATGAATCAGGTAAAAGAATTCAACATTTAAGATTTTTTTCAACAACTTCCATTCTTCTTCTTCTTTTCGTCTCGGCTGCAGATTCTCACATCTTGCTGCCTTATTCCCTTGAAAAAGCAACCAAAAACCCTGTGCTTAAGCAAAACCAATGCCTAGACTTTGAAACATTCACTTTCTTGGCTCTTCAAACCTCCTTGACATAGTTTTCTTCACCTCCTCCAATAACAGCATCATCTGGGATGTAACGTTTCCAGAACGGATGTTGCTTCCATACTCTTCCCATTTCTTCAATAGGAACCCCTTTTGTCTCCGGCAACAAGAAGTAGATGAAGACGGTCATGACTGCAACCATTCCTCCAAAGAAGTAGAAGAGACCAAACTTCATGTGGCAAAGCATCGTGAGGAAAAATTGTCCAATGAGGAAAGTGAAGAACATGTTGACAGAGACGTTGATGGCTTGTCCCGCTGGTCTGATTTCCAATGGACAGATCTCACTTGGTACTAACCATCCTAATGGACCCCATGACCATGCAAATCCTGCAACATACAAACATATGAAAGCTAGGATCCAATCTGCTGTTGCAGGTGTTAAGGTCCCTGATCCTGTTGTTCCAAATTTCATACCAATCAAGGTACCAACAACGATCTGCAGAATGACCCATCAAACAATATATGTAAGGAACGCAATCATCACTTATATACATTATGAACTGAAAATATTTCATTTTTCCAACATGTATACGAAACTCGGAACTAGCATTTTTACCTGGCTAATGATCATTTGGATGCCTCCTTCAAGGAAGAGAATCCTTCTTCCGTATCTGTCAACCGCATAGATGGAGACAAGGGTAGAGACAACATTGACCGCACCCGTAATAACCGCTGAGATGAGCGAGGCATCATCCGCGAAACCGAGAGTTTTAAAGAGAACGGGGGCGTAGAACATGATCACATTGATACCAGTAATCTGTTGGAAGAAAGGAATCGCAGAACAGAAAACAAGCGCGGGTCTGTATTTTGCCTGTTGGAAAATGTTCTTCCATGGATTCTCCACTTTCTTAGCAGCCTCACAAGCATCACATAGATCTTGAAACTCCTCATCTACATTATCAGCTCCACGAATCTTTTGCAACATCTCTCTCGCTTGTTCGTACTTGCCTCTCTCGAGCATCGAGTTTGGTGTATCGGGCAAGACAAAAGATCCGATAACCATAACAACTGCCGGAACAGCGGCTAAACCCAAGGACACTCTCCATCCGTTCCTAGCCATTTGAGATGTTCCATAGTTGATTAGGTTCGCAACTAAAATCCCGATGGTTATAGCCATTTGAAACCCGATGTTAAGTGCTCCTCGGATCTTCGCAGGAGCCATCTCCGAGAGATAAACCGGCGTAGACTGTGGAAAAATAAAGTTAACCATGATCGAAAGATTAGCCATGCCGAAACCAAATCCGACTTTATTTCAAACTAAGCGGTAACAATATTTGTATAGCAAACAAATCAAATATCCCAACCAGATTTGTGCAAACAAACCGCATAAAAAAAATTGAACCAAACCGAGTCCAAAGCAGAATGTCTAGATCTAAACTACATAATGAACACACTATGACCATGTTGAGTTGTTGACTCACCTGATTAGCAAATCCAACACCGACTCCGAGCAACAATCTACCAATGATGAGCATTGCGACATTGGTGGCAAATGCGTTAAATAGAGAACCTATGAGGAAAGCAACCCCTCCAACAAACATGGAGATTTTACGTCCGTACTTCCTTGTGACAGCCGAAGCTACAAAGGAAGACACGAGAGCCGCGAGGTAGAGTGAGGAAGTGAACAACTGGAGCAATTGGTTATCGAATTTGCAGTAAGCAGTCTCGCGCCTCGCTTCGTGCATTTGCCTATCCACCTCCGGGAAAAACTTGCTCAGAAACTCCTCCATAGATGTCACTCCTCCTATACAACAAAAGAAGTCACATTACATTGCCCGAAGCTAGAGTGGACAGCAAAAGCGAACCAAAATAACTCAACCCGAAGAAGAAAAAGGCGAATGTGGAATTTAACAAACCTGAGATTCCGAGGTCATAACCAAAGAGGAGACCTCCCATAGCGGCCACAATACAGGTCATGATGACAAAGACGGTGACTCCGCCTTCATAGCTGTTTCCTCCACCACCACCCTCTGATACAAAGGCTCCTCCAGCCATTATTAGTTATTCTTCACTTATTGATTGTTAGTGTTAGTGCCTTTTGCTTTGTTATTCAAACAAAAACTTGTGAGCTTATGATCCAAAACTGAAGAGCTTGTGAGCTTCTTAAATATAAGAGTTTTCGTGATCTATTATTAGGTATGGATTGTAATATAGCTGTTTGAGATTTATCTTGGCTTATGAATAGGGGAAGTGGTTTTTGTTTTTTGTTTTCATGTTCTTTAAACCCAGTTTTAGTGGAGATCTTACAGTCTTTTTTTGACAGTTTCTTTTGTTTTTTTACGGACAACTTCCGCTCTTTTCTCTTTAATTTTTATTACATATAAAGACTGTAAGAGATATGTTGAAAAAACCAGTCTAATTAACCCTAAAATAGGAACTTGTAATAATAAAACAATCGCATTTAACTGTGAACTCACTGTGATTTAGTTTAGTACGTATATATAATATATAGTCTATTTTTTTCTTTTTTTTTTGTGCACAATATATAGTCTATTTAATTTGGAGATTAATTGTAGTTTAGTTTGGTTCAGATTTAGGATTGGTAAATATATACACGTCATTATATGTACATCGTTGTTCCAGCTAATTTGAGAGACAACATTGCAATGCAAAGATAATTGAAAACGAAGAAAAAACCAAAGTAAATATGAAATGCTTATGGTCATTATGAAAACACACTGTTCTCTGATTAGATATGTTTAAGATATTCTCATCTTTGTAACTTTTCTCTAAAATGACATGGCAAAAATATATATTTTTATAGATAGATGCAAATTCAAAAAAAAAAAAAAAAAACACAACAACAAAGACAACGTTCCCAAGTTTGAATCATGTCAATGACGGTGTAATTAACACGATCAGCTGGACGAAGAACACATAGCAAAACCTCCGGAATGTGATCGATAAGTTTGTGGAACAACTGATCGAGAATGAAGATTGGGTCAGTTAACATCATTAGCCTTGATCATCAGATATCAGGCTCATACGAGAGACGTCCGAGTTTGTAACATGGAAAAAGATATTACAAATTAAGTTTATCACTACCTACTTGATTAGTCTAAATGATAAGTGATAGAACAAGAAAACTTAATCACGTTTCAATTCAGCCCAATAAACATGTTGTGTGATCATGACTTGACCCAACGTAACAGCCATGAACCCTTACCACCCGCCCTCTCATTACCTATAACCAGCACACTAATCTCGGTTGTGTCCTGATTAATCAAATACGACGTCTACTTCTCAAGAGCTTGAGTAGCTGCTTTTTGCTGATCCAACCTAATTAGGATTTGAACAGTGCACATTCAAACTTGGGTTCACAAATAATCACAATCTCCAACGACCATATTCATAATTTAGCTCATCATTTTCTCTATAAATTGATTATTATAGCATTTAAAATCAAATTTCCTTTTATTTTCTCTATAAATTGATAGTCATATATGTCAATCCGCTGTTATTTTCACCTTTGAATCTTAGAATTTAAATTTTGCTTTTGAAGAGGGCCTTAAGTAAGTAATGCAACTAAACCTTGCACGAATTTTTCCTTGGTTACTTCATGTGTAAATGTATCATGTGAGAATATTGCTATGGATCTAAGTCTTCTTGGGAAGTGGAAAGGATAGTTAATGAGTTTTTTTAATCTAATAGTGTGTGGATTAATTCCTTAACCACGGAAAATAAAACAACAAAATTACAATTTAAAGGGAAAAATAAAATAAAAATAATATTATGAAATTGCAAATAACCACCAAAAATAATCTTTATTCGCCGAGATCTACGTCTCTCTCTTTCTCTCCCACTCGACGCACTTCCAAACCCTAATACGACGAGCTCTCATTCGCCGCTGGATCCTCATCGCTGGTCAGATTCCTCTCTATCTCTCTCTTCTCCTTTCTTTTTCTTTTCCCCTCTCTCGTTGCGTTATGCTGTATCCTCGAATCTTCTTTTTGTTCTCATGGTTTGTTCTTTAGCTCAAAATTTGGGGTTTTCAATGTCTCCACGTTATTTGTATCTAGTCCTATGGCTCGTTCTTGACTTGTATAAGAAATGGCTATCACGCGTTTACTTGCTTTCAAGTTTCTTATCGATCTCCATCTTGAATGTTTGTTAATGTGACTATAACGATTCTTGATGAGGTTTCAATGTTGATTAGTCTCTATCTTTGTTTGTTTGTCTCCTTACGATGAACAATTGAAGTTAGTGTTTATGATGGAGAATTGAAGTGAAGTTGTGGGATTGTCTTTTACAGATCCGTGACGCCTTTGTTTTTGATGAAATTGGATTACGATGGCTGGATATTCAACCAAAGGAGCTCCTACTAATGGATCAGTCTACGTTTCTAATCTTCCATTAGGAACTGACGAGAATATGTTGGCTGAGTATTTTGGGACCATTGGGTTGCTTAAGGTATGGTATTGGCCAGGTACTAATTGTTGCTTTTGTTTTGACGTCATTGAAATCTTTTATGGGTCACAAGGTTTTAGAGTTTCTTACATTTTTCCTACATTGCTTTTAGAGAGACAAACGAACTGGCACTCCTAAGGTATGGCTGTACCGGGATAAAGAGACTGATGAGCCCAAGGGAGATGCTACTGTTACATATGAGGATCCGCATGCTGCTTTGGCTGCTGTTGAATGGTTCAATAACAAAGATTTTCATGGAAACACCATTGGAGTTTTTATGGCTGAGTCCAAGAATAAAAGTGCTGGTGATGCAGTTGAGTTTGTTGAATTTGATGGAGGTGCTCAGGAAACAAATGAAGGTGCTGGAAGGGGTAGAGGTCAGGCTGATCCGTCGGCAAAGCCATGGCAGCAAGATGGTGACTGGATGTGCCCAAATACAAGGTCTGTGATGTGACATCGGTGAGGAGCTTCATCTAGCTCTTGTTTCCGTTAAATTGTTAGTTTTTTATATTTCATTGTTTTTAGCCGTAGTGTTCTCATACTCTTCTATTGGCAGTTGTACAAATGTGAATTTTGCATTCCGTGGGGTTTGTAACCGCTGTGGAACTGCTAGACCAGCTGGTGCATCTGGTGGCAGCATGGGTGCTGGTGGTCGTGGAAGGGGTCGAGGTGGAGGCGCTGATGGTGGGGCACCGGGGAAGCAGCCCAGTGGTGCTCCTACTGGTCTCTTTGGTCCAAATGATTGGGCTTGTCCAATGTAAGCATTCCTATTAGGTTCGAAATAGTTAGTTCAGTTTCAGAGGATATTGAGCGTTTGGTGCTTGATTAAAACACATTGCAATAGATAATTTATTTTTCATCAGTAGCAAAAGAGAAGATTCAGATGGCATATGGCGTTGCTGGATATAAAATAATTTGTTGGATGTATGGGAAGGAATGTAGCTTGTATAGTTTGTATATCAATGTTTTTGGTGATGTCAGTTGACTCTTTACTTAGAAAGAAGTGATGGCCCGCTCTGTGTGTCAGTGTCACTAAAACCGGCCCAAAGTATGTGTGGAGGCACATTTTTTTCCTCCTTTTTTGACTGTTGATTCTAATTTCGTAATTTTCCTTCAAATGGCTGTTAATCTGTAAAATGGAATGTGAAACGTGGGTGGCTTGTAGTCTTGATCTTTCTAGGAAGTTATATTTGTGAAGAGTTTTAAATCAAATGCAAGTTATGCTATGTGTCTTCTAGTAGCTTAACTAAGAGGCTGCTCTGTGTGAATGCGGGTTCTTATGAATGTACTTTGGTTTTGTCAGAATATATGCTTTGGTTCTGTTCTTTGGTTTTTAATCCAGGAAAAATCCAAAAGCAACTTTTTCTTTTTGTTTTAATTCTTTCAGGTGTGGCAATGTCAACTGGGCTAAGCGTTTAAAATGTAATATCTGCAACACCAATAAACCTGGTCAGAATGAAGGTGGTGTGAGGTATGACTCAATGCCAATGATAAGATCGCCTTTGTATTGTTATTTTGCAATGTTCAAGATGATGATTTGGATTATAAATGATTTTCACAGTGAATGTAGAAGAGATCATAGATTTTCGGCATCAATGTTTTTAGTTTTGTTGTCAGCAGGGTATTTTTATTCTGCTTTTAGACATGGGCCACATGGCCTGATAGATACCTGGGAAAAAGTCTCAATACTCTCTTCTGCAATTTGAACGAGCTTGTTTTCTTCGACAACTGATATATCCCACTTGTAACGTTTTATTTTTGCCAAATTAGAGTTGCATTAATAAACGTTAAGGTTTCAGTTTGGAAGGCTGTTCTCACTTAAAAGACCAGTGCTTATTCGTTTCTTTTCTCTATATAGGGGAGGTCGTGGTGGTGGTTACAAGGAATTGGATGAACAAGAATTAGAGGAAACAAAGAGACGCAGGCGTGAGGCTGAAGAAGTAAGATATGCTTTCCCTGAAGAGTTCTATGTTTTTTGTTTGTTTGTTGCAATTCGGAGGAGTTCTCAGTTTTTTGGTATATACCATTTGACTTATACGTCATAAATATTTCAGGATGATGGTGAAATGTATGATGAGTTTGGGAATCTGAAGAAGAAGTACCGTGTTAAAACAAGCCAAGCTGACACCAGACCTGCTGTTGGTGCTGGTCGTGCTGGGTGGGAAGTCGAGGAACTAGGTAATTTCTGTTTAATTTTAACTTATAAATACTATCTCTATGCAATCATCAAATAGGTTGAGCTTATGAACAGAACCCTTCCACTATGATAGAAATCTATTTGGCTCGATATATACCTACTAGCTGTGTAGTAAATAGTCTTCAAAGAAAGTTTCCGCTTGTCATCTAGACACTTTAGTGAGACTTAACATATATGCAGGGAGGGATTTGTTGGAATTTTCACATTAAGTTTGCATATAACTTGCCTATATAGCCCAAACCTTGTGGGGATCTCCAATAAACAGTGTTGTTCCTTGTTAAGAGTTTTCTTCTTTTAACTGATTATATATAGAGGAAGATAATAAAGATTAAAGATGTTTATTGCTGCTGCTTCCCCAAAATAAAAAGGTCATGATCCAATGTGGTTGTTCATAGTTTATATGCATGTGGCAGGTATTGGTAAAGATGGAAGAGAGAGAAGCAGGGACAGGCAAAGAGACCGTGGTAGAGATCATCACTACGATAAGGATAGACGCAGAAGCAGAAGCAGAAGCCGAGAGAGGGAAAGAGGCAAGGAGCGGGACTATGACTATGACCATGATCGGGACAGAGACAGAGACTATGGTCGCGAACGTGGAAGCAGGTATCGTAACTGAGAGATTGCTCATAAGTGTTAGGGTTTAGTTTCTCATCTGTTTTATCGACTTCTACAACGGCATTACAATGTCTTGGCCTTTTGTTTACTTATTGTGTGAAGTGAAAGTCTTTTTGGTACTTCAATCAAAGGCTATTGTTTTTCACTTGTTTTGGTCTGATTATGTTCTGAGAAAGTGAGAATATCTCATCATGTTATCATTTTGAAAATTGATAAATTATGGTAAAGCATGGAGTATATCATTTACTAAATTAACACCAATATTGACGGAAAACAAAATATGGTTAGCGACGCCATTTGCGAATTGAGATACGTGTATTAATTAGTTTTGTCTTTTGTGTTATCTTTAGTTGTCCCTTAGCCCTCTTCTGGTTTTTCTTAAATGTCTTTTTTTTTTGGTCATTGCCAATCATTTCATCGCTGTATGATTTTAATGGAAAAAAGAATGAAGATTTTTGTGGATCATATAGTTTCTGAAACTAAAATAGGATAAGAAAAAATTGGGCTTTTGTAATTGTGGGGATGATGAGGATTTATATTTATAATATTTATGTCATTTCATTGTCATAAACATGGTCGGATATGGAAATACGATGAAAAAAGCTCGTCATGGACTCGCACTTAAAACAGGAAAATCTTTTTCCCCTAGACCCCACATATTCACATGCACTACAACGAAATTCCAAATTCTTCAGTAAAATGAAAAAGGAAGTAAAGGAAAAACGAAAAGAAAATATTAAATATTTATATATGTTGAGTTTAGTATGATGTATTCATTTAGTGACCTTTCAAATAATTTAGAGTTTTTATATTCATGTTTAATTTTGAAAAGCTCGTGTAAAAAACTATGGTTACTAGTTTACTACCATGAAAAATGGTTCTTGTAAATTCCATTCCTCTTCTTGTTGTAAGTTAAGGATGGGGCTTTGTGTGTTCTCTTTAGTTTATTCTCGTTTTCTTATGGTTTGTAATCCTTTCCGAACCTCGAAATCTAATATAATTTCAGTGAAAAAAAGATAAGAAAATATTAAAATGATTATTATTTCATAAAAGTCAATCCTTCTTAAAGAAATCGAAATGAACATTCAATATCATTCTCTTAAAAATGAACAAAACATAACAAGCAGGAAAAAAAATAAAATTTTGGGAATTTGAGATAATTTGAAATTTTATGTGGTTTTCTTTATTTTGTTGTAACATTACACTAGTTCAACATAAACTTTGTCGTACTTCCCTCTAATTTCCCTTTGAAAGTTAGATTTAATCTATTTATTGGTGTGCAATTTTACAGGTGTAAATAAAGACAAATGAAACACTATATATATCCACTCATTTACATGTGCCCACTATAATTATTGCTCTATACAATCCAAAAGAAAAAAAAAAAGAAAACAGAGGAAGAACAGAAAAAAAAAAGCTCACACAAGTCACAAGACTCATAGTTATTCTATGAAATGTCTCCTCTCAACGATCTTAAGATCAATCTCAATGGCCAATACAAATTCTTCCTCAATCAGGTAAAGAACCAAACCTAAATCACAATTCAAAATTCATTATCTTGATTATATATGCTCTGTTCTTAAATCTCTCTATGCTCTGTTTTTAGGACGTGATTTCAAAGTACTCTGGAAGCTTGAGGAAGATGATTAAACAGAGCAAGAAGAAGAGAAACAAGAAAAAGAGAATCATCACTATCGAGATTGATGATTTTCCAGGTGGACCAGATGGGTTTGAGCTGGTTTCAAGGTTCTGTTACAACAACGGAGAAATCTCAATCGATGTCTCAAATGTCTCGACTTTGTACTGCTGTTCTGTTTTTCTAGGCATGTCGGAGAAGTTCTGTTTCTCTAATCTCTTCCTTCAGACCGAGAAGTTTCTAGAAGAAGTGTTATATGGGTCTTGGAGCGACATCGTTTTGTGTCTCAAGAACTGCGAGCAAGTGTTCCTCCAAGCAGATTCGTATGGTCTTGTAGATAAACTCATCTTCGCAGCTTTGACCAAAATCTCTCGGGATTCAGAAACATTTTCTTCATCTTCGCTCTCTTCTTTAGCATCCTCTCTTTCTCCTGAGATGGCCAAGAACACGCCGGAATCAGACAGTAGGTATATTTCACGGTCTGTTTCTTGCGGAAGAAGCAACGAGTGGTGGTTCGACGATATGACAAATCTTTCCCCGAAGATCATTTTGAAGCTAATTATGATTATTGAAGCTTACAAAACCAACATAAAAAGCTTAGTCCTAACCAGATTTCTCCTCCACTATTTCAAGACAAAACTCCAAACCAAATCAAGAACTACTACAGAGCTTATAAGAAACAAGCTCGAGTACTCCAATTTAGCTGACACAGCGGTTAAAGGAGTGATTTTCGCAGGGAAAACAGCGTTTTCTTGCAGGAAACTCTTTTGGGTTCTTCGGGTTTTATCCAGTTTTAGCCTAAGTAGAGAGTCGAGAATTGGTTTAGAAACCCTAATAGGAGAAATGCTGGAACAAGCAACACTTGATGATCTTTTGATACCTGCAGGAGGAAGCAAAGAGAGTGGTTTCTACAATGTTGATCTTGTGATAAGATTACTAAAAGTGTTTGTGAAGAACAGAGAAGAAGAAGAAGAATCAAGAGAGAAGAATATGAAAGAAATTGGGAAATTGATTGATAAGTATTTGAGAGAGATATCTCCAGATCAGAATTTGAAAGTCTCCAAGTTTCTTGGTGTTGCAGAGAGTTTGCCAGATTCAGCTAGAGATTGTTTTGATGGAGTTTACAGAGGAATTGACATCTATCTACAGGTCAGTTTTTTCTTTTTCTTTTTCTTCTCTAAGTCCATATTAGAGTATGTTTTTGTTTTCTTGAATCTCTTCACCAACTATTTGATACATTTTTTTTCTGCAAAAGTGAGACAAGAAAATAGAGAATAATTTTAATATTCTATATGTATTGGACATATAGAAGATGATAAGTGCCAGACAGATTTCAATACCATTTGCTTATTAATACATTTTGGCTTTATACATTTATTAAGAAGAGTTGAAATAGAGTCAACTATTCTTTTATTCATCATAAAGATTTGAAGTTTGAGACTTTGAGATATAAAGCCAAACTAAGTCTTAAGTTTTAATATAAAACCGAAAATGTATCAAAGAAAAGATTTGAAGTTTGAGATTAATGTGTATTAATATACACACATGGATGTATATATATGATTAAGAAGGTTTGGAGTCATCCTTAGATTCTTCACTCTGTCTTGTTACTGCCGTGGGGTTCATGTCAGACCCACAAGGCCACAGTCTTGACTGTATGCTTCTTCTTGTTTCTTTCTAGTAATACTATTTGTAAAAATATCTGTAAAAGGAATATTTCTGGTAAGGTGGTACTCTCAGTTACACTTAAGATATATATATGCGAAAAGTGAAAACTAACAGTTTATTCATATACAGTTTTATGTAAATATTTTTATTTTTACATGTTTTATTGGAATTTAAAGAAACAGTTCAAATTTTCAAAAACAAATTATGGAAATAATGATTTTGTCAGTTTATAATTTTTGTTTTGTTGTTGTTGTTGTACAGTCTCATCCGAATCTAACACCCCAAGATCGAACAGAGATATGTCGATGTCTCAACTACAAGAAACTAACAATGGAGACGTGCAAACAGCTCGCCAGAAACCCTAAGATCCCTCCAGAAATCGCCATTGAAGCACTCAAGTCCAGATGTGAGAATCAAGAACACTCAACTTCAGATGTTAAAGTTCCAAACAAGAGTTTTTCTTGTAGATATTCAGAAGACAAGAAGAAGCCTGTGCTATTGCATCTTGAGATATCCGAGAAATTAGCCGAGAGGTTGAAGAGTAGAGGAGGATATAACTTGAGTGTTATGGATAGTTTCAGAGAAGGCTTATGAGGAAAATGCTAAAGGTCCCAAGTCAAGACTCAAGATTGAGAGGTCAAATCTTCCAATTCATCAGGCAATCTCATTTGCACCCCTACGTTGTCGAGAGTCTTGTACAAATCATCAGATTCAAGGGGTTTCTTATCATTGAAAGCTATGAATTCATGAAGCTTACCTTTCACTTCGATCCAGCTACATCCCGGTGATTTCACCACCTGTTGATCTTTCATTTGCTTTCTTACCCGAGCGACATCATCCCAGTTTTGGGATTCCGAGTACAAATTAGCCAAGAGTGTGTATCTCCCGCTGTGACTAGGTTGCAGCTTGATCACACGAGAGGCTGCGTATTTACCTAACCTATAGTCTTTGTGTATCAAACAAGACCCGAACAGAGCTCCCCATACCGCATTTGTTGGCTCCATTGGCATTCTCTCTATCAAAGCTTTTGCCTCTTCTAGCAAACCTTTTCTTCCAAATAAATCAACCATACACGCATAGTGATCCGCATTTGGCTCCAAATTGAAACGTTCCTTCATGCTTAGGAAAAGCCTTCGACCCTCTTCCACAAGGCCTCCATGAGCGCAGGCGCTTAAGAGAGCGATGAAAGTAACTTCATTTGGTGAAACATGACTACTCAACATGGTATGAAAGAGATCAACTGCGCCTCTTGCATATCCATGCGCTGCAAATCCATTAATCATTGCGGTCCAAGTATAGACATTTTTTTCACGAAGTCTCTCGAAAACCAATATAGCTTCCTCTAAACACCCGCACTTGGCATAAAGATCAATCAATGTTGTTCCGACTGTAGTGTTTATATCAGTCGAATTCTTAATTATATAACAATGCACCCTTCTTCCTCGGTGAAGTGCCCCCACGTGACCGCATGCCGAAAGAACACTGCTTAGAGTCTTCTCATTAGGTGCAACATCACTCTTTAACATCTCTTCGAAAACCAACATCCCTTTATCGAAGCAACGGCCTTGCACGTATCCAGCAATCAATGCGGTCCAAGTAACTACGTTTCTGCTAGGCATTTCGTCGAACACTTTCTGAGCATCATCATAACAACCACATTTCCCATACATATCTACTAGAGAACTTCCTATGAACACATCACACCTCACTCTTCCTGTTTCTAAGTAAAACCCATGAATGCTTCTCCCAAATCGAACATCTTCAGCCTTCCCTGCAGCTTTCAGGACGCTAACAACAGTCATTTCGTTAGCCGCGACTCCAGACCTCTTCATCTCCACGAAGTACGTCATTGCTTCCAAAGAAGAATCGTTTCTCACAAACCCATCAATCATCGCAGTCCAAGAAACCACGTCCTTATCTTCAGTTCCATCAAAAACACGGCTTCCAAATTCGAATAACCCACAATTAGAATAACCCGAAATCAACGAATTCCTCACATAAATATCCGAATCCAACCCGAATTTAACGATATGAGCATGAAACTGAAACGGATTCGAGTCTCTCAGTTTGAAAACCGCCTTGAGAAGCGGAGGAAACGTGTGGCGGCTAGGGACGCCGCCGTTTCGCCGCATTTGACGGTAAGAAAGAAACGATAACCGACGGTTGAGAGTAACCCCACCGGAGAAGTGACCAACGAGCGAATCCCATAGTTGAATGCTGGGAGTTTGGATTTGACATAATAAACGACGAGCGTAGCGGAATTGAGTAGCGGCGGTGCAGCGACGGAGAAGACGGGAGAGAAAGAGATCGCGGCGAGTGTAGAAAATCGGAGAAGTGAGGACTAAGCAATGTATCTGCTTGAGATGAAGAAACTGTAATGGAAGATCGAGCAAGGTTTTGAGCTGATGAAACATGAGAATTGAGCACAAAAGATGAAAAATCGTCTGGCCAGTCCCTTTTTTGTAAAGAGAAAGCCAAAAAATCCTTGTAAAAAACAGAAATAATTTTTGTTTTTTTTTTAATTCGAAATATATGGATATTACTAGTATATCCCCATCCGAACCTATTAATTATCAGAAAAACCATGGTTCGTTTCCGAACCAAACCACTCGAACCACCTTTACTCTTTATTTGAAAATCAAATAAAAGAAACCCTAATATTTCCAGGGATTTCCCAATTCGAAGACAGATTTTTTTACTTCTTCTCCTTAGTAACCGTTTTCGATTTTTTGACTTCTTCTCCTTAGCTTTCACCAGTATTTCCGTTCTATTTCCGATTCGAAATCAGTCATGCCGCCTAAGACGCGTGGAGGAGGTCAAGGGAAAAGAAAGGAGATAGAAGCGCCGGCGCCGGCGAAGACAGAGAAAGTTAAGGCGCCGGCTGAGAAAGTGAAGGAGAAGGTGCCGGCGAAGAAAGCGAAGGTTCAGGCGCCGGCGAAGAAAGAGAAGGTTCAGGCGCCGCCGAAGAAAGCGAAGGTTGAGGCGCCGGCGAAGACGACTGCGACGGCACAAACGACTGCGACGGCGATGGCAACGACAGCGGCTCCAACGACAACGGCTCCAACGACGGCTCCAACGACGGAGAGCCCGATGCTTGATGATTCTACGTTTTATGATGCTCTGAAGCAAATTCCGGCTGAAGAAACTCAAGAGAATATGCAAACTGATGAGGTGGAAGATGAAAATGAAAAAGAAGAAGGAAGTGAAGAAGAAGAATCAGGGAGTAGTAGCCAAACCTTGGGCTCCGATTCCGATTCAGAGGAGACGGAGACAAACAAAGAAGTCGCGTGTGCTAATCCCGTGGAAGAGGCGGAGAGACAAGATGACGGCCTAGCCGTTATCGAGGAGGAGGAGGAGAGGAGCTCCGCGAGCGACGAGGACGTCAATGTGGAAAAGTCCGTGGAGGATGAGGGAGACGAGGACGAGAGAGACGAGGACGTGATAGTCCAAGTGGAAAAAACCGTGGAGGAGAGGACCATAGACGAGGACATCGCAAATGTGGTAAGTATTCCATTTCGTAATACCGATCTAATTGGGTAATAATGCAATTGTGAAATGTGGACAGTACTAGTAACATTGGGAAATGCTATGTTGATATTTAGGTAATACCTTATAGTAATACTACAATTGTGATTTATCAGTAGTTAGTACTAGTAACTTTGAGCAATACTATATAGTCAAATAGGAGTATCTGTGTAATACTGGTAATTACGGGGAATACTTTTAGGAAATACAGAGTAATAATGTGGCAGTACTATTTACAATTGAGTGATATATGAATAGGAGTATCTGTGTAATACTGGTAATTACGGGGAATACTTTTAGGAAATACAGAGTAATAATGTGGCAGTACTATTTACAATTGAGTGATATATGAATAGGAGTATCTGTGTAATACTGGTAATTACGGGGAATACTTTTTGGAAATACAGAGTAATAATGTGGCAGTACTATTTACAATTGAGTGATATATGAATGAATGTATCTGTGTAATACTGGTAATTACGGGGAATACTTTTTGGAAATACAGAGTAATAATGTGGCAGTACTATTTACAATTGAGTGATATATGAATGAATGTTTGTTTCTTTCAGGATATGGAGGAAGCGATGGCAATGCAGCCACTTGGTATGTACTTCCCGGCGTCGGAGTATACCAAGAAGATGAAGTTAGCAACGAGGTGTTATATCTCGGAGGTGTTGAAGACCTTCGCTGACTTGGAACATCCTCTAACGGATGTTGAAAAGAATTATTTTATGGAGCATCCGAGTTTCAAGCACATCTACCACCTGCCTTCCGGATATACCCACAAGTTAATGGGGATGTGGATGCTTTTTCTTCGAACGGCATCTATTGAGAAGAAGAAGGAGGTTTGGTTCGTTGTTAATGGAGTTCCCATCCGCTATGGTATTAGGGAGCATGCTTTGATCTCTGGTTTCAACTGCAAGGCTTATCCAGCTAATTATCAGAGTGCTGGTAATATGAACTTTGTTGGCGCTTATGGAAATGGAGGAAAAACAAGCAACGTTCGAAGCATTTATGGATGAGATGAAAGCCAAGGAAAATGCGGCTGCTCCTGTTGTGCCCAAACGAGTGACCCGTTCAACCCGTGCAAGTTCTAGTAACGTGTGAAAACTATTCGTGTAACTTCTCCGGATTTGTATTTTGATTTCTTGTACTTTGACTTTGTTTTAGGATTTCGCAAGTACTCGTAAAACTATGTTTGGATTCAATTAATCTATTAGGATGTTTTATGATATTGTTAACTGAAATACGGGAAATACCAAACTGAACAACCATAGTATTACCAATCAAAGAGAAGTCTTACAAAGCATAGGGAAAGTCTTCCAAGCAAATTAACAATAAGATTAAGGAACAATAGGATAACACATTACTTCTTTGGATCCATAGGATTACGGAATACCACTTTGCTCACGTTCACAATCTCTGCACGGTGGGCTTTCAATTCTTTTTGCATTTCTTCTATGAGATACTCATGATTTAGAACTTTCTTCCGATTGTAATCAACACTCTCCCTTAAGCTACTCACCTCTTCTTCCATAGCCTTATCCCAAAGTTTACGGATGTGCATTCTATCATCCTACAAAGTACCAAATATTTATCAAATACAGATCTCGAGCTACAAAAACTAGAAAAACTTGTGGAGTATTACTTGTTCTAGGCAGTATTACCAAAACGGGAAATACTCTGAAATACCAAATATATCTAGATCTAGATCTACACAAACTTGAAAAACTTGTGCTCTACATCAACATACCTTAAACTTCTCGCATTGATAGTATCTCTTTTCATCCTTTCGCGTCTCGACAATGCTACCACCACATGGACAAAACTTAGGAATCCCTTCCATCATCGCAACCATTTCCATTTGGTCAATGGCTCTCTTCGCCACTTTCATATCATCGTAGTAGGGGTCTCTCTCACACAGTCTATCCATGGTAGAAAGATGAAAGAAAGATGAGAGATGGGAGAGAATTCGAGTCGAAGAGAGAGATGAGAGATGTGGGAGAAGAGAGATGAGAGATGAGGGAGAAGAGAGATGAGAGATGAAAGAAAGTTGTAAGAAGAGATCGAAAAAGAAAGAGGAAAAAAGAAAAAAGTGAAATTTTTGGTTTTGGAGGGAATCTCAAAATTTGTTAGGCGCCAAAAATTTTGGGGGAAAACCAAAAAAATTAATTCCCCACGTGTGCGCCGTTATTTTTGACATGTGCGCAGCCTTTTTACAGCATAGTATTTCCTAAGGTTTTGGTAGTGCCAATTTCTCAAATAGTATTACTTTCCATGTTTTTCATGTTTAGCAGTATTTCCTATATTTACAATTTGTTTATTTAGTAGTACACTGGATGGAACTTTATCAATATAGAGGTTAAAATATTTTGTGCAATTATAAATTAAATATATGTAGCAATATGAATTTTTCATTTTAAGTTGGTGATAATATTAAAAGTGAGCTTAAAAGTATAAGGGATATGTTGTATTGAGTCTACTAAAGATAAGTTAAAAACTCAAATTTTAAAATTAAAATTTCTAACTTAATTAAGTATAAATGATTAATAATACATTTTTATTAATCATTGAGGTTTGAGGTAAACAAATTCGAACTCCATAACACCAACTTAGTATTATCAGTAGTACTAATATGATCACAAATTCGACAGAAACAGACATGATATTACTTGTTATAACCAGTATTACAAAAAAACAATAGAAACAGACATAGTATTACAGAAGGGGAAATACAGTATTACATAATAAATCACTGCAGAAACAAAGTAAAAAACTCAGATAGGCGTATTCCCAAATAATAACCATTGACACGATTGCCTTGGACGCCTTTTGTTTTGCGTCCTTTGTCGTTTTGGCCGCTTTTCCCCGGTTGATGGAAACCTTAGCATTTTTTTCCTTCCTTTCTTCGGTTTTTTAGACAGCGGAACTATCTTCAACGCCTTTACTTCATCTGGTACTTCCCACTGCGACCTATCCGGAACAAGATAAATAGTCCTATAATAGGCCAATGCCCACAACTCCACCCAATAATATTTTGTAACCAAATCATGTAACTCCAAACCTCTTCTCCGATCTTCATCATCCATAATGTTAATGAAAGCGGCTAATGCATGAATACAAGGATATTTTTGGATATCGAAAACCTTGCAACTGCAAGTTTTCAAAACCAAGCTCACCGTATAATCTATTCCTTTGTCGCATGTGACTACATATTCACGCTCGAATGAGTTTAGCTCCACCACTTTCAGCTTCTCGGCAAAAACCCACAAATCATGCAAATAATTCTCGACCAAAGGCACCATCTTATTTTCTAAGGATCCAGACGCGGCTTCCATCCGATGTTCATTAAACCACCCGGAGATTTTCTTGATGATCGCATCAACCATTGGTATTAACGAGTATTTCCTTGCGTTATTAAACACATTGTTCAAAGATTCCACACAATTGCTTGTGTCTAAGTTGTATCTTTCTCCGGGAAAACAACACCTTGCCCATTTTTCTTTCACGGTTGTATCCTCTAAATACTTGGTCGCCTTAGGATATCTCAACTTAAACCCGTCATACGCTCGGTTGAAGTCCGCCACGACGTAGACCCGACTTAACTCCTGAAACTTCCATGCGAGTACGTCTCGGTTGGTGTGAGTAGCATGACCTTTCACATTTTGGGACAAATGCCAAATACAATACCCGTGATGAGCCGCGGTATACACGTTCCGTATGGCCTTTATGAGGCTTGTATTTCTGTCCGTCATGAAAACCAATTCCGAAGTATCGGGTACAACCGTTTTTAGCTTCTCGAAAAACCACTCCCAACTAGCATCATTCTCACCGTCGAGTACGGCAAACGCTATGATGTAATGGTGACGGTTAGGATCTTGAGCCGAGGCAAACACTAGCACTCCGCCATAGCCGTTCTTCAAATGTGTTGCATCCACAATTAAAACTTTCCTCATCACTCTAAAACCTTCAATGCTAGCTCCCAAAGCTACGAATACGTACTGAAATTTATCATTCTCATCCAATTTCAGATAAGTAACTGTACCATCATTTACCTTCTTCAACATGTATAAATAACAATTGATATCCTTATAGCTTTCTTCCGGGCTACCTTTTAAATCATAAATCGCATGATATTTCCCCCTTAGCGCTGTCGAGTATGATACTTTCACACCTAATTTCGTCTGAACTAGCTCCATGATGATACTTGGAACCGGAGTTTCCAACTGTCCCGGAAAATGATCATGAAGGAGAGCTGCGACTAATTGGGGGTTGCCTTTTCTTTTCCTGAGCCTACTACTACCTTTACTTAGCCGAGTGCAACTATGCATCTTATTGTACCTTCTAATCGAGAATATATCAGTAGTACTAATATTGGACGCTCGTAAACGCCAAGAACAGCTCTCTTTGGCACACTTTAGGACATAGCGCTCCTTATCCGACTTCTTAATCACATAACCAAAACTGTTAGCAAATGCAGCTCTATCCACCACCTCGTGCAATGCCGCCTTGTTTGGAAATTCTTGACGTAAGGTCAACCCAATTCCGTCTTCCCATTCTTTTTTAAACATACCCGGTTCTACAGCAGGTGGCGACTCAACATACTGTTCCCCCCTATCAGAATTATCCATAGACTCATCATAGCGTGTTTCATCTTCTTGAGTCCCGTGATCCTCCACTATTGCCTCAAGTTGATGTTGAGTTCCTTGTTCTTCTAATAAGACGATGAGTGCACCATCATCCACTCTCATTTCATCCTCCTCTGAATTCAACTCCGTATAGTTCTTACCAACAGAACTATTACCAACTCTAGACAATTGCCCGGGCAATTGCTCGGGCAATTGCTCCGGCTCGGGCGGTTTAGAGATCTCCTCCACAACCAAAACACTTCTCCGGTTATTTTTTGCGGATGTTACATAAACACAGACATCCTCATCATCACAAACGTTCATTTCTTCCTCTACTCCGAACAACCGTGGATTGTACCTCATATGCAATTTTACCTTATTTCCATCTAATCCAAGCTTCGTCATTAGCCTATCTTCTAACATTGAGAAAGTAATCTTCTCCCCTAATGTCTTCATCATCACATTATACATGCGACCTTGGAATTTAAAATATATGATCACGTTCTCTTTCATTGTAACCTGCCAAAACAATACACATACTCAGTCAATATTACTAGTATTACCGATTCTAGTACATTGTCAGTAATACTAGTACTAATTCTGAAATATTACATGTGTGAGTAATACTATTACATATATGAAATACTACGTGTCTAAGTAATACTGGTGCTGTTTAAACATATTATCTATATAAATAACGGTACTACTATAGCTAGTTCGACCAGTATTATTTTCGCGACAAGAACAAATATTCGATTTGAGTTCAATTTAGTATGAATCAGCATGTGAAATCAATTGCTTACCCATTAACAGACCAAATGAAGCCTAAATCTATACTTAAACTTCTAATGTAGGTGCTAAAACACAATAACCCAAATCTAATTGGATTGAATCTCAAAATCCTCAAAATATGTAATTCAAAGCTTTTGAAGCTCTCTCCATACCTGGACTTAGTAGATTGATGCAGCTTGCAGGAGGAGAAAAACGACAATGCGGCTCGCCGGAGCTCGCCGGAGGAAGAATCCCGAAGAAGAAGTCGAGCTCGCTCGTGTTCGAGCTTTTTTTTTTTTCTTTTTTCGTTTTTTGTTTTTTTTGGGTTTCAAAATATTTTCTAGAAATATTAATTATTATTCAAAATAAATTATAAGGGTAAATTTGTCTAAACACAAATCATTAAGTGAAAAGGGATATGAAGACTCTAAAGTGGTTTTGCAGATTATTTGTGCCACAAAAGGGACACAGGAGATGATCCCTCACAAAAGATAGATACACTTCAAGTTTGATTTTTTCCAGTTTTCAAATTTCAAAGGAACCAAACCGAATTAAACCAAAATTCCCATTCAATTGAACCGAACTGACTCTGAATCAGTCGGTTTAGTTTCTATTTATTTATTTTGAATAGCCGTAGAGGGAGACGAGAGTTCGATACACGTGTCGAACAGTCTAAAGAAAGAAACACAAGGAAGAAGAAAAGAAAACGAACTTCTTCTTCTGCAATTTTCTAACTTTTGTTAGCTTCTACAGATTTTGCTACGAGCCATTGGAGAAGACGGTTCTTGCTCTACAGTTATGCGTTATTTTTTTTCTTCTTTGTCGGATACGATTCATAGATGATTCCACAATCTTCTTTTTCGAGTTTTGATTTCCGATTACCTGTTGATGTGTCTCGTCCTCTGCTCTGTCCATGCTCTTATGAGCGCCGCGCGGTTGTGTCTCCAAAGAGTCGGGTTCTTCGTCGGAACTTCAAAGTTTCGAACTTTCGGTTAGTTTCCTGCGGAGTTCGTGGCGATTCGAAAAACCTAAGATTGACGGATTTTAGTAGAAAGGCTGCAAATAGGTTTCTTTTTTCTAGGTTTTCGAATGAATTCAAAGTCGAGGAAACTTCGCAAGAGTCTCTGATTCATGATGACCAAAACAATTATAGTAATTTTAGGGAAGATCCGATAGTGGATAAGCTTAGGACCCAGTTGGGTGTAATCCATCCACTTCCGTCACCAACCATTAATCGTAGTGTGATTGGTCTATTCGTCTTCTTCTTTTTCGTTGGTGTTGCTTTTGATAAGCTATGGACTTGGAGACAAACGGGTGGAGATGGAGGGCAAAGAGGATTAGGGCCATGGCCACAGGTTCCCACCAGCTTCTCTTTGTTCCTAGAGAAGGATTTGCAAAGGAAAGAGTCTGTGGAGTGGGTCAACATGGTGCTGGGGAAGCTCTGGAAAGTGTATAGAGCTGGGATTGAGAATTGGCTTGTGGGTTTGTTGCAGCCTGTGATTGATGACTTGAAGAAGCCTGATTATGTCCAGAGAGTTGAAATTAAGCAGTTTTCTTTAGGGGATGAGCCTTTGTCTGTCAGAAATGTTGAGAGGAGGACATCTCGCCGTGCCAATGACTTGCAGTACGTGTATACTTTTTCGGTACTAATAAATTTTTCTGATTTGATCAATTGTTGGGATTGCTCTTACTTGGTTTCAGTTGGATATTTTTTCACAACCATTGAAACTCTTGATGAGATTTATTTGGCTTCCTTTTCAGTAAGAGTTCACGAAATAAGCTTTCTTGAGCATGAATTATGTACATCTTTGGGGCATCGGGTACTTCAAACTGTTTATCAGCGGCTCAGTTCGAGGTTTCTTATCATGTTTCTCTTTCCTGTTATAGGTACCAAATTGGCCTTAGGTATACTGGTGGTGCCCGCATGTTGTTAATGCTCTCTTTGAAATTCGGAATTATCCCAATCGTTGTTCCAGTTGGTGTCCGGGATTTTGACATTGATGGTGAGCTTTGGGTCAAACTAAGATTAATACCGACACAGCCTTGGGTGGGAGCTGTATCATGTTCGTTTGTATCACTTCCAAAGGTCACATTTCAACTCGCAGCATTCAGATTGTTTAATCTAATGGGTATGCATTAATCTTTGTCTTACTGTGTTGCATTTCGATGATATTGTTTGTGCTGCTTCTTTCCCATCTCTTTAAAAATAAACAGGCAACCTTTTCTAGTAAAAGTTTTAAACTGTTGGCTAGACTGGGGATTGGTTAAGTTATCTACGATTGCTGATTTAATGAAGAGACTTTTAGCTTTCACTTTTGCTTCTACTCACACATTTTTTTTTCTTCTGTCATGAATGGTTCGATTGATGAATTCAGGAATTCCCGTTCTCTCAATGTAAGTTCTGTTGTAGCTGGTTGCTTTACGAATTTTCTTGTTGAAAAAATTGTTCCTGTCAATGTTTAGTATTACATGGATTTAGTGCCTCGTAATAGAAAGGCCACTTTGCTTGCTTAGATGATGTACTGTAATTTATCTAGCTGCAATTTATTTTAACAGAATTTAACGAGCATATAGTTTAAGATGCATTGGTGCATTTTCCTGATTAAATACCAGTATTCCATTTTGTTTACCGTTGAGTGTTTAAGCTCCTCAATGTCTTGAAATAGTGGTTTCCTTCTTCCCTCCTATTATTGTACCTAGCATCATCTCTTACAGGTTCTTGACAAAACTGCTGACGGAGGATTTGCCTCGATTATTTGTCCGACCAAAGAAAATTGTTTTGGATTTTCAAAAAGGAAAAGCTGTTGGCCCTGTTTCAGAAGACCTGAAATCAGGAGAAATGCAGGAAGGCAATAAGGATTTTGTCGGGGAACTATCTGTCACTCTTGTAGACGCTCAGAAACTTCGTTACATGTTCTCTGGTAAGCTATATAGTTCCTTCCCATGTCAGTGTTTCCTTCGGAGTTGGAAAAGTGAAATAGACAGACAGTCTATTGCTGAAGTATTAGCCTCTTTGTGCAAGTTCATTCGACTTTATTGGGAATAAAGTAGCTATACTAAATGGGTCTATTGGTGAGAGATCTTTCTTTTTCTTCGGTAATTGGTAACAGGTAAAACGGATCCATATGCAATTCTCAGATTAGGTGATCAAGTTATCCGTAGTAAAAGGAACAGTCAAACTACTGTCATTGGGGCTCCTGGTCAGCCAATTTGGAATCAGGTGAACTGCTTTGGATGGTTCATCAATAATCTGGTGGTGAATTATGACTAGTGAAGGTTTTGAAATGTAATTGGATAAGTGTGTATTCGTAATCTTTGCAGGACTTTCAATTCCTTGTTTCAAATCCTAGAGAGCAAATATTACAGATTGAGGTCAATGATCGTCTTGGGTTTGCTGATATGGCTATTGGTACTGGAGAGGTAAATCATATTTCCTTAGTACATTTTTTTTTGTAATCTGTAGAATAATAGGCATTGGTCGGATTACAGAGGATTCTGTGGATCTCGGTAATGATTGCTTGAGGATTGTTGCTTAATATTTAAGTTGCTGTCTGCATAGCCTTATTATTTAGTTATATGTCCAGGTTGATCTGAGATTTCTGCAAGATACGGTTCCTACAGACAGAATTGTGGTTTTGCGTGGTGGTTGGAGTTTGTTTGGAAAGGGATCTGCGGGTGAGATACTGCTACGGCTTACATACAAAGCATATGTGGAGGAGGAAAAAGATGACAAGACCAATGTCAAAGCCATTGATACGGATGCTTCTGATGATGAAATGTCTTATTCAGAAGAACTTGGCTCCTTTGTGCGGAATGAAAAGGTCTCTTCAGATGATATTGGTCAAGAGTCATTTACGAACGTGTTGTCTGCATTGATTGTGAGTGAGGAGTTTCAAGGCATAGTTTCATCTGAAGCCGGAGACAGTAAAATTTCTGGTGGTGACTCGCTTGGGGCTCCAGTACCTTCTAAGGCAGATAGTAGTAATGGGTCTGAAAGCAACTCAGATGTATCAGATTCAGATTTGTTAGTTGAAAATTCTGGTAGAGGGACTGGCGGTGATGGAGGTATATGGAGGCTTAATCTCTTACGATGATTTCCTTTATATGCTTTCCTGACCTGAAACTGTAAAACCTCCTACTTTCAGGATTAGCATTACTGTGGTTCGGTATAATCACGGGTATATTGGTTCTTGTTGCTATCAACATGGAAGGCACAAGTTTCTTCAACCCGTAATATAGTGCTATACAGCTCGCTTGAGATTTCTGTTGCAAGTAAGTCTCTTAATCTATACCAGGAGAAGTTGAAATTTCTTCCCCTAGTTTGACAGAGAGAGAATCTGTTTGTCAGTTGTTTTCCTTATATTAGAACGTCGAAACAACACTGGTTTGTTCATATAGTCAAGAACCAACCTTGCACTTCATCTTTTCTAGAATAGGTATGCTACTTGAAACATCATAGTTGTAGGAAGTGGTTTTACTTCATTTATATTAGGAGTAGATTCTGTTTCTCTTTCGGCTGCTTGTAGTGTACCGAAACTGGACATCAGGCTTTATATTTGATAAAATTATGTGCGCATTGAAAATGATTCAGTGGATTCTTTTACATTATGTGACATAGTTTAGTCCAGATAGTGTCATGTCTACTTTTTGCCTATATGTTGGTAGTATTTAGTCTACTCTGTGGACGATTAGCTTACCAAAGCCTCTTTATTCTATGGCAGGTTTAGTTTTTTATCTCTTCTCAACCTTAGATATGGCTTACAACGAGGTCTCAATTTTGCAATTTTATTATTATTTGCTGTATGTAAATAGCCATTAGAAGAGGGATACTTACTAGAGGCAGGAAGGTTATTCTGTCCAAGCTCTTACTGTTTACACTTGTGGTTAGTATACATGAAAAATAAAGATAGACGATTCTGTATATTTTGACCCAAAAAAAAAGGGAGAGAATTCTGAATTATTTTTGCTACAAATAATGTTCAGGCAGAGAAAACCCTGGTTTCCGCGACTCATATGCAAAAACATCTACTGATATAACAAATTTGTGCTTGAGAAAAGGCTTACTTTGGTGTTTTCTTTGATATTTATAGTTTATTTCATTTCATTAGATACTGCAACTGTGATCTTGTGACGTAGATTCGCTTTTCTGAAGGAGCTCATAATTTATGGAGATACCACTAGTGCATCTAGGATCTGGGGAGAGAGAAGAAATACTTTTTTCGTCGTCCTTGCTCCTCATTTAGGGTTTCTTTCTTTTGTGTAGCTTCTTCCCAGGCCTGGTGTGAATCAAAGGGGAAAGGTGAATCAGTTACAAAAAGTATTTGCAACTCTAGGTTTGCCGAAAATGAATTGTTAATTGAATACCTTGCAACTGAAATGACCTAACGTGATCCTCGGCGTCCGGGGTTGGTCTTCATGAACCATTGAGGCTTTTTTGTAATGACGATGTGCCCAATTGTCAGTCCGAAGATGAGTCCGGGTACTAATGCTATGACTGCTGCAGTCCAGCTTAATACTCCTTCTTCTTCTTCTTCTTCTTCTTCTTTTTCCTCTGTTTGTGATTGCTCCGTATCAATGTCTCTGCATTTTTCACTGAGAGGAAGACCACAGAGTCCAAGGTTTCCCTGGAAAGATGATGCAGATTGCGTCTGAAATTGTGTGGCTTGAGGTATTGGACCGACGAGCGTGTTGTTGGAAACCGTGATGTTAGACAGGCTTGTGAGGCCCCCGAGAGCAGGTGGAATTTGGCCTGAAAGCTTGTTATACGATAAGTCTAGTGACTCCAGTTCAGTCAGATTCGCCAAAGATGAAGGGATGTTGCCACTGAAACTGTTGCTTGACAGATTGAGCACAATAAGATTCTTCAGTAGACCAACGGATTCTGGTATCTTTCCTCGGAGTCTATTTCCTGAAAAATCAATCGCCGTAAAGAGTGTAAGGATCTTGGTGTAATCCAGTTCCACTCCTTTATTCGCCAAAACCATTGAGTCCTGGTAGTAGGTAAAATCTCCAATGTACTTCAATTCTGAACCATCTCTCTCCGAGGACATCGCGATCCAATACATAAAGTAATCAGATGGTAAGGTTCCAGTGAAGGCATTATGTGATATGTCAATGATTCGCAGCTGAGGAAACCAAGAAGCAACCTTTGGATGATCTTGTAACGACCCGTGAAACTCATTAGAGTGGAGGATCACTACTTGTAGCTGTTGCAAGGATTTCAACCAGAATGGAAAAGTATCGTTGATTCTATTGCGCTCCACCTTTAGAACCTCCAAAGAAGAGCAACCAGACAAAGATCTCGGAAGTTTTCCCACCAATTTGTTCTGACCAACATTGAGTGACCTTAGATTGCTGCCATTCATAAATATTTCTGGAAGGACTCCGCTTAGGTGATTATCACCAAGGTTTAGAACTTGAAGAGACCTCTTGATGAGAATATTGAGACACTGCGGAACTGATCCATTCAACTTGTTCCTTGAGAAATCTAGGACTCCTAGAGACCTCATACCACATATTGGTTTGGGGATCTCTCCAGAGAAGTTGTTTTTACTCAGATCTAGTATATATAGCTGCATCGTTGAAAAATCACGTGGGAATCCATCGAAACCGCTGAAACTGTTGTTGGAAAGATACACCATCTGCAACTCTGGTAGACTCCATAACCAACCCGGCACTTGATCTTTAATTCTGTTGTTTGAAAGGTCTAATCGTCTCATTTGTTGTTGGATTCTTATAAACTCTGGAAACGCTCTGATGCCACAGCCTGACAAGTTCAAGTAATTCAATTGCGACGAAAGATCTGCAAATGAGCTCGTGTTTGCAACTGAAATATGGTTGGCTGAGAGATCCAGTGAAGAGACAGACTTGATACATGATAAGATTGCCTTCAATTCAATGCTAGTGGTGGTGTTCAAATGGGATAGGAAAAGAACTTGGAGCGACTTGAGATGCGAGAAGATACTAAAATCAACTGGACCTTGGATGTTGAAACGGGAAAGGTCAAGCATCTCAAGGTTGACTAATTTGGAAAAAGCTCTTGGGATTGGTCCTCGGAAGTTGTTATTTCCAAGGCTTAACGTTTGTAGCTTAGATGGTGTAGACACATTCTCAAACTCAAGAGTGCCGTTGAGTTGGTTGTTTCTCAAATCAATATAAGTCAAAGAAGTGATGGTGAAGAGAGAAGAAGGGAAGGTTCCAACAAAAGAGTTTCCAATTGCAACAAAGGACTCCAAATTGGAGAGTGAACTCATGTTAGGAGGAAGGGTGCCTGCGAACTGATTGTAGGAAAGTGATAAAGATAACATCTTTGTAAGATTGAGTAGTAGAATGGGAAAGTTTCTACCGAGTTTGTTATCTTCTACATCTAAATTGGTCATTTGGTTCAGATTTTGGAATGAAGAAGGGATTTCACCAGCAAAAGTATTAGAAGAAAGGGTTAGAGAGGTGAGATGAGAAAGGTTTCCAATCGAAGGTGGAATCTTCCCAGTCAAACTGCAATCGTGAAATTCCAAAACATTCAAGTGTTTGAGGTTGCTGATTGAGTCTGGTATGTTACCAGAAATGGATGTTTCAGAGAGGTCCAAATATACAAGAGAGTTATTTCCATTGAACTCTGGGAGAGAGCATTCTAGACCTGGATTCATACTCAAATCAATGGATTGTATAGTAGGACTCAGAAGAACATTCCTCGGAAGTCTACCAAATATGTAGCAATCATGAAGGCGGAGTGATCTTAGAGAGGTTTGGTTTGAAATATTTTGGGGAATTTCTGAGGAAATGTTTACATAGCTCATATCAAGTTCTCTCAGGTTTATCAACTTCTGTGCAAGTAGACGAAGAAATGGGGTTTTAGTGAACAAGGGCCTCGAAAAAGTTATATCAGAAGAAGTAAGATCAAGAGACACCAACTTGGTTAGATGAAGAATCTCTATTGGAATTTCACCTGAAAATGAAGACCGTGAGAGGTTTAGTCTTTCTAACCTCATTAGATTACGGAACCCGGATGGGATTGGAGAGCCGATGAAATTGTTGTAAGCAAGATTCAGAGTTCGTAGATAGGGCAGTCTAAAAAGACTGCTATTGGCTTTGAAATGGCCATGGAGACAGCTGCAACTAAGGTCTACCCCAATCACGTCACCTGACTTGACATCGCACGTGACACCGTCCCAAAAGCAACAGTCACTATTGTTTCTCCATGATTCCGTCTTCGGATAAGAGGTAACGTCGATCGATATCACAATATCATGTATATTCTCATTAATAAATCCAAGAGGGTTTTGAATTTCAAATTCATTCTTGAACTCGAGAAGTGTGTCCCTTTGGTCGGGATAACACAAGTTCCTTGTAAGAGAACCAGAAGTGTATAAGAAGCTTGAAATAGAGAAGAAGAGAAGAGCTATGGCACGAAGAATGAAGCTCATCGTCTTCGTACCAATGCACAAACTGTTCTTCGTTTCTTTTCTTTTTCGGTTGTTTGGTGGTAAGCAATGGTGAGATAGTTTCGTGGCTTTGATCAGTATCTATATATACATACACACGCATCAAAGATGCATTATTCATTTAAGTATGAACGGTCAAGCAGAGGTCATTTACTTTCGACACAATTAGGATTTGATTGTTAAAGTCGTTTGTTATTTCCTAAAAGACACAGAACAACATGTGAATGGATACAGAGCCTTTATTTGTCTATAATAATTCGATTTCACTGTTCTTCAAGAATTGTTCGTTACAAATAATAGGTTGTGGCTATAAATATGAATGCCAAGTCTTTCTTTTTGACAAAATTATTCTTTGCCGTTATTGAAAAAAGAAACGTTTTTCATAAGCTTTTTGAGAATTAGGATGCTTGGTAAGGTTCTTTTTTATTAGAGGCAAAAAACCTAGAGTAACCCAAATTAAAGGTTTAATTATTAGAGTAACTTATAAAGTTTAAAGGTTATCGTAATTATTAGAGTAACTTAACCAAGCTTTGTAAAGAAAAAAATATATCACAAAAATGCCATTAAATTTTGATTCATGGCAATTAATTACCAAAAAACCAAATGTTATTTTACAAAAATCTGACGGTCTAGTTTTTGACGGATTTATTTTTCACGACAGATTTATTTGTCTACGATAGATTTTTATCGTCAGACTGTTTTGGTCCCACATACTTATTTGAATATGGTTACAACAAATTTATAATTTGTAGCTTATTTATTTTATTCGACAGACATATTATGATGGCACCACAAATTGTGTTTGGAAAAAAATTAGAGTTACCCCAACTAACCTTGAGAAAAGGCTTACTTTGGTGGTTTCTTTGAGATTTATAGTTTATTTCATTTCATTAGATACTGCAACTGTGATCTTGTGACGTAGATTCACTTTTCTGAAGGAGCTCATAGTTTATGGAGATACCACTACGGGGAGTCTGCACAAGGTACATATCTCAGTCTCTCACTATTGGGAAATATCACATAATTATTGATCATTTCATAGGATTGGTAGTAGGTGCAGAGCTTGGTTTTTGGAAAGAAACCATCCTTCATTTCGAATTCCTTATGGTAAGATTGGTTGACAACAGTGCCGGCTCAGAATATGGGGCGGGCGGTGCGACGGTCAGGGGCCCAATCCCGTGTTCTAATAATTAAGGGGCCCATTTTTAAAAATATTTTTACAAAAGTATTAAAAAAATAGATTACAACATAAAAATAAAATTTATAAGGGCCCAAAAAAAATTTATTTACTGTCTTTAAGTTTTAATAATTAAATTTTTATTAAAAATATCATAAAAAAAAAATTTATGACACAAAACATTAAAAAAAAAAAATTCGAAGGGCCCAAATTTTTTTTTGCCCTAGGGCCCATCAAAGTATTGAGCCGGCACTGGTTGACAATCCTCATTTTATTTATTAAAGTGGCATTTCATGATTCTCAAATAAAGTTTTGACAAAGATAAACTGATCGCAAGGGTCGAGCCTCTTGTTAACATTGGACATATAAGCCATGTGACCGCTGAGCTCGATGATCTCACGGATGGCAGACTCATGAATGGCTAAGGTATTGAAGGAAGCTCTCACGTCCATGGTTGTTTACAGCCACTGTTGAGGCTTACGAGATTGTTCTAGCGGGCGGGAGAAACTTATCCTAGCCACTAGGGACAATGAAAGTATTCTGACCCCTCCATGGTCACGACTCACAAGGGACATTCAGGTTTCTTATCGCTGAGATCAAGCTTGTAACATGAAAAAAATAAACATGAAACTTACTTACATTTCGGTCAAGGGTGATCTACAAACCATAGCTCATGGTTATCTGGATTCTTTTGCACCCAAAGATGGGATTTAGCTTTGGTGGTTCTAGCCATGGCACTACTCATATGCACAAACCGTGGGGGAATAGAAACCAAACCGAACATAAACCGAACCGAATTAAATTTAAACTTAACCGAACTGTCCGACCTCTACACAAAATTTTCGAATTTGCACATTAATTATTAATTTTTGTGGCATTTTGCGATCAGTTGACGAGTGGATGTGAGATAACAAACGTAGACGAACTGGAGAAGTCATGGCTTCTGTTTAATCTCTTTTTCCCTTAAAAACCAAAAGCTCCTTTCTTCCACGTTTCTCATTTATACCTTCTCTCTCAGAATTCAATTCGAATTTTGATTTCATCCCAATTCTCGACGAAGAAGAAGAAACAGAGCTGCTTCAATGGCGGCCACAGCTTCTAACTCATTACTACGTTCTTCAAATTTCTTAGGATCCCATATCATAATCTCATCTCCCACCCCTAAAACCACAAGAAAACCCTCTTTCCCTTTCTCCTTCGCCTCCCGTGCAAAATACCAAATCACTCGATCGTCTCAAGACAACAATTCTCCAAATGGCAAACCCAATTCGCCATTCTCGTCGCAAGTTGCTTTAGCAGCTATTCTGTTTTCCTCAATTTCATCATCTCCGCGAGCTTTAGCTGTAGTGGACGAACCATCTTCTCCGTCTGTCGTTGTGGAAGCTCAAGCAGTGAAGCCATCAACGTCATCGCCGTTGTTCATTCAGAACGAGATACTTAAAGCACCTAGTCCTAAATCATCGGATCTTCCGGAAGGTTCACAGTGGCGATACAGCGAGTTTCTTAACGCGGTGAAGAAAGGTAAAGTGGAGAGAGTTAGATTCAGCAAAGACGGTTCTGTTGTTCAGCTTACTGCTGTCGACAATCGCCGTGCCTCCGTCATCGTCCCTAATGACCCTGACCTTATTGATATCTTGGCTATGAACGGAGTCGATATATCTGTGTCTGAAGGAGAATCCTCTGGCAATGACTTGTTCACTGTCATTGGAAACTTGATTTTCCCGCTTTTGGCCTTTGGTGGACTCTTCTTGCTTTTCAGGCGAGCTCAGGGCGGTCCTGGTGGTGGTCCTGGAGGCTTGGGTGGTCCTATGGATTTCGGACGTTCTAAATCCAAGTTCCAGGAAGTGCCTGAGACTGGTGTGTCATTTGCAGATGTTGCTGGGGCTGATCAAGCTAAGTTGGAGTTACAGGAAGTTGTGGATTTCTTGAAGAATCCTGATAAGTACACAGCCTTGGGTGCTAAGATTCCTAAAGGGTGTTTGCTTGTTGGACCGCCTGGTACGGGTAAGACACTCTTGGCTAGGGCGGTGGCTGGGGAAGCAGGAGTACCGTTCTTCTCTTGCGCGGCCTCGGAGTTTGTGGAGCTTTTTGTGGGTGTTGGTGCATCTAGAGTTAGGGATTTGTTCGAGAAGGCTAAGTCGAAAGCCCCTTGTATTGTATTCATTGATGAGATTGACGCTGTGGGGAGGCAGAGAGGAGCTGGGATGGGAGGAGGAAATGATGAGAGAGAACAGACTATTAATCAGTTGTTGACGGAGATGGATGGATTTTCTGGCAACTCTGGTGTGATAGTTTTGGCAGCTACGAATAGGCCGGACGTTCTTGATTCGGCACTGTTGAGGCCTGGAAGGTTTGATCGACAGGTTACGGTGGATAGGCCTGATGTGGCTGGCAGAGTCAAGATTCTTCAGGTTTTTAATTCATAGCTGTTTTATAAAGCTTAGTGGTTTTCTATGGAGTTATCTGAATGATCCTTATTTCTCTATGGGGTTTGGTTTTATGGTAGGTTCATTCTAGGGGGAAGGCACTCGGTAAAGATGTGGACTTTGACAAGGTTGCGAGGAGGACCCCCGGTTTCACGGGTGCTGACTTACAAAACCTGATGAATGAAGCAGCGATTCTTGCGGCTAGGCGTGAGCTTAAGGAGATAAGCAAGGATGAAATCTCTGATGCTCTTGAGAGGATCATTGCTGGACCTGAGAAGAAGAATGCAGTTGTCTCTGAAGAAAAGAAGAGACTTGTTGCATACCATGGTTAGCATTTTTTCTACTGTATGTAATGGAGTACGCAGCTGGGATTCTTGTTTTCTGACCACCTCAAATGAATTTTAAATTTGTAGAGGCTGGTCATGCTCTAGTGGGTGCTCTTATGCCGGAATATGATCCGGTTGCAAAGATTTCCATCATTCCTCGTGGCCAAGCTGGTGGGCTCACCTTTTTTGCTCCAAGCGAAGAAAGACTTGAGTCTGGATTGTACAGCAGGAGCTACCTCGAGAATCAAATGGCTGTTGCACTTGGCGGAAGGTTAGTTAGTATTGGCCTCGTCAGAGAAGCCAGGTTTGAATTGACAAAGAGGGGTTTAATTGTGTTGAACCATCTCTCTCTTTTGTGATGGCTATGTCAGGGTTGCAGAGGAGGTGATCTTTGGGAATGAGAATGTGACGACCGGAGCATCAAATGATTTCATGCAGGTGTCTCGTGTGGCACGTCAAATGATTGAGAGATTTGGCTTCAGCAAAAAGATTGGACAAGTTGCTGTTGGTGGCCCTGGTGGAAATCCCTTTATGGGTCAACAAGTATATTGCTAAACGAACCTGGTTTTTTTCGGTTTCATCGTTAGGATTGTTTGTTCGACAAGTTGGAGTGTTACTTATATTCATGAAATGTTTTTGCAGATGTCATCACAGAAAGATTACTCAATGGCAACTGCAGATATTGTAGATGCTGAGGTGCGAGAGTTAGTTGAGAAGGCATACAAGAGAGCAACGGAGATCATAACAACTCATATTGATATCCTACACAAGCTTGCACAGCTCCTCATCGAGAAAGAAACTGTTGATGGCGAAGAGTTCATGAGCCTCTTTATTGACGGCCAAGCTGAGTTGTATATATCTTGATTCCTCAAAGTTGCCATTGCTTAGTGCTTACAAATCATTAGCTTATAAGTATATTTGTGTTCATATGTGTCACCAATTCAGTATATTTGTGTATACTTAGTAATGTAATGCAATGTGTTCACTTTATGAGCATATTCAGCTTTGCAAAAACTGGCTTTTTCTTCACCTAGATAGTTTCTTTCTAAGTTCGATGTGAATCAGCATGACAAGCAAGTGTTTCATGAATTGTATCAACCACCTGAATAGAGAGAGCAATAAAAGTAATTTGAACCGGTTTACTGCGGTTTAGATCGTTGGCCCATTTTCTTCTTAAACGATTTTCAACGTACTAACAAGTCTACAATGAAACGAACGATGTCTTAACACAATAAATTTACAGGGACGTAATTTTTCTTAGGAATCAGAATCACCACCGACTTTGGCGACAATAACTGAAGCATAGTGAGCAATGTTAGCCTCAGGGGATTGTTTAAGCCTTGCGATGACCGGGAACAACTCTGATGACTTCACGAACTGTCTGCAAATCTGGTGGTTCGAACACATTTTAGCCAATGAGAAGAGTGCGATCTTGAGCGGTGACTCACTCGCTGTCTCTTTCTTGCTTGGGTTCAAGGCAAGAGTCGAGCAATCCGCAACTAGCCTCAGTAACGTCTGCACAGCGCACACAACGTACGCGAAATTAGACACAATAGTCGTATGTATATTGACCTACCAAATTAATCTGCAGTTGTTACTAACTTGTAAAGCTCCTTTGGAGACTATATCTTCACAGAGTTTGTTGGAGTTCCGGACAAGGTTGCTCAATGCACCAGCAGCGTTTGCTTTTGTCTTGTCTTCTTCAGCAGTGGTCAAGACGTTTGCTAGCTGCGTTATAGATCGTCGTAGCTCTTCATACAGCGTGTCGTTATGGTAAGCAGCATTTCCAATCTGCAAAAGAGAAGAAAAATGGAAAGGCCTCTTTTAAAATTTGATCAGAAGTATTATGGAAGTGGAGAAAAAAAACTTGTTAGTTTTTGATGATTTTACAGCAAAGCAAGCGAATTTTTGTGTTCGTTTGTCCGGATCAGCGCATCGATCAATGAGGAGACCGATGATTTGATGTTCCGCCTGCACATAATAACCACCCAGACCATGTAAGAAAAAACACTGTTCTGAAAAGTTCGAGCTCTCAAAGTAAAAGAAGCTTAGTGCTGTAACTTACAAGAGAGCTGTAGAAATATCCATTGTGTCTGCACATATTGCCAAGAGCACTACAAGCTTTTGCACGTATATTTGGATCCACATGGGTAAGAAATTCCTTCAAAGGCAGCAAAACAGAAGCCTCCCCGATGTATTTATAGAAAGCCTGTACGGTTGCACAATAGTACCAAATTAGATACCATCGTTTACTTCACTATCTGTGTCTAAGCGAAGGTAACAAATAGAATTCATCCTAAATATAAAACGCTTACCTTATCCATCCTAGATAGATCAGATATGATCATCAAAATATCAAGTATGACTTCTCTTGGACTTGATTGGTTGAGTAATTTTTTCATTCTGTTAGGATCTAACAGACCTTTGCTCACGAGCTCTACCGCAAGACGTGGACGACCCACCATTTTGGCAAGAAAAGCAACGGGCCTTACTAAATCTTTTATTTCCAAGTGTTCCAAGCAACGTAGGATTAAACTCGGAACTCCCACCTGAAAAAATTATCAAAAAATCAGCTTGTAACAATAACTAGATTTCAACTCATGAATCATTAAAAGGAAAACCATAGATTCCAATCAACATTTAGACAGAAGTATGTAAAACATCAAGGAAACAGAATCGACGAACTAACCTCCAGGAGGACTTTTATGTATTTGTCCATATCCTCTTCTATAGCTTTTAGCAAATCTCTATCTTCCATGCACACTCTCACCCCAGGAGAACCCATGTTGAGAATAAATCCACTATTTACAGAGGCTGTGGCAGATAACGAACCTGGTTGACTTTGTAGAGCAACAAAAGGAAATGCTAAGAGATCAATTATTACATTTATTGTCTCTCTGACTCCATCTTTTCCTCCCCCCGGACCTCCCCAGTTCTTTACTAGCTTGATATGAGCATCAGATAGTAAACAAGTAATCAGCCTCATGTTTTCAATCTTCACAAGAACCTGACGGAAAGTTAAAGTGCCGCCTGAAAGACAGTGGCAAATGGAAGAGACAGCCCATATAACGCCAACAGGGGACAAGCCAATCCGGTTGGGTGTTTTCTTGATGTCATCTGGGGAAGCATTTGAAAGTTTGCCAGCTAACAGATTTATAAGAAGCAATGGCGTACCACTAGCAATAAGCTGCTGCACAGTTAAAGGTCCTCCCCACTTCAATCTGGATTCTAATAAACCGATACATCCATCCAGAAGTCCGTGCCATTTGGTAAAATTGGCAGAATGAGAGATGACTTCACCTTCATGACTTGGCATAGGTCTAAGATGATAACAAAGCTTAGTAGCTCGAGGAATCAGAGGTACCGCAATCTCAGAGACAGAAGATTCAGCAGACGATCCTTTTTCAAGAGAGAGAATAGATGCGAGAGCAAGCATAGCTGAAGCAGAGTGATTCTGAAGAGAAGCTTCAATTTTATCATCTGAGGCAATGTGATTGGCTATAGCAGTAAGACGATGTAGATGCTTCCTTGGAGAAGTTGTAAGCATTAACAGGGCAGAATTTCTCCCAGCCAACTTCAAACATTGAGCAACTGTTGCCAACAAAAGGCATGTATGGAATACCAGATTGTTTAGTCTGCCCTCGAAGTTATTTTTTTCTCTTGTTTGTTGGTCTTTGCTTGATAATGTTGCATAGGATAGTATAGAAAATAATTCTGAAATAACTGTACCATCCTCTCCACCACTGACTACGGTCGTAATAGGCAGTGAACTGGGAAGACCACAAAGCATGCCAGGCATAATTCCATTGTGAAGGCAGCATCTTGACAAGAGCTGAAGCATTACATAAGGAGTTTCCAGTTAAGTTTAAAGAGCGGAAAGAAAAACAAATTCAATTATATCTGTGGACCAAAAAACAAGTTATCTTGTAACTTGGTGAATCCAAACAACCTACAACAATTTTGTTAAGATAGCAAAAAAGAAGAGAAGCATCACGTAATCACCTGAATTGCAGAAACCAATGGAGCCTCCACTCGTTGGTGAAGGCAATGACCGACAGCAACTTGCACATGCTTTGATCGGAGATATGTTCTTGTCACTGTATCAACAAGTTTCTCAGATAACGGACCCCACTCACTGTTTCCTTTTTCATGCTGAGAGACACGGTTCTGCAAAGCATCTAGAGGTAATATGTTCACATTATCGTTCTTGAAGAATGTTTCGGAAGTATCTATGAGAATCCATATTGCTCTACAAGCTTCACAGGCAGCTGCTAACATTTGTGAAGTGCCGGAAGTTAAACTCGACCCAGAAGAAGCCAGACAAAGACACAAATGATCAACTAAGCGAGACATGTTAGCATGCTCCAAAATCTGTTTAGAAACAGAATCAGGAGTTGAAGATTTAAGATCTTCCGCAACTCGAGATAACATTGTTGTGATGCAAGAACAGGCCTCATATATAATTCTACCAGTTCCCTCTTCTTTCCATCCAACGACCTACATCCACATAAAGTAAAAAATAAGTACATGTGGTTTAATCTCACAAGAGACTTATGCGCCAAAAAAACTCACCTGTACGAAGATTTCCACTACTTTGGTCCAGTGCCTGATATAGGAACTATGTATGCTATTGCCTTCAATATGCCCTACCAAGTTTTTAGTGACTGAAAGACTCTGAAAAAAATAAGTCGGTGTTAAAAATCAGTGAACTTTTTTTACTTGCTGATTGTGGAAAGCAGGCTGACTGTCAAACAAAGTAGGTATCTAACCAAACACATGATAGACATTTTGGTCAAGAGAATTCACCTTTGGTATTATTTTGTTGAACTCGGATGATTTCATCCCAACAAGAGTGTCAGTAAAGTCTAGCAGTGCACACGTTATTTTCTCAATCAGTCCAACTGAAACTATGGCACGAGCTGCAACCAAATTGGAAATGATCCTGAGGGACTGAACAGAGCAAGCAACATCTTTGTCCCTGCACACCCATGAACGAAAATATGAATATGCATGTATAAGAAAAATAACATAAAATTACAACAATTTACTGGAAGAGAGTAATAGATCATAAAACCAGAAAGTTGCAACCCTGTTTCAGAGTCTATCTTATGTAAGAAATCTATTTATGCTCCCGTTCTTATGATCATGTAGGAGCACAGCATTATATAATAAAAGAACAGCCTATACACCAAATTTTACCTTTTAGAATCTGGTGATTTTGAAAATCTTTCCAGTGACAGCAAGACAAGATCCAATGCTTTATCATCTTCACCTATAACTTGTGCACCTTTAACAGTGCGAGATGTATTTTCCAATTTGTCCAGTGTTGCGTTACCTGAAACGGGGAAAACAACCCAAAAATGAATGAGGATGATATATAGGTCCATGATGAAAGAAAGCAAGAGAAACTTCGAAGGCAGCTAAGGTTCTTTCACAGATAGCAAAATGTATGTGAATTTTCTGACACTAATCTTTTAAGATATGCAGATTTACAAAAGGAGAGCTGGGTTTATATATGAAATATACAAAAGCTGAAGTAAAAAAAAAAAAGGAAAGAAAATCCTTATATCATGGGAGTTGTGTTAAAACTAAACAAACATCAAGCATAGCATGACACCATAGCAAAAATCCAGCTCTAAGAGTTGTAAACCTAGAACAATAGAGCATACTTACTACAACCTTTGATAAAGAAGAAAATGCATTTGGCCATAACCAACAATGAAAGGATGATATCCAAATATATGTCTGTTAGATTGATATGGAAATGATCATCAGAATTAAATCTAAACATGGATTGTTTACATCACTGTATCTATCTGTTGGATAACTCTTTTGATTCTCAAAATTCAAAAAGAACAGATTTACAAATAGCATATCCCATTACCTGAACTTTTTATCTCCTCTTGGGTTGGGAATCCAAGAAAATCCTCAGGGGGTGGAGAATTTACATTGACAGCACTCTTCATATCTGACTGAACGTCAGCTAGAACTTTTGTAGCAGACATGTTCTCAACCAGGGTCACAGAGTCGCACTTTTCTGTGACATTTAACACTATAAATTTAATAAAGGAGAAAATTAATTAAGAATTAGATTCTAACCACAAACTGAAGAGAACCAAACCATTTCTCTGTTGCCCTCCATTTCCTTTGAGCATCCAAGCTGCCTTATGGTCAACTACTGCAGTTTGGACTTCCTGTACGGGTTCAAAATGTTCTTAGTGATCTATTATTCCAACAACATTTTCCAATTTCAAATCCTTTACATTGTATGAAAAAGACAGTTTTAACGAAATGCTCTGTACATTGGACTCAAGCTGCAAAGTATAAGTCATCAATATCAGATCATTACCCTGGCTTCAACTTCTTCTTGTGATTCTTTAACGAAGGGGTGCTCAAGAAGAGCAGGCCAGGTTAATCGATTTTGGGGCTCCTGTTCGCATTGTAATAGACAAACAGTTTAACCCAGTCCAAGAATAGTCTCAAACGTATCAATAAATGGACAACTTAAATAAAAAAATTCACCTTGTTGAGCAATCCTCTCAAAAAGCTTTTGAAATAAGGACTCATTTCATCAGGATATTTGACAGGATCCTTGAAGATTCACTAAAATGTTAGCTCAAATTTTTAGCATAGACTATGGACAAATATGAAATTATTGATATACCTTAACAATGTGCTGAATGAGAGCATACACAGAATTGGTGTAGAACGGAGGTTGACCTACATATAACTCATACCTGATGTATCACAAGAGATTAATTAGAACCATCTTAAGTGCAGTGAAATGTGAATAACACAAGAATAAAGCAAAAACGAAAAACTATGAAAGAAAGCCATCACAATCATCACATTTATATATGTAATAGCTTTCATAAAAATAGGAATTGAAGTACGACAACTCAAATGAGTTTCTCCACCTACAATATAACACCAAGAGACCACAGGTCGACAGTGCGATTGTATGGTTTTTCTCTCACAAGCTCTGGCGCCATGTACAGCGGAGTGCCTGATGTAAGATTTTGGATTAATAACAAGGACCGACTTACTGAGTTATTCATTCATTAATACGTCTAAAGAAAATAAAGATGTTTAACCTTTAATGGATCGCAAAACCACAGTGTTGGTGGACATAGCTCGAGCAAAACCAAAATCACATAGCTGAAAAATCACAAGGGAAGACAAGTAAGTTGATGCCAAAGGGAAGTAAAAGAAAAACATATAATCAAGCTGCATTGAAAAGTACTTTTGTTTCTACTGATATTTCGTTAAGTATATGAGATTCCTGGCTAGCCGTATCCTCTTCTAGTACTAACATGATAAACTTAGTTTTCTGAAACAATCATAGACTGTAACTATAAACCTATCATATTTCTTATCTTTAAGAAACAACAATATGAACAACTGATGTTTGTGGGAAGCATAGAAACAACAGCAGTTCAAACTTAATTCCTGGAAGCAGCAAAAAGAAGGTTATATTACCTTAACGACAGACCCAGCACCAATAAGTATGTTTTGTGGCTTCATGTCACGGTGAATTATACGGTTAGAATGCAAGTAATGCAATGCTTTTACCTGGATTTTATAGAAATTTCGACAATGTCTTATTAATCATAGAATGGGAAAATCAGGTATAGAAATAAGAGGCATGTTGGCAAAACGTGTTACCAACTGCTTTGCGATTGCTTGAACTTGTTCTTCGGGAAGGCACTTGTCATCTTCAAGAATCTCAAACAATTCACCCTGAAAAATTAGGTGTTCCATCGTGATTCTTTAGTTCATATAGGTATAGCTATATGCTTCATAGATTCTACAATCAACAGTGAGAAAAGTACTTGGGCAAACTCAGTGACAACACAGAACTCTCGGGCGTTTTCAAAGGAGTCGAGCATTTCAATGATATTCTCATGCTTGAGCTTCCGCAATATCTGAGGCATACAAAAAAGTTGGTCAAATCCAATGGTACTAAAATAGATTGGGATTAAAATTGATGGCGTCAAATGATGTGAAGCATGTAAAGTCCAAGGACTGAAACTTCCTAACCTCGATTTCTTGCCTTAGACTATGTATATCCTTGTCACTCTTTCCTTGTTTCATGATGAACTTCATCGCCACCGTCTGATAAAATTACCAAATTAAGATTTGATTAGCTGATTTTAAGCAGCCGATGATAACGAAGAGAATAACTCAACAACAATTTACCTGGCCTGTAAACTTCCGTCTTCCTTTGTAAACCCTCCCAAAAGAGCCTTCACCGACGAGCTCTATCACATGATAATCCTCGACACCCATATCTGAACGCGATTGGCTTTTTATCTGACAAATAAAGCAACAATTTAGCTTCCAACGGAAAATCACGGTACCCAGACTCAAATACCAGCACAATTGACAGTCTCTATTCAATCTGATTCGATCAAAAGCGTAAAAAGCTATTTCGAAATTAGGTTCCGATTTCTTGTTTAGCATAAACAAAAACGTAGCGAATCGAGTAACAGGAAACATAAAATTAAGCTAGAAATGCAGATCCTAAACCTGATTGACGAAATAAATCAGCCTAAGTTCGAAGTAAACGAGGAAATCGAAGATTAGGGAAAGTAAGACGAATTTTGAACCTAGGCTCACGAAGATGCGTAGAATAGGCGAAGTGGTGGCCGACGGAGATGGTAGAACTGGGGACGCCGGCGACGAGAAACAGCGGAGGAGGTATTCGGCGGTGAAACGAAGAGAGATCCGTTGGATTCGATGCTTGAAGAGAGATAAACTCTGAGTTTGGATATTCTCGGAAACTTTTGAAATTCAAAAAGAGGGAAAAATCTTTACTTCTCTCTGCGAGTAGTGTACTCTCTCAAACCTTATAAAAACCACAAGTCGTAATTTCCGGTTTATTTAGAAGAAAAAAAAAACAAAAATATAATTATTTATCATCTTTCACAATTTGTTCCTAAACCTTATTTCTACTAAATCAACAATCACTTTGATATTAACTGCTTATCTATCTATCTATCTATCTCACAAAGTCACAAGTAAGCAATACCATAAATTTTTACATGTCAATATTTTATCAATTTATTTTATCTGTTTCTACTAAATCAACAATCACTTTAGTATTAACTGCCTATCTATCTAACAAGTAAACAATACCTCAAAATTTTGCTTGTCAAAATTTTATTAACTAGGGATTGACCCGCGGTACACCGCGGAACGATATTTTTATTTTACAAAATAATATATTTTTGTTTTAGAAAATTCTATACATTTTTTAAATGTAATAAGTATTTATATAACCTATTTACATGTGTGATTAGAATGTATATATAGAAAAATGAGATTACAATTTAGTAAGCAATAACGTACGGCGTGGGGCAAAATTAAATTTTATGTATTTTGTATAATGATTTACATTTTATTATATTTTTAAATTCACAATTAAGAAAAAATGATACTAATTCGTTTGAATTATATTATAATTAATATAATTTAAAGTAATAAAATATTATTATTGGGTTGTTGTACATTAAATCAGATGTGTTAATTTGTATTGGTGTACTAAGAAGATTTGTAGGTGTAGTTTGGTGTTAATATTGCAAAGCATTTATAATATAGACATATTATAATAATTTGATAATATTTTAAAGATTAGATTCACGTTATTGACTGTAAAATATATTTATATATACATATAGATATATATATATATATATATATAATGGAAAACAGATGTTAAAAAAATGTTGATGTAATATAAAAACTCAACAAATTATTGTTTACCCAATCTACAAAAAAGAAAAGAAAAAAGTTGAACAAAAAAGCAAACACGCTTCCTTGGCTTTTCGTCTTCATCAATATGGATCTACAATTCGTTCTATCGAAAATCAATTAACCTCTGCAAAGCCAATCTAGAGGTTACCAATCTGCTTCTCAAATCGGTTAATATGGTCCTTTCTCACCAAAACATGGATCAGCAAATACCTGATATGATTTTTTGTGAGTATTAGCATATCAAGCTTTTTGAAAGATCAATCATTTAAAGAGTTAAAATATGTAAATCTTACTTGCACGTAAGCCAACACCATGTCTATGAACACGCCATGCAATCTTGTAGGGTTCGTCATCTCTAAAGAAGGCAAGGAAGCTACACTGATAGATTTTGTATGAAGAGGACTCTTATGAAATGAGGTATTTGCTTTGATGAATAATAAAGTCTGTTCACGCTTGTTATTTATAGATGCATTACTTGTATAAGGTTAAAGATGAGTCGGTTTTAGAATATCTTGTAAATCAAGTAGAAAATCTTAGATTGCTTTAACAGGTTGGATTATATGATTCACAATTAATGATAGAATTGTTTAAGGAAAGATTACGAAATCACGCGATAACAATATAGTTACGATGAAAAAAAAACATATATCTATTATATATATAATGAAAAAAAAAAATCTTAAGATGAGAAGTAGGATAAACCTTTGTCATGCCCCTCTGAAAAGATGATGTAGCATTAAAGATTCACGGCTGAGAAGGAAAAACATAAAAGAAAATATTATGTGATATATGTTGGTGTCGGATCCCGCACCAGTGGACCAGGACCAACCAAAGATTGCCACGTAATCAAGATGAAGGCCCGCAAAGGATAAGGCCCATTAAGCCCATGGATCACAAGATATAATCGAAGTGGGCATCACCATAAAGAGAGCCCGGAGTGGTCACACCTCGGGATATGACTCGGAATCGAAGTCGGATGACTTGGGCCAAAAGGCGAAGCCCATGAAGATCGGAGTCAATTCAAATTCAAACGTTGGGCATTAAAACTCGAAGACCAAAACGGACGCATTTAAGAGAAAATAATTATGTTTAATTGAGAGTTAAATGTCGTTTGTCAATATAAATAAGAGGGCTAATGGCCATGTAAAGGAGACGCAATTTTTCTAGCAAATACACTATAGTCATTCCTATTGCAATTCATAGCTTTTTTATCATATTTTTGTCCTCAAGAATAATCATTCCCACTAATTAAACAAATATTCAAGTGTGCGAATCCGACATCCACATTTTGGCGCCGCCTGTGGGGAGTCTAGAAGATTCTTGAGTTGTCAGATTTCTCTCATTTCCGAGATAAGCAGCAATGTCTGGAACAAGCATTCCTGATTCGACAGTAGCCGAGGCTCTCAAGACCATGCAGCAAGCCATAACAGAAATGTCGCAGAAGTTCTCGGATGTGGAAAAAGCTGTGGACACGCTTAAAACAACCCAGGTATCTCTTGGTCAAAACATCAATACTATTCAATCTCGTGTTCGTTCTCTAGGTGCAGGAAGTACCGTGGGAGTCCGAAGAAGCATGTTCAGTACGCCAAACTCCCGTGTGCGAAGTGAGACCAACGAACAAACAACTTCTAACCCGACAATCCAACCGGATGTGGAAGAAGAGACGCAGCTCGGAGATGAAGATCAGCTTGTGGATCAGTATGATCAAGAGAGCTTTGATCAGCTCGAAACCATGAGGAAGGTTAGCCAGGAACTAAAAGAAATGAAGTCAAAGTTCCACCAGGCCACCAGTTCGGAGCCGGACATTAACCGAGTCATCGAGGAAGCTAGGCGAACTCCTTTCATTCCGCGAATTGCAAATTTGAGAATCAAAGATTCTCGGAAACTCAAACTGGATCCGTACAGTGGATTAGAAGACCCAAAAAGCTATCTCGCAGCTTTTCTGATTGCCGCCGGAAGAGTCGAATTGGATGAAGCTGATGAGGATGCAGGATACTGCAAACTCTTTTCGGAAAATCTTTGCGGTCAAGCACTAATGTGGTTCACTCAGCTGGAACCAGGCTCAATCAATAACTTCGACGAGTTGTCGGCTGTTTTCCTGAAACAATATTCTATCCTCATGGATAAAAGCGTTTCGGATGCTGACCTCTGGAATCTAACACAAGGGCCAAATGAGTCACTTAGAACTTTCATCACCAAATTCAAGGGGGTGCTGTCAAAACTCCCAAGAATCTCGCAGCAGTCAGCTCTATCTGCCCTACGAAAAGGTTTATGGCATGATTCGAGGTTTAAAGAAGATCTAATACTTCACAAACCGGACACAATTCAAGACGCACTTTTCCGTGCAAATAACTGGATGGAAGTAGAAGACGAAAAAGAGAGTTTTGCGAAAAGGAACAAACAAGCAAAACCAGCGGTCACTTTCCCTACCAAAAAGTTTGAGCCCAGAGAGAACCAAGGACCTAAAAAGTTCGGATCGCAACCCCTCAACAATACCGTCGGGAAACAATTTCAAGGAAAAGGAAGGTCGAACACTTGGGTCCGTGACGAAAGTTTGCATTGTGACATCCATAAGGTAACCGGACACTTAACCAAAGATTGTAGTGTCCTCAAAAAGCACCTCGCAGAGCTGTGGGCCAGTGGAGATCTTTCTAAATTCAAGATAGAAGATTTCGTGAAAGAATATCACGAGGCGAAAGATACCCCTAAAGATCAGAATTTAAAAAGACCTAGGCAATCCAACGAAGAAGAACCTAGAAGTTCTAAAGGAAAAATCAATGTGATCATTGGAGGTTCCAAGCTTTGTCGGGATACGATCAATGCCATAAAGAAGCATAGGCGAAATGTTTTATTTAAAGCAAATTTAGGTGAAGAAATGGACTTTCAAGGCACGTCAATATCATTTGACGAAGAAGAAACATGTCACCTCGAAAGGCCTCATGATGACGCCCTAGTCATTACCTTAGACGTTGCCAACTTCGAAGTTTCGAGAATTCTCGTTGATACGGGCAGTTCGGTCGACTTAATCTTTTTAGGTACCCTGGAAAGAATGGGAATCAGTCGGGCAGATATTGTTGGACCGCCGTCTCCTTTGGTGGCATTCACAAGCGAATCGGCCATGTCTCTCGGGACAATCAAGCTACCAGTTCTTGCCAAAAACGTGTCAAAGATAGTAGATTTTGTTGTTTTTGATAAACCAGCAGCCTACAACATCATCCTTGGGACTCCATGGATTTATCAAATGAAGGCAGTTCCCTCGACGTATCATCAGTGCATCAAATTTCCAACTCCTAGTGGAGTGGGAACAATTCGAGGAAGTCAAGAAGCTTCACGAACGTGTTATCTGACCAGTCATCGACTGAAGATCCAATAGCAATTAACGAAACCTGCGAAGAAGGAAATTCCAAGATTTCCTAGTGGGCAAAAAGAAGACAATGTGGTAATCGAAGTAATATTGGAAGAAGATAAACCAGATCGGAAAGTCCGAATTGGAGTCACTTTGACTGGCGAAATAAAAGAAGCTTTGATTGAACTTCTAAGGAAAAACAAGACGTCATTTGCATGGTCAGCGGCCGATATGCCTGGCATAGATCCAAGCATAATCTGCCACAAATTGAACGTAGATCCAAGTTTTAAGCCTGTGAAACAAAAGAGAAGGAAACTCGGAGTAGAGCGAGCAAAGGCAGTAAATGATGAAGTGGACAAACTATTAAAAATAGGATCTATAAGGGAAGTACAATACCCGGAGTGGGTAGCAAACACTGTCGTGGTCAAAAAGAAAAATGGAAAGGACAGGGTGTGTATCGACTTCACCGATCTCAATAAGGCATGTCCAAAAGATAGTTTTCCGCTCCCGCATATAGACCGGCTCGTAGAATCCACCGCTGGAAATGAGTTATTAACTTTCATGGATGCTTTCTCGGGTTATAATGAAATAATGATGGATCCCGAAGACCAAGAAAAGACGTCATTCATCACAGACAGAGGTACCTACTGTTATAAAGTAATGCCTTTTGGTTTAAAAAACGCAGGTGCCACTTATCAACGATTGGTCAACAAAATGTTCCATGAGCATCTCGGGAAGACAATGGAAGTCTACATAGACGATATGTTGGTTAAGTCTTTGAAGAAAGAGGATCACATTAAGCATTTGGAAGAGTGTTTCGAAATTCTCAACCAATATCAAATGAAGCTGAACCCGGCAAAGTGCACTTTCGGAGTTCCATCCGGAGAGTTCCTTGGTTATATCGTGACAAAAAGAGGAATCGAAGCTAATCCAAACCAAATTAATGCCTTTCTAAACATGCCATCCCCGAAGAACTTCAAGGAAGTACAGCGTCTGACTGGTCGAATTGCAGCCCTAAACAGATTTATTTCAAGATCAACGGACAAGTCTCTGCCTTTTTATCAAATTCTGAAGGGAAATAAAGGGTTCCTTTGGGATGAGAAGTGTGAAGAAGCATTCGGACAACTTAAAGCATACCTCACTACTCCACCAGTGTTGTCTAAACCCGAAGTGGACGAGAAGCTCTATTTGTATGTTTCAGTGTCAAAACATGCAGTTAGTGGAGTCTTGGTCCGGGAGGACCGCGGGGAGCAAAAACCGATTTACTACATAAGTAAGTCAATGACAGATCCAGAGACAAGGTACACAATGATGGAAAAACTCGCACTTGCAGTAGTAACTTCAGCCCGGAAGCTGTGCCCATACTTCCAGTCTCATCCAATCGAAGTGTTAACCAACCAGCCACTCCGAACAATACTTCATAGTCCAAATCAATCCGGACGATTGGCGAAGTGGGCAGTGGAACTAAGTGAATATGATATAGAATATAAAAGCCGAGTCAGCATGAAGGCTCAGGTTTTGGCAGATTTCCTAACCGAACTACCAGTGCTGGGCACACCGGAGCAACCAGAGAATCAGACTTGGAAACTATATGTAGACGGATCTTCATCAAAACAAGGATCTGGAGTAGGAATCAAGTTGGAATCTCCAACGTCAGAAATTCTTGAACAATCATTCCGGCTATTATTTAATGCTTCTAACAATGAAGCAGAATATGAAGCACTAATTGCCGGACTTCGACTAGCACAAGGGGTTGGAGCTGAAGAAGTGGTTGCTTATTGTGATTCACAGTTGGTAGTTAATCAGTTCAATGGCGATTATGAAGCGAAAGATCTAAGAATGGAAGCGTACCTTGAAGTAGTGAAGGGTCTTTCCAAGGACTTCAAGAAATTCGAACTAATTTGCATACCTCGAGGAGAAAACACAACTGCGGATGCACTTGCCGCATTAGCGTCAACATCAGATCCTGAACTAAAAAGAATCATTCCAGTTGAGTGTATCGCGGAGCGAAGCATTAAAACTGGCAAAGAAGTCCTCGCTGTTACAAGATCTCGAGCAGCAGCGCGTGAACGTGGCGAGCCCGAAGTCGAGTTGCCACCTGTTAAACGGAGGAAGTCGAAAAAGCACAACAAAGAGCCAGATATACTTCCGGAAACTATTACAGAGACGGAACCGATAGTCGAGGGCGACCGTCCCGAACCAGACCTTGAACCAAATGAGCATCCCGAACCGGAACCGCGAGTATTTCATGAGATTGACCAAATTCCGGCTAAAGATTGGGGGGCTGATTGGAGGGAGCCAATAAAGCGCTACATCGTGACAGGCGAGCTCCCGAAAAACAAATGGCAAGCCAGAAAAATGAGAATCGTTAGCGCGAAATTTTGTCTGTCAAAGGATATATTATATAAGCGAGGTGTTAGCGACCCTTACTTATTGTGCAACTTTGGCCCCGAAGTCGAGATTGTCGTAAGAGAAGTACACGAAGGTCTATGTGGAAGTCATGCGTCTGGAAGGGCCATGGCTTTTAAAATAAAAAGGATGGGCTACTATTGGCCCACTATGATCACGGATTGTGTCAAGTTCGCTCAAAAGTGCAAACGCTGTCAACTCCATGCACCGATGATCCATCAACCTTCGGAGTTATTCTCCTCCGTTTCTGCCCCGTACCCATTTATGAGGTGGTCGATGGACATCATTGGACCATTGCACAGATCAACTCGAGGGGCACAATACCTATTGGTCTTAACGGATTATTTTTCGAAGTGGATTGAAGCTGAAGCATACGCTAGCATCAAGGATTCGGCAGTGAATACTTTCATTTGGAAGAATATCATATGCCGACATGGGGTTCCATACGAGATAGTTACTGATAATGGGCCACAATTCATTTCGCACGAATTTGAAGCGTTTTGCTCAGAATGGGGAATCAAGGTCAGTTATTCCACTCCACGGTATCCACAAGGAAACGGCCAAGCTGAAGCTGCGAACAAAACAATTTTGAGCAATCTCAAAAAACGCTTGAGTCACTTAAAAGGAGGATGGTATGATGAACTCCAACCCGTCCTATGGGCTTATCGAACAACCCCTAGGCGACCTACCGGGGAAACTCCTTTTTCTCTAGTTTATGGCATGGAAGCAGTAGTACCGGCTGAACTAAATGTGCCTGGCCTTCGCCGAACAGAAGCACCATTGAACGAGGAGGAGAATTCAGCAATGCTCGATGACTCGCTGGATACCATTAATGAAAGACGAGATCAAGCCTTAATTCGGATACAAAATTATCAGCAGGCAGCAGCTCGATACTACAACTCCAAAGTCAAAAGCAGGCCATTCTTCGTAGGCGATTATGTACTAAGGCGAGTTTTTGATAATAAAAAAGAAGAAGGCGCGGGCAAACTCGGCATTAATTGGGAAGGACCTTATATTGTTACCGAAGTGGTTCGAAATGGCGTTTATAGGTTAAAGGACTTAGAAGGCAGTCCAGTCCAGCGACCTTGGAACGTGATCAACCTGAAAAAGTTTTATGTTTAATACGCATTTTGTTATGTACATGAACTACGGTGTGGCTTGATCCCGAAATGGGTACGTAGGCAGCTCAAAAAAGAGTTCAGCTACTAATAATAAAAATTCGTTTTATTTCTTAGGAAAAGAGTTCGACTATGCGAACATACAAGATGAAGAAAGTTCGGCTGTGCGAACATACAAGAAATCGAAAGTAAAACATTTATTCAAAACGAGCAAGATAAAGTGTCAATCTTCGCACACTTCGAGTTAGGAAAACCCTCCCGGAGAGCAGAACACTTGAACCCCTTGACCTGCGAGGTCTAGAACTGGCATCATACAATCCGGGATTCGAGCAAAGTCAGAGATCCCGAGTTCAATCCAGTCTCCGGGGTGAGAGCCAAGGATGTGAAGATCTCTTGACACCGTAGTAAGCCTGCGTTGCATTCGGTTAATCCTTTTCCGAAGCCTTTTCTTTTCCAACGTAAGCTTCCGGTGTTGAAGCGCAAGCGCCTCTATGAATGCCATCGCTGTTCCTTGGTCCCTGAATGGGAGGTTCTTGATCAAAGCACATGGAGCTCGGATCTGGGATCTAAAGAAACCGCAAGGTGGAGAAGATCGTCTGTTTGGCTCATTTGGAACATCTTCGTTAATCATTCCGATCCTGGAGAAGTCGGGCATAGATTCTGAACATCGAAGGTTGAACTCCATACCTGCTAAAAGAAAAAGGATGGTGAGGAGTAAAGGGGAATTGAGATTGTAATTTATAGGAACTTCATATCCCCGTTAAACTGCGGATTCTACCCTAGGAATGGAGTGATTCGCGGAGAGATTTATGCTCTCAATCCGATCCTGCATTAAAAAGACGTATCTCCAAGAATAATATGAGAATTAAAGTGTTTCCATAGATAAAAGGGGCCGAGGCCCATTACGAGTTCAAAACAAAGAGCGAAGAGAAGGAAAAATAAGCAGAGTTAGGGAACATTTATGGAAGGGGCTCAGGAACAGGCTCCCTCATCGCCGATGTGGAATTCGAAGTGGAAGCACCGTTCCCACCCTCAACTTCGGGTTCATTCGGGACACGTTTCCAAGGATTGTCATCATTTTCCTCGTCCTCCTCTTCACTATCAACAAGAGCTGCATCAGTAGGGGCATTCACCGGTCCCTGAACTTGACCCTTAGCACGGAGGTACATCCGAAGCATTCGCGGGATCTCCGCGATACAGTCGAAGTTCCTCCACTCCCATTGAAAGGGGTCACTTTCCAAGGCTCTCACTTTCCTCTCCACTCGAGCAATACGAGCCTCGAGTGTTTGCCTCTTTAGTCCCAGCCGCTGCCTCTCGTCGCACAAGCGGCGATGTTTGTCGACAACCTGTCACCAAAAAGAATAAATTAAAGTGAAAGGCATAAGATTTTGGTCAAGAGAGTCGAATTTTAACCTTGTCCATAAAGTCGTAAGCCTCTTTCTTTTCCCTCGAAGGGAAGTGGAACACAGCATGAGGAAAGAGAACGCCGGCCGGTTCGAAGCCGTCGCCGGACAGGAACAAAGGACTGCCAGGATCGGTGGGGACCACAGTTGCGTTTTCCATTTTTATAAAAATTATCGAGAGAATTTTGGAGTTCCTTGGAAAAATTTAGAGGTAAACCTGCCTCTACTTATAATAGGTCTAGGGTTTATCTCGAAACCGTAATTTAATGATGATAGTGTGCCCGAGTGGTTTAAACTGTTTTTGGAAATAGAGAAGCAGTTATTGCCTTAAAGGCGTGCGACTTTCCCTATTTTCAAGGAAGGGAAAGGTCAACCATCGCATTTAAGGCAAGAAGCCCGTTAAGCACAAAAGTTTTTTAAGGCCCAAGCCCAACAAATTCACCGAGTTGACTAAACCCGAAGTGGGGAACTCGCGTTAAGCCGAGCCCAGTTCTCGCATTCTAAGAGAAAGGCCTGATCAGCCTAAAAATCTCGAAAAAACCTAGCCACAAGGCCAAGAAGTGTTAAAAAGCGGACTTTGCAAACCCGCATATAATTTTTTAACCAAAGCCCCCTCGGGATCTAAACCTAAAACAGAAAAAGGTTTAAAAGCCTCCTCAGGCAAATATCTTGTTCAAAAGAAATTAATAATAAAGCCTCCTTAGGCAAAAGCAAAAACATAAAGGTTCAAGTCTCAAAAATATATAATAATGGGACAAGCCCCAGTTCGGAGTGGACGCAGCCACTACGGATCAGCAGGCACTTCGACCTCCACTTCGGTTGTCGGGTTTCCATCCGCTTCCTTGGCCGGGACTTGTTCAGGGGAAGTTCCTTGTTCATTCACTGCGGTACAAACATCTCCTGGGATGACCTTCGGTGCAGCAGGGACTTCGGATAAGACGACGCCCTCCGTCTCACTTGGACCTATAAAAGATGGTTCGGATCAAACAAGAGGCAAAAAGAAGGACGTAAGCATCAAGAACTAGCGTTTACCTGCCCAATCTAACCCTGATTCACTTAGGGGAGGAGATTCAGTAAAAAATTCCGCAAAGTCCTGAGGGTTGAAGGACGAAGCGGGAAGAGCTGCCAGACGATTTTTCTTTTCAGATAAACTAGACGCCAGCTCGGATCTCTCTTTAACTTCGGAGAAATCATCGTCGTGAATTTGATCCAGCAAAATTAGGTTGCTCTCGTGCTCTTTGATGTCTGACTCCAGATCTGATTTAACCTTCTCAGTTTGAATAAAGCGGATGGCTCCTTGAATTAACTCCATCCCTCGTCCCTTTACCTCTTTTCTGGCCTTCGACGCCGACCTTGCCAATTCGGAATCACGCAACTTGGTAATCGCGTTGTACTTCGCGCGAAGTTCAATGAGTTGGTTATTCAGGGCGTCGGCGGATGATTCAGATTCGTGAAGCCTACCCTGAACACCAGACAGCTCGTTCTGTAGTTGGTAATTCTGGTCATACTGGTCCTTCAGATCCCCCTTTATCTTCTCAAGCTCAGATTTGAGGCCGTCTACTTGGTCTTCCAGTTGTTGCTTAGAGCCCGAAGATGATTGAAGGTCGGACTCAAGAGTAGTAAACTTGCCTCTCCATAATTCAATCTCCTGTTGTTGACTGAGTAACAACCCTTCATAGTGTTCGATCATGTCGTTGAGTTCGCTGTTCGCCTGGCATTTTGTATAAACTTGAAATGATGAACCAGGTGGAAAGTTAACATGAAAGGGAGAATGAAGTAAGACTAACCCGAGATGAGTGATGCGCATGAAGCAAATAGCGTTCGCGAATTGCAGGACGCCACTTGTCGAACTCCGGCAGAATTAGACCCGACCGAGTCTTAAAGCATCGAAAGACGCTACCTTCTTTCTCCATAGCGTTGAAGGAAGAAGAAGGAATTGTAATATTTTGAATCAAGATGAAGTGAAAGCCCTTAAGGTTGCCTAAACCATTACCTGTAAGCGATTTGATCTGTGGGACAAGAGCAGGTCTTGACTTCGGGGGAGCATCTCGAGATTCAGAACTTTCTTTCTGAGGAGATACGTTCCGAGCAGTCTTCTCACCACTATGTTGGGAAGACATGTCAACTGGAGGAGGAGGACCCATCGGTTCAGCAGGAGGGGACGAACGAGGAGAACGCTCAGTTCGGGCCCTCGACTTCTCTCTTTGTGGAGAAGAGTCACTGCGAGAAGATTTGTCTCTCTTCCTGCGAATCAAATTCTTAAGCGGTTCGTTGCTAAAGTCATCTCGGGGAGGTCGAGAAGAATCATGACGAGGAGACCGGGCTCTTCGAGGAGAACGGTCACCATGGCGTTCACGACGAGGCGTTAGCCTGTAGGCACCCGTAGATCTGGCCCCTTCAGCGGTACCGTCGTCGACTAACAATGACCGACTGTAATCTTTTTTGTCAAAGGCAGCCGCGAGCAACGCCTTGTTCTCATCACAAGCCTTTGTGATCGGAGTAGAAAGCTTCTTGCGTTGAGCAGCAAGGGCCCGAGCCGACATACCCTGAGACGGGGGAGGGGGCGGAAGGCGTTGAAGTTGACCAGGAGGGCTCATCCTGAGTTTTCGATTAGCTTCTATGAAACGGTCAAGGGTGAAAGAATTCCAAAGGGTTTCCCCTTCGAGGAGGATTTTGAAGAATCTGACGAAGTCCTCAGTTGGGAGAGTTGGAGCGATGAAGGCTGCACAATGAAACAACGAATTTAATTAGTAAAACAACAAGGTGATTAAAAGAACTATCTGCAACCTAATTTCTACCGGGCTTCGCAGACCACTTCGATGGAAGTACATCGGAGAGATTTCCGATCGAAGCAGGAGTTTTCTTAATCAGGAACCAAGGATGGTGCCAGTTTTCATCCTTGTTCGGGAGATGCGAAATGATGTTCCTGTTGGCGTTCGGGTACGCCGAAAAATACCCCGCTTTCTTTGATGAACTCCTCACGCTTAGAAGTTCGTTCAGCTCGGGGACTCCGATGATATATCCAGCCTCCGCCGCAACGGTTATGATCCCGAGAATGGTTCGAAGGAGGTTGGGGGTCAGCTGAGGAAGAGAAATTTCTAGAGCCGCTAAATACCGGACTAAGGCTTCGGGAAGAGGGAAGGTCAATCCACATCCCTTGAAGTAGATTTCATAAACGCAAAAGTAGCCATCACGGTGATCCTCCGGGGACTCCGTAGGATCGGCCATCTTCGATTCCGCCATCACGTCAGGTGGAAGTCGGCAGAGTTCTTTCAATCGTTGAAGGGATTGAATGGTACAAGTAGATCTGTAGTGAGGTCCGGCGATATCGTTAGGACGAGTGCAATCGTCAAGGCTAGAACGTTTCCCGTCATAAGACGGAGACTCAGGTCTATCGGAGTCGGAAGACATCGAAGGAAATGGGAAAACTCAAGTTCCAGAAGAGAAAGTTTGACGAAAGAAACAGAAAAACTTGGCAGGAAAAAAAGCAAAGGAAATTTTTACCAAAAGATAAAGATGAAAAGAAAGGTTACCTCACGCAAACTAAGTGGTAATGATGGAACCGCCTCGGTAGTCGTGGGGGAAGTGGAAAGGTTTTTTCCCCGTTTTCATAGTAAATAATTAAGATACGGTCATGATGGTGACAGATGTCACGCGATCGAATATGGGTAATACCGAAATTAAAGGATTGACAAAATCTTGGCGGGAAAACCAGAAGATCCCACGGGCGCAATCTTTGGTCATTAAGACGATTAAGCCTTCCGAATTGGAATAAGCACTTCGAAAGACTTGGGGGGCTAATTGTTGGTGTCGGATCCCGCACCAGTGGACCAGGACCAACCAAAGATTGCCACGTAATCAAGATGAAGGCCCGCAAAGGATAAGGCCCATTAAGCCCATGGATCACAAGATATAATCGAAGTGGGCATCACCATAAAGAGAGCCCGGAGTGGTCACACCTCGGGATATGACTCGGAATCGAAGTCGGATGACTTGGGCCAAAAGGCGAAGCCCATGAAGATCGGAGTCAATTCAAATTCAAACGTTGGGCATTAAAACTCGAAGACCAAAACGGACGCATTTAAGAGAAAATAATTATGTTTAATTGAGAGTTAAATGTCGTTTGTCAATATAAATAAGAGGGCTAATGGCCATGTAAAGGAGACGCAATTTTTCTAGCAAATACACTATAGTCATTCCTATTGCAATTCATAGCTTTTTTATCATATTTTTGTCCTCAAGAATAATCATTCCCACTAATTAAACAAATATTCAAGTGTGCGAATCCGACATCCACAATATATATGAAACAAAATCTAAAAGACTTAAAACTATTATAATAAAAATGATGTAAAGTAGGATTAACCTTTGAATATAAGGAGAATGAACTCCATCATTTCTCACAAATTATTTTGTGGCTTCCGTGCTCTGAAAATTGCCATCTTAATCCTCCATGAATCTGTAAGAGTTTTGATTAGTAGATTAGTTTTAACCATCCCAAAATTTATGATTCAATAAAAATTAGTGACCAAAGGGTGTGTCATGCAAAATTAGTGACCAAAGTTAACATAAAATAAAACCAACGAATTCAACAAACCAAGTAAACGAAAAGAACACATACATTAGCCATTATTATAAACTAAAATGGAAGAATGGAAAACGCAAAAACAAAAGTAGAGATACATGTTAGGCACCGGCAACCTAGGCTTGATACTCTTTTGTTTTGTTCCAATATTTATAGGCCTAAAGATGACACAAAAAAGAATATGCTTGATCCAAAGAAATATTCTAAATCATTTATAACGTATTTATTGTAATTGCTATAAAGTTGGTTAAAATATTTTTAGTTAAGATCGAAAAACTAAGTATAGATGCAGAATATGGAATTATCATTAACTAATTGAAATTATGACAAATTTTAAATCACGTGGTTAACAATTTTCCACAATTGAGATTTTTATAGTTAATGATAACTATATTTTAGGAAAATCAGAATATTTTGTTGACTATTTTGATTTGTGTGTGTTGTAGTTGCTTAAAATACGGGATATGAATTTGAATTTTGTAAACAGAATGATATATTTAATAATATACTAATATTTAGCAAGTAGTTAGTAGAATATGGAAAAAAGATCTCAAAGATTATTTTTGTTATTAGGAATATTAGAGATTCATAGATTTTGTATTTATTTTGAATATCTCCAAAATTTCGGTGTTATTTATAATTTTGACTATTTTTGGAGTTACTCCAAAATATATTAGATTTTATGGTTTTGAAAAATAATTAATATTCCAATGATTGTTTAAATATAGAAAATTGTTTGATTTGTAAAAAAAATTGAAAAAAATCGAAAATATTATTTTAAATATTAGGTTTGGGTAATTTATTAACTAAATAGTCTTTTGTTAAAGATTTCATTTACTTTTCAACGACATTAGTTACTTTCCATTTTTAGTGGTTGCTGAAAGATATTATCGGATTTGTTTTTAACGTTTTCTTTTTTTCTGTAGAAAAATATGTGTTATAAATTAATTATTTATAAAGATTATGTAGCTAATCTTAAATGGCAATAGTAATTAAGATTTGATCACGATTAGTTTTCGATAGTAGTTTATATTTAGTAGATATGATTGAGATTATGATTATTAATAGCATTTAAAATTAAATATTTGATTTCCATTTAAAATTAAATATTTGATTTCAAATCTCGTAACCATAAAAATAGGAAATGTTTTAAGAGTTTATTTATTGATTTGTAAATTTGATTAAGACATATATTTTTCCAGATTTTATTTGTAGGGACTAAATGTACAATATTAAAATTGTAAAAGGATTTTTGAGGCCAAATCTTCACCAAAAATGTATATATAGATTTGATTTATCTATTTTTACTAAATCAATAGTCACTTTAGTAGTAATTTGATTTATCTATCTATGTTTAAAAGGTTTATTTGTCCACCTCCTCCATCCACAATCCTCACGTTTTCTCTTTATTCAAAAGCAAACTGCATATTATTCCAAGTCTCTGAATATAAAGATTCACTGAAAATAATTTTGTTTCCATCACGTAAATACATAAACGATTAATTAGTTAATTTTCTTCTTCTTTCGAGATACTATTTGCTGGAATTTGGATCGAAATTAGACTCAAACAGGATTAGCAACTAAAGATAATTAACTTACTAGCAAGCGCATACAAATACATATATTAACGATAAAATATCTTTCGGATATTTCTTATCGATATTTTGGTCATTCTCCTTGATCGATTTTTACTTATAAGTGATTCAAAATTTATAGGTTTCACATGTATTTATTTTGGGGCAAATGGAAAAAAATTGCTTCAAAGTTGTAAAGGTATGTGCATTTGATCGATTATGGCTGACAAGAGAAAGTGATAATATCCAATACCAAAACCATGTTTCCTCCGTAAGTATACCAATTCAGTTATAGGGCTTGACACAAGGCAAGTACTTGCTAAATTGAAGGTACTTGTGACTCGACTTACCTTGTACAAGTAATTGGATTTTTAGCTTGTTACTTTGCTTGCCCAAAACAAGTACTTGCTAGACCAAATACCCATTCAAAATTTGATTACTTGCAATTTACTTAAGCCGTCTTGTTACTTGCCAAAGTTAAGTACTTGTTACATGAACTAAAATATTTGGAATGAAAAAAAAACTACTTTGTACATAACATTTAAGGTTGATGAGTTTTGTTGCAAGAGGGAGTTTTGGATTTTTAGCTTTTATGGCCAAATCAAAATTATAAATCTCTTATAATAATTTAAGCATTAGTATTTTAGTAACAAGTAACTATTAGCATCAGCAGGACCGGCCCAAAGTCATGGGATGCCTAGAGCAAAAAAAAATATTTTGGCCATTAATAATAATAATAATAAAAAAAGAAATTGATGCTAGACGGCGTTGAACTATTGAGCTAATACAAAAGTTAGCTGACTTAAACCGCTGCACTAAATGAAACTTCAATGATTTTGATGCTTCCAAAACACTAATATAATTTTGATGCCTAAAGGCCAGGACCGGCCCTGAGCCCAACAAAGTGAAACATGGGCTTAGGGCCCAAGTTTTTATATTAGAAATACGCCTCCAAATTTTTATGTTTTTGCAAAACACGCTCCCAATTTTTGAACATTTTCAGAATTCGTTTACATATTTAGAAAATGTTTAAAATCTCCAAAATTTGTTTAGGTTTCCAAAATTTCAAGACCGGCTCTCCTAAAGCTTTTGCTTGTTGGGTTTTAGCTCAGAGTCGGGCCTGAACTTTAGTGTGTAAAACAAGTATCAAGTAACGGGTAACGTAATTTTTAGCGAGTAATAAGTAACGAGACAAGTAATAGAAACTTTTTTCTTTTTTGTTACTTGACTTGAACTTGCAAGTAATTTAAATTGTCGATTTGCCTAAAACAAATACTTGCTTTTTCAAATCGAATATAAGGCAAGTATCGGATACAAGCCAGATAGCAAGTAATTATGCCAAACTCTATTTGGTCATTATGTTTTGTTACTTAAGTTAATTCCTATATTATCAATGTTCGTTCAAATATTTGAATATAGAATTATAGATAACTAAATTTTACAATTGTGATTTTTTTTTTATCAATACTAATTACAACATACTAAAAGTCCCTGCAGGCCATAATGCTAGTCGTAAAAGCATTTCACAAGTATCAAGTTCAGTTTTCACCTACACCGAACGAGAACCCAAACATCTTTTTTACTCTCCTTATTACAAGTTACAAAAAAAACATCTTTTTTACTCGTTTTTTTTTTTTTTAATGTTATCCCTTAAAATAATATATCCTACGGAAAAGGAATCGGATTAAATAAATTAAACGGTAGAAAATAAAATAGGATAGGAGGGGAGAGAGAGAAAAGGTCTTTATTGGTTTGAATGAGATTAGTGAACGCAGCTTTTCTTCTGATTTCTTCAACCAAACCTCCGTCTAGGGTTTTTTACTCTTCCCAACTCCGCCGCCCTTTTTTCTCTCAATTCCGTTTTAGTTCCTCTTCGTCGACGTCGTCCTCCGTCGCAGTCATGCCGGGTTCCGAACCATCGGAGACTCAGTGGCCAGCAAGGAGAGTCAGGGATACTTATGTCGATTTCTTCAAAGGCAAAGGCCACAAGTTCTGGCCATCAAGCCCCGTTGTTCCTCATAATGATCCTACTCTTCTCTTCGCTAACGCTGGTACGATAACTTCGATTGCCAAAATTTGATTTGTTTTTCCCTTCTATCTGTTTTTGCCCGACGAGATTGGGAATTTGTCTTAAGTTGATATGTGGAATTTAGATTCTATTGATTTGTGTCAATCTTGAATTGGATTCTTGTTGATGAGTTCAGTGGAATGCTTTATTCTGTATTCTTTGGTCTTTTGAAGCTTTGGGACTTGAATCATTCAGTTTTTGTCGCAGTTTAATTCATATACTGTCACAAATTTCCTGTTATTGATACTTAGCTATGTAAGTTAATTTCTCTTGATATGTCTGGCGTCAACTAGAGTAGTTAGTGACATTGAAACTTCTCTGTTTTTCAAGGAATGAACCAGTATAAGCCAATATTTTTGGGTACGGCCGATCCTAATACTGAGCTCAGCAAGCTAACTCGGGCATGTAACACTCAAAAGTGTATTCGTGCTGGTGGAAAACATAATGATTTGGACGATGTCGGCAAAGATACGTACCATCACACCTTCTTTGAAATGCTTGGTAACTGGTCTTTTGGAGATTATTTCAAGAAGGAAGCTATCGAATGGGCTTGGGAGCTCTTAACCAAGGTAATCAGAACCACTGCCATCTTGTTTTGCAACACCCTATGGTTCAAAGAATATTTTTTCTTCCCACACATGCATAAAAGGGACATTTGTCTTTGTTTACTTTATTTAAGAAAAATTATGGTATTCAGTAAACTATTGGCTCCCTCCCCTGCTACAGTATTTCATTATTTTGTAAAGTTGTTTGTTCTCTTTTCGTTGGGTTGTATATTCCATTCAGAGCTGATGAATAGACCTCCCTGTTTTCATGCCTCAGGTCTATGGGCTACCGACTGATCGAATTTACGCTACTTATTTTGGCGGTGATGAGAAAGCTGGCCTTCAACCCGATAATGAGGCTAGAGATATATGGTTGAAGTTTCTTCCATCTGCACGTGTGCTGCCCTTTGGTTGCAAAGTATGTTTGCTTCATTACTCCCATGAAAAACGATTTTAACACTGAGTAAAAATTAACAACATTTCATTTCATTTTCTAAATTTTTTTTCCGGTGTTATGTGAAAAGCATTACTGCAAAGTTAAATACTATATCAAATTCAGGTGTTACTTAATTTTTAGATCTTTAAAAATTAAAATATATTTCAGTGGATTTCATTTGTATTATTATTGAAGATAATACAATTTATTCTGTTACCTAAACTTTTTGAATCCACTACTTATTGATTCTCTCTCTCCTAAGGTTTCTTCATAAGTAATTCAGTTAAGTTGCCTTTGTTTTGGTAATTGGCAGGCTTTAAAAACCATTGTTTATGATTTCCAGTCAAAAACTTGTATCAAATGTAAAACGAATGATTTTTTAATGCTGTTTTTCTTTCATATAACTTTTGACAAAACTGCAGGACAACTTCTGGGAAATGGGTGACACAGGTCCGTGTGGACCTTGTACTGAAATACATTATGATCGTGTTGGTAACCGCGATGCTGCATCCTTAGTTAACAATGACGATCCAACATGTTTAGAAATATGGAATCTTGTCTTTATTCAGGTACAAACCCTCTCTGTCCCAATTGTTATTTAGTTCCATTACTAATCTTTATCTGAGTATCGCAATTGTTTTAATGATTTTATAGATTGTGTTACTAAAACTCTATATTATGCAGTTAGCTAGATTGTTCTTGTTTTTTTAGCTTTGCTATCATATCCTCAATTGTTTTCTCTGACGGGGCTGTTACTTATATTATCAAAATAGTTCAACAGAGAAAGTGATGGCTCGCTAAAACCTCTGCCGGCTAAGCATGTTGATACCGGAATGGGGTTCGAGAGGTTGACTTCTGTACTTCAAAACAAAATGAGCAACTATGATACAGATGTGTTCATGCCTATCTTTGATGACATCCAAAAGATAATTGGTATCGAAAAGGTAATTGGTTAAGACTTCTGTTGACGGTTTCATGACAGTCTGTTAATATATTGAGTTACTTTTGTGTGACTTCCTCTTAGGGATGCTTTTCTCACCTTATTTTATACTATCATCATTTCTGTTCATCTATTGTCAAGTGGATGATGCGTCTTGGTAATTCTGTGGGTTCTATGAAAAATCATTTCCTCTTTATCTATGGGAGGTTACAGTTATTCTCCTTTCCGTGGACATTCTGTCAATTCTTCTGAATTTTTGCGGTTTAGTGAATTTGGATTCCATGATCAAGGCATTCTATTATGGGTATCCTGGAAATTATTTCGTTGTAAGCTGTGTCACTTTTCATGTATTTTTCTCAGTGAGAGAATTGAAAAAACTTCAGATTGGTCCATTTCCCCTAGTTGTTGGGAATCTTAAGTGTAGGTGTTGATGCTTCACATTTTTAGGAAACGGGAGGTAGGCCATATTCTGGAAAAGTTGGTCTGGAAGATGATGACAGAGTTGACATGGCATATAGAGTGGTTGCTGATCATATTAGAACCTTATCATTTGCTATTGCGGATGGCTCTCGTCCTGGTATGTTCTTGGTTTCTTGTCTCATTTACATTTGTGATGGTTGACAAAAATACAAACGTCTTAGTATTCGATCATTTATTTGAGTTGGGCATGATTGGTTTGTCAATTTTCTTCCTCAGCCAATCTATTATGGTATATAAATAGGGGTGTATATTTTCTTGTAGTTTAACAAGTACCATTTGATATACACTCTCTTGCAGGTAATGAGGGCCGTGAGTATGTTCTGCGGCGTATTCTTCGTCGAGCAGTTCGCTATGGAAAGCAGATCCTAAAAGCTGAAGAAGGGTTTTTCAGTGGGTAGGAAATTATGTTTGATTGTCGTTGCATGTTTTGTTTCAATATTGTTTCTTTGTAGCTCAAACATGTTTATTTCTATATTGTATCTTTGTAAATGCAGCATATTTTTGATACATGTTTTATCTCGGGCTCTTTTTTTTTCACCTGTAGGCTTGTAAGTTCTGTTATTCGGGTGATGGGAGATGTCTTTACAGAGTTGAAGGAACATGAGAAAAAGATCACAGAGATAATAAAAGAAGAAGAAGCAAGCTTTTGCAAGACCTTGGCGAAGGTGAGGGCTGGATTTAATTTCCGTCAAAGCTGTTAACCTTTTTCTTATTTTGTTCTGGGGTCTACTGGCTCTTCGCACTGAAGTAAAAAAAACAATTCACGGCTTCAATATCAATTCCACTTTTACCTTTGTAATCTTGTTTCCAATTTCACCATCGTTCAGTTTTAATGATGTTGGTTGGACATGATTCAGCTTACAATTGTCTGTAGGGAACCTTTTTCTGAGAGATGAATTGGTCTGACCTGTTTGTCCTTATAATAGGTGAGTTCAAGAACAGTTAAAATGATTATAAATTTTCTTGGCAGGGAATTGAGAAATTTCAGAAAGCTGGACAGGCGGTTCAGGGGAATACACTGAGTGGAGAGGTACGTATCTAATTATTTTTGTGATGTATGTTAGATGTTGCAGTATTTTCATCTGGGATGTTTGAATTCCATCTCAACATACTGTCTTCTCTTTGCAGGATGCTTTTGTCTTATGGGATACATATGGCTTCCCGTTAGATTTGACTCAGGTACTTAAGTCATTTCTTTCTGGATACATATTTATTTCTGGAAATACGTATTTATTTCTGGAAGTTTGTGTTATTTTCTAACTTTCATTCTCGGGTTTCAGTTGATGGCTGAAGAAAGAGGGTTACTGGTTGATGTTGAAGGTTTCAACAAAGCCATGGAAGAGGCGAGGGAAAGATCGAGAAGTGCCCAATATAAGGTGTTCCAACTTGTTTCTTCATTTACTTTCTTGAAGAGTGTTTAATGCCAAACTTACGTGGCTATGGAGGAAGTTTGCATTCACATTATCTATTAACTAATCTTTTCAATGTCAATTTTTGGTAGCAAGCTGGTGGCGCCATTGTTATGGATGCTGATGCTACATCAACATTGCACAAGACTGGTGTGTCAGCAACAGATGATTCTTTCAAATATATTTGGTTCCAGGTTTGTCCTATTATTCCAGAAAACTTGTGTTGCACCTGAATTGTTTTATGTTGGCACAGAAATGAAGAAGTTATGGCATAGAGGAGTAAATGGAATTTACTTCAAATAAATCTTTATTGATACCCTGCCACATGTCACTGCAGGATCACGAGAGTGAACTAAAGGCAATCTACACTGGCTCTACTTTCCTGGAAAGTTCAGCTGCTACTGATAACGTGGGACTAGTATTGGGGTCTACAAGTTTCTATGCTGAGCAGGGTGGTCAGGTAACCAATTTTATTTGATACGTAGTTTAGTTTGCTGATTGTTTTCCATTCTGATCATATGACTGGTGGCATGATATCCAAGTTGAACACTATCATATCAGAACTGCATTGTTTGAATTTACGTATCGGCTGGCAAATACCATGATATAGTTATTGTCGGTTTTGCAGACTAATTTCTGAAGTCATTGTTGACAGTCACAGAAATATTTTAGATTTCATATCCATGAACAAGGGCTAGCTTTTCATTCACTTCCCACTATCTATATGTATATAATATCTGTGCCTAACATTTTTGCTCTGGCAATAGATTTTTGACACAGGATTAATAGAAGGCTCGTTTGGTACATTCAATGTATGCAATGTCCAAATGTTTGGGGGCTTTGTTGTTCATATTGGTTATCTCTCTAAAGAAACTGGAGAGGTATCCGTGGGGGATAAAGTGATTTGCAAGGTAACTCTCTGCATCAAACAGTGTTTGGCTCATTTAGCATATTTGGTACTATCTAAATTGTTTCCACCTTCATTTCCATGTGTGTAGGTTGACTATGAGAGACGTAAACTCATCGCTCCTAATCATACTTGTACACATATGTTGAATTTTGCCCTGAAGGTATCCCTTCTCTATAATTTAAATTACTCTAAAACGATGATTTACTAATTTTTTCTATTGGATCTCAAAACATTCATGTCCCACGAATTCAGGAAGTGCTCGGGGATCATATTGATCAGAAGGGATCAATAGTTCTTCCTGAAAAATTGCGATTTGATTTTTCCCATGGTACATTATTTAATAAGTCGTTTTTATCTTGATGTGGATGGTCATTTTAATTATCTAATGGGTGCCATTAATTCGAGTAGGCAAGCCAGTTGATCCTGAAGATCTGAGAAGGATCGAATCCATAGTGAATAAACAGATCAAGGATGAATTAGATGTATTTTCCAAAGAAGCAGTGCTTTCTGAAGCCAAGCGCATTAAAGGTCTAAGAGCAGTGTTTGGAGAAGTAAGCTGTCCATCAGTTCTGTAGCTGCCTTTTTAGTTTGGTTTCTATGAATTGTTAAAGCAATCTCTCTCTTTTTAGGTCTACCCTGATCCTGTCAGAGTGGTGTCAATTGGGAGACAGGTTGAGGATCTCTTGGCCGATCCTGAAAACAATGAATGGTCATTGCTTTCTTCTGAGTTTTGTGGAGGTCGGTTTCCATAGGCATTAGCTATTGGGACCAAGATATTACTTTCTGAATAGAATATTGAGTATTGGGTTATTTTGACAATTCCAGGAACCCACATAACAAACACCCGTGAAGCCAAAGCGTTTGCTCTTCTATCGGAGGAGGGAATTTCTAAAGGTATTCGTAGGGTAACTGCTGTGACTACTGAATGTGCTTTTGATGCATTGAATGCGGCATCCTTACTTGAAAGAGAAGTAGAGGACGCGTCCAGAGCGGAGGGAAGTGCATTGGAAAAGGTTTTCTCCCTTTCTTTGTCAACTATTGACAAACTAAGACGATGTCGTTATTTGGATCCACGTAAAACTTATTGTGTTCGTATTTGCACATTCACAGAAAGTTTCTGCTTTGAAAAGCCGAGTAGATGCAGCAATTATCCCAGCAGCTAAAAAGGCAGATATCAGGGCAAAAATTGCTTCGCTTCAGGTTATAAGCTCTTTCAGCCTTACAGTCCGCACCTTTGTCTAGATTTCCCTGTAATTTTGTTATCAAAGCAATACTGAAGTGGCAATTATCATTTTATTAACTTTGCAGAATGAAGTAAGAAAAGCTCAGAAGAAAATAGCAGAACAAAACCTGAAAAAATCTGTCAAAGTAGCAACAGAGGCAGCTGAGTCCGCAGCATCAGATGGGAAGACGTTCTGCATAATCCAGCTGGATGTTGGTCTTGATGCAGCAGCTGTGCGAGAGGCCGTTTCAAAAGTCATGGAAAAGAAGGTAATCCGTATTTTCTTACAGCATCACTTCTACCATCATCTGTTCATAGAAAGCAAGAAAGTTAAATTAACGTTTTGTTTGATGAACCTTGCAGGGAATGTCGATAATGGTGTTCAGCACAGATGATAGCACAAACAAGGCAGTTGTGTGTGCAGGAGTTCCAGAAAAATCAGACCAGTTCAAGCCGTTAGACGTCACCGAATGGTTGACAACTGCATTGGGTCCTCTAAAAGGGAGGTGCGGGAAAGGAAAAGGTGGTCTTGCATCAGGACAGGTATGAGTCCTTTTCTCGTTAGTCTACAATGGTAAATGGAGGAGTATCATCTACAAAGAGATGTTAATCTTCACCATGTTGTTTTGGTTTCAGGGAACGGATGCTTCTCAAGTGCAGGCGGCTTTGGATATGGCTGCATCATTTGCATCAATGAAGCTCAACTGATTTGGTCGGGAGATTACATAATCTGTGAGGTCAGAATAACCTCTACTTATTTGATTTCATTGTATACCGTTTTACACATGTTTTAAGAATCTGTTAAATTTCTGTGTTTTTGTGATGGAATTTGTGGTATCACTCTTCAGTCAAAGTTTACTTATTGCCGTTATATTCCCTTTGTGAGACGTTTCGGTTTTGGTTGAAATGGTTTTTTTTCTTCACTAAATTTCATTTATGGTTTGGTGGGTTTGGTATGGTTGCGGTTCAGAATTTGGTTTAACAGATTATGGTCCGGTTGGTTTTAGTTACCATCAGTATAAAAAGCATAAAACTGAATTGATTTACTTATTTTTCCTTCAAATTAGTTTTGGATTGTTGAAACTGAATTGCACATTACTAAAAGCAGTGATATATACTCGTAGATGAAAAACTAGCTCCTAGAATGTTTAGAATACTAAATCCTAGACTAAATTGTTTTCGTCATTTGTGGTTTTATAGCTTAAAGAATATTAGTAATTCAACTTTTTTAAAATAAAAAATCTACTACAATAGCAAATGGATAGATTCAAAAGATAAAAACTTTACAATTCAATAATTCATAAGATAAAAAACTTGAGTTACTATTGCTGTATCTACTTACCTCGTGTCATTAAGATCACCCGTCACCATCATCGCCTTTCTATCACTTCCTTGTTCCTTCTATCACTTCCTCCCTTGTTCCTTCTTGTGATGAGCTGTCTTGTGGCGTTTGTCGCAAAACTGTTGACATCAATTACGGCCAATACTCTTGCATCAAGGGATGATGTCATTATGCTGTTCATTCAAAATGTGCAACAAAGAAAGAAGTGTGTGATGGGAAAGATCATGAGGGGGTGCTTGAAGAAGAAGAAGAAGTTATTGAGCCATTCGTGAGGATTGATGAAGAGACTATTCAACATTTCAGTCATGACCATCACTATCTAAAGATTCATCATGGGAATGGAGACAATGAAAACAAGTTTTGCCAAGCCTGCATCCTCCGGATAACAGTTTCAGATAGGTTCTATAGCTGTGTCCAATGCGATTTTGTTCTCCATGAAACATGTGCAAGCCTTCCTTGAAAAATACACCATCCACTACACAAGCACCCGCTCACCCTCTTTCATTTACTCTCTCCTCATCTCAACAAGCTCCAGTCTCATTATTATGACCTAAGTTTCTTCGTGTGCAAGGGTTGTAGCCGAGAATGTTGTGGTTACATGTACAAGTGCTGCGAAAAGGGTTGTGAATTTCAAATAGATGCAAGATGCGCTTCACTTACTGATCCTATAATCCATGACTGCCATCCACATGATCACCCGTTAATCATCAATTTGACCAAAGGTGAATGCATGGCTTGTAAGTCTTCCACCTGCTCATCTATGTACCTAGAATGTATCGAATGCCAGCTCTTTTTGGGTCTTAAATGTGCTACTCTGCCTACTGTGGCTCACTACAAGCACGATAAACATCCACTCACTCTTTTCTGCGGAGAAGAGAAGACAACAGATCCTCAGTATTGGTGCGAGATCTGTGAGTCAAAACTAGATGCTACAAAGTGGTTCTATATATACATGCAACTCTTGTTCAGTCACTCTTCATGTTACATGTTTACTGGGTGATAGGGTCTACATGAAGCCAAACCATATGATCAGGATGCATAAAGGAGCTGAAAGTATTCTTATTGTATCCAACAGTGGCAACTCTAGACCAGTGTGTAATGGATGTAAACGCCGTTGCTAGACACTATGGTAGTCAAGAGGGTTAAGGAAAACTATTGTACTATCATGTGTTACTTCGATACTTATTATTGACACTAGTACGTGTGGTTTTTCACTAAGCTCATAAATCAGCCCACATAACTAGTATAGTAGTCATCTCTATCTTTAATCAGTGTAAGGAACCGAAACAAGTCACCTATTGTAATATTAGCACAAACAACTATTGTTTTTCCCTCTGTCGTCTCTCTATATTCAACCTTGAACAAACATCAAGAAATTGCCGAATTTTAACATAAAAATAACATAAGGGATCGAGAGAAATGCAGAAGATCTCGATGCTAAATTGCTAATACGTACAACTTTCTAGGTTTTTGTGGGTTTTAATTAGGTTCATTGGGCTCTGAGTTTTATAATGCTGACAATAATATCTGTTGGAGCCATCATCCATGTGGTTTCGAGTGATTCAATTGCAATCGACAAACAAATTAATTTTTGAAAATATATGGCAAAAATTTAATTGAAAACCAAATAATAGAAGGAAAAGAAAAAGAAAATCAAAATAAATAAATAATTGTTACTCTATTAGGCTTCTCTCTATCAGTGGATGATATCGTATCGGCGGAAACTTTTTTTTCCCAAAAAAAGGAAATTTAAAATTAAACTTAAAAAAGGAAAATTACAAAAATCAAAATTATGCACATGAATTTTATAATTATTATCTTAAAGAAAAAGGAAATAGAAGATTTCCTTTTTTTTTTTTTTTTGGTTTTGGTTTTCCTAAACACGTTTAGGTTTTGATATATTTATATATAGCTACACACTCCCATCCTTCTCCTGTCTATCACTTATTTTTTTAGTACCCTCCACCAATTCTAAAGAATGAGCGAGATTATAGAAGTCGTGTGTATTAATGCAAACGTTACCCGCAAATCTACATCGAACACAGTGGAGATCAGTGTAACGCGTGAAAACGTGGTCGCTTTAGGATCAAACGATCCTCCTCCGTTCCCAACCCCTCACCTTCTTTTGAACAACATCGCTAGCTTTGATGAACACAACATGTATCATCTCCTCTATCCAAAGCTCCAAGTTCCCAATTTATGCAGAACTAGATGAATACCCACACTACGCGTGGGTTTGTTTTAAAAATTGTTAATAACAAATTATTTTGATTGTTCTTGTTGCTAGTTAATCACCCGCTTTACGTCGCGGTTTTTTCCAGTTTTTTTTTAATTTTGATTTATTTGATGTTATATTTTGATAAATGTAATTTTTGATTATCTAATCATTTACTCATACAACGAACAGCTACTCTTAGTATTAAAATACATTTTCAACCAACATATTCAACAATGCATCACTCACACAATCCGTAAACAATCTTTCCTAAACCAATTTTATAGATGGTAATGTTGGGATTATAGAACCTCCAAAATTTGATGACCTTACGTACTCTTCACCCTCAGTGTCATATATAGATCAAAAAATTAAGAGAAAAACTTACTCAAACCATTAGCTAATCCACTATACTATTATCCACTCATATTTTGAGTTAAGATTACAAAAATTAGCCAAAAAAACTTTGGAGTATATAAAACCAATAAAATAATTTCATGGAAAAAAACATAAAATAGCAAAATAAGTTAGTATTAGTAAAAATCAATATGTAAAATTAAATAATATATATAATTAAATAATAAATATATTATTAACTTGTGAAATAGATTATCAAATTCATATGGGCCATCTCTCATGGGCTATTGTGTTTTCCCCATTTGACATTTATAATTAGAAGCTGATGTGTAAAAAATAAAAGCTGACTCATATTAATGAAATGTTTTGATTGGATGGAAACAAAGCTGATGTGGCATCTCCAGAAGAGCCTAAAATGCTGACGTGGCGACCATATGGAGAGAGATAGCCTCTTTTCATATATATGATTCTCTCCTTCAACATCGCTTACAAAGCCAAGCGAGTTCAAGGGCCATTGTACATCTCCTTTGACGTCACGTTAAGACCATATATATTGGAGGAACCAGCTATGGAAACGTGCGCTATTTGCTTGGAGGAGGATCAAGACTTATCCGAAATGCGAAATTGTTCGCATGTCTTTCATGATGATTGTATCAATCAGTGGTTATGTTGGAGTGATAATTATAAATGCCCTCTCTGCCGTGCTGAAATTATGGATGACGACCATCTTCATGAAGAAACAAATTAGGGTTTTTATATAACTGAATTTATGAGATTTGATCGCCTATATATATGGCTATATCCCTTTTCTTTTAGTACAATTATTGAATTGGAATTTTCATATATACTAGATTTCTTGATTGTTCCTAGTTATCGCGTCTTGTGTGTATCTTTTGTGAATCAACACACAACTCTAAAGGCTGCTAATAGATTCTCAGTTTGGTGGCAAGGTGAGACTCACGTGACAATCAGTGTCTAGAATATCCCTATTAGGATTAGAAGTGATTTAAGATAACTTTTAGATTCTTTTACTAGGGAGAATCCCGGCTACGTCCGGAGATATATTTGGCAGCTTAATTTTTTTAAAAAATAGTTAATTTAAGTTTTAGTTCATTTATAGTTTTGTTAGTAGACATGCAAAAAAAAAATCATATTACACTACATTTTTTGTGTACTATTAATTGTTTAAATTTATAAATCTATAAATTTTTATTCTAATTATTAGTCTATATAGTATTTTCTCATCTATTTTCCTCTCATATTTATTTGCAGTTGTCTCAGTCGCCCTTTAGCTAACGGAACGTCTCTAAGCCTGAGACTAAGGTTGAACTTGAGAACACTCTTGATTTTCATCCTTGATCTTAGTAGAATGGCAGCACAATTTCCTAATCATGGCATGTGCATTAGATCACTATGAAAACGCAGACATGTCTTGAAAAATCTACTTAATTTTGGTTGTAAGTTTCTTTCTAACGTAATTCTAATTCTAATGGATAATTAGCTATGAAGCCAAACCGAAATCATAGACGAAGATAACAAACTCCAGGGTAAATTAAAAATAGAGAAATTTCATATAGATGATTAGAACAAAGTGAACCTTGTGTTGAGATTTGGAGAAGATATTTGGCCGATCAAGATCCGTAAACCCACGTCGTCAGTATCACTTTTTTAGTGTCCCATAGCACCATCCGCTCACGGTCTGGCCAACGTCAATATTACATCATGGCTTTGACACTGCTTTCTTGTCCTTTTCTTTTTTGGAAAATGGCTTAGTTTCTCAAAACCATCACAGGTTACCTTTTTTAATGTGTTATTAATTTACCTCTGGTTGTCGTTTGGTATGAAAACGCAAATAGAAGACACAAGAGTTGAACTTAGGGATGCGAAAACGTAATGCAAACTAAAGGAGCTGATTAGTTTGAGAGTTACGTTTTTGTTTATAATTATAGCGTAAAGTTTTTTGTTAACAAATCATTAATGAGGTGACTAATAAAAGCAGCTATCAATATCGAAGATTGAGGAGGAGACGAAGTGCATTCTTCTCCTGAAGACAATTCTCAAACAAATCTGACGTGGCATCTTCTTAGATGATTTTTTTTTTTTTTTTTTTTTTTTTTTTTTTTTTTTCCATTAAAACCAAAAGGAGCAATTACAAGGCCAAAAGACCGACAAAGGCACGCAGGCCCAACATACAAGGCAAAAGCCGAAAAAGGCACGCAGGCCCCAAACCAACAGGCCAAGCCCAAAACCAGCACGCAGGCCCCAAAACCAGAAGACCTCTAACAGGCCAAGGCAGTCCAAAACGAAAAAACACACGGCCCAAAGGAAGCAGGAGAAAAAAGCAGATCTCAACTGAAAACTCTGAACCAAGAGGAAAGCAAGGAGTTACCCGGGCTGGCATTCCGCTGCCTCCTAGACAAAGGATCCAGTCGAGCACGCAGAAGGAGCTTGATCGCTCTGATTGTAACAGATGGAGGAGTGGAAGAAGCAGAGTGAATCCTGAGATTGCGTTCCTTCCAAATGAGATAGATCGAGGCTTGGAAGATAAGATTTATGATAAAAGCAATATTTTTGTCCCGAGAAGCCGACTTGACCCATAATAGACACGCCATGAAAGGAATAGGTGGGTGAAGATTAGCCTTCGTAGTAAAGTATCTCCAGACCTGCACACTAAAACCACATTCAAAAAATAAATGATCCCTAGATTCAAGGGAAGAGTTGCAAAGAACACAAGAAGGGGATATAGAGAGTCCCCAGCATGTCAGCCTATCTCTAGTATGCAACCTATTCCAAGCCACAACCCAGGAGATGAAAGCATGCTTAGGGATATGGTCTTTAAACCATACCGACTTGTGCCAAGCAACCGGAGGCCCATCGGGATTAAGCGCAATCCAAGTGTTCGCCGTCGAAAAAATGTTTGATGGTGCATGGTGATCCGGTTTCCAAAGATATAAATCATCATGCAAACAATCAATCATACTTTCAGGATTAGGCAAAGAGTCCTTAAGCAAAGCAATGATGGGATTCTTAGATGATTTTGTTTTTGCTGATGTGGACACATTGAGTTCCTTTTATTAGTAGTAGATTTGTTTCTGCGATCTATGGTGGTAGGACTTCTCCAATGGAAAGATGGACTGGAGCAGCAACAATTAAGGATGCTACATGAAGAAATTTAGTGTGTATTTTTTTTACTTTGAGGTTTTAATGTATCTAAAAATTGTCCTTATCGTTGTCAATACACGTGATGGGAAAGAGTCTTGAATTTGAATTTTGGTAGTTTTAAGATAAAGGAAAAACTTATGATGGTTTCTAAGGATGATCCTTAGTCCATATCACATTTGGAATATACAATTCTAGAGTAAATATAGATAAAATCTGCGAGATGTATCAACATTCTTTTTCGAAGTTAAGAAAGTCTCATCAGCTTCATTTTGATCCCAAGTTACAATGCCTCTTCCCATTTTCCACTTCGGGAGTATTAAGGAAATAATTAGACAATTTCCATCTTGTTAACGGAGATTGAGGAAATTTCAATTTTGTTTTCTTACTTTGATAAGAACAATTTATATTTTATTAACGGAAGATTTCATTTCCTCCGAATTTCTCTTGTATTTTCCTTTCTTCTTAGGTTAAGCCTCCTATATATATGTTTGCATGTTTGCATCTTAGAACACCGAAAAATATAGAAGTATTTTTCTACTTTCAAAATATCTAGTTTTAAAATTTTTAGTAAGATGAATTATGGTAGAGATGAACTAGACGGGGCTATGATCATATCAAAGACTCTATCAAAGAGTGACATTGTTGGTAATGTGGTATTACCAAAAACATAAGTGATGTCCGTCCTGACGAGGATGAATGGTGTTACAGATGAGGGTTTGGACAACGGTTTTGAAGTGCAAGTCCACGACATAATTGAAGACGATTTATACACAGTTACCCTGAAAAGAATTGACGACACTAAGTATTATTTCGGGACTGGTTGGAGTACTATGAAGCATTCTTTAGATCTCGTAGAAGGCCATGTTCTGAAGCTTTACTGGGATCAGTTTGAAAACAAATTCATTGTTCTCAATTTTCAGTATAAGACTATGGGAATAATGATTAATGTGTAGCTCGCTCGCTTACATCTATCTTCCTTTCCGCTTTCCTTCATGTTTTGGATTTCATATTCTAATATTGTTGGTTTTGTTTTTTATCTAATTTAATTGGAAATTTGGAATATCTTGAATTTCAAGAAAGCATGCATACTATATATTTTCAGGGGAATCTTTAACAAGATCATATATACCATTTACCACCCGAATCCTTAAAGGTCACAGTTCTCGAAAACAACACAAGGCACATGTTGAACCTTGTAGAAATCTTCACCACCAGAGATCAGCTTGTCCTTAAATGCCTTTTTCATGTTCCCAATCTCCACTTCTTGTAGATTCTTCAGGAATCTCGTTCCTTCAGGAACTGACTTCAGTTTCTTACAACACTTCAACTCCATGGAGACAAGACGCATCATGGCACCGTCTTCTACAGTCCACTCCTCTAGATTCTCAAGCTCTGACAATGTCAAAGAATGCAGTTGAGGAAAACCATTTTTGGAACAACAAAGCTTACTACCTACAAATGATCCTTCAAACAGTTGGAGAATCTTCAAGTTTGGAAGCTTCTCGAGAACCAGAAACGGGTCATCTACTAATCCGCATTGCCACAAACGTAGAGCACCAAGATCAGAGGAGAAACTCTGTTCTCCTGGAAGCTTCTCTAGTTTAAGAAACAGTTCCAGTTCAGAGAGATCAGTAAATGCAGAAACCAACTGTGTTACATCTACTGGTGGAAGCATAGGTTCGCATGGAACGTTTATTGTCAAGCCACGGAGACGTTTCAAGACTTTACTTAGAGAAGATACCACCTCGAAGTCTGTGTTCTGAGAAGAAAGATTGATAGACAATCTTATAAGACTGGTCATTGCTAAAAGATCCCTTGGATTGCATTTTCCAACAGGAAAATCCCAGAGTTGCTGCAAGTTTCTTAGAGTACTCAAGTCCAGCTTTGTTATGGGATCAAGATCTGAAGGCATACACAAATGTCTCAGCCGGCGCAGCTTCCATAACACGTTTGGAATATACAGTTGCCCCTTCACGAACAAGTCTAGAGTAATCATCAACTTTAAGTTTCCAATAGATGATGTAAGTTCCTTCACGTTTGTCAATCTCACGCTCAGGTATCTCAAATGGATGAGATCTCCTACATCATCTGGCAACTTCCCTCCCTCGATTTGAGCTCCCTCGAGATCTAGAACTCGAAGAAGTTTCATCTTTCTGAAGGAAACCTTACCCAAAAGTTCCCATGAACTTCCTTGATTCTTTATAATATACACAAGAGATCTAGACCGAGGATTTATGTAGTTCACCTGAAGAAGTCTCTTGATCTGGTGCTCCTCTGCTCCACCATGTAATTGAACAGAAATTCTACGAGATGTATTGGTTGAAAGAGATAAAAAAGCCTCAGCTTCATCTTGATCCCTTGAATCAATAACTTGCACAAAGCTTTCTTGCTCTGCCTTCTGTAAACACACCTCCCTCATGAGGTCATGCATACGACATGTCATGACTTCCGAAGTTACAGTGTCCCTCCTCCCAACCATAACCATGCTTCTCTTTACTAATTCTTCGAGATAATCTTGCCCGATATCTTCTACTGTCGTCGTGCCAGCCTCTGTGTGTTTTACAGGCATAACCATTCCCTCTGCGATCCAGTAACTAACTAATGTTCCCACATGAACCTCATAGTCTTCAGGATAATGAGCAAAGTAGAGGAAACATTGCTTTAGATGGGGAGGCAAGTACTCGTAACTCAAGCATAAAACATCTGCAACTAGCATGTTCTTACTTCCACTGCTACTACCTCCATTTGAAACATATGATTTGATGTTCTCGTATACTCTTTGCCACTCGTTCCATGTACTTTTCATTGCCAGAAGTCCTCCAAGAACTGTTATAGCTAGAGGTAAACCTCCACATCTTACGACTATCTGCTTCCCAATCTCCTCCAGTTTCTTGACCAACATTGGCTCTGCATATCAGGTGAATAAGTGTGTGAAGTATGATAGTATATATGCTGCAGAAAGATTAGAGCAAAATGATTACCTATATCTTCTCTTCCAGATAATGAAATTTTCTCCAACAGCTCCCAACTCTCTTCACATGTTAGCAATTGTGGCTCATGAAACACACCCCTGGGATCAGCATATAAAGCAACCTCCTTGTTCCGAGTGGTGAGGATTATTTCGCTTCCTACAGTAAATACTACTAGCCTATAAAAATGATTAAGGATTATAGAACATGAATTGTATTTGAACACCACTAGTTTACCTGTTTCATGTGGAAAGACGTGTTTCAGACAATCCCAAGCATCTTTGCCCCAGATATCATCAAGCACAATGAGGCATTTATTCCTTTTCAAGAACTTATGCAACTCCTCTCCAAGCTGTTCATCCCTCAAGCTAAGTATTCTCTGATTCTCATCCTTGTAGCTGAGATTCAGAAAAATCTCTTGCCAAACATGTCTCCGTCTACAGTCTTGAGAAACATATACCCAAGCAAACCTATCGAAATGACGCCTCACTTTTCTGTGATGGAAAATCTGTTTGGCTAAAGTTGTTTTCCCCAAACCACCCATCCCACAGATGGCTGTGACCCTTAGTTTCTCACCTCCAGAAACTAAATCATTCACCAACTTCTCAAGACTCTGCTCCAACCCGACAAGATTATGCTCAACAACAAATGGAAACGACTGCCTCTGTTCTCTTTGATTATCAGACAAACTCAAGCCTTCTCTGCCCATAGCTTCTTTTATACCGTAATCTAGCATGCTTGCTGCTATCTTAGAAAGCTTGGAGGTGATCTCTCTAATCTCTGAGCCAACACTATGAAGTGAAACCGCCTCGTTCAAGATGCAAGCAAGCCTCCTAAGCACCCTTTTCATCCCTTTTTGTTTCCTTGATTCTGTTTTGAGGAAACATGCCTCGAGGATATCCTCTGCATCATAAGAAGCTTCTCTAATGCCTGCAACCCAGTTACGCACTCTCTCGCTTTTATACTGCTTCTCATCTGCATCTTTCAAAAAGCACTTCAAACGCTTCAATTCGTCTTGCAGCTGCTTCACTTGGTCACCTATACCAATTAAGAACAACGGTTCTTCCAAGAGCAACTCTCCCAGCTTCTGCACTGTAACAGAAACAATAGCCTCTGCCATTTCGTGTTCTAGTGACTCTCCCAAATCTCTACCTCCTACACCAGAAAAGAGTCAACTACGCACTACCTTCATGACACAAGACTCCAAGTCAACTCAATCATAACACTGTTTGTCCTTTTCTGAATTATTCAACTCTCAGCATCATGTGAACATAATTATATGGTACAGCTACCAAACGACTTCTTGAATGTTCTTTTGTGCTGGTCCATGAACCACCACACCCACATATTCATCCATCAGAATTTGGTGGAAGACTTTCAAAAGTCTTTGCTATCTCCTACAACCATACATTTTCCTTCTCACCTTTAACTGCAGGAGTTACAATAAGGAAAAATGGTCTCTGCCTTGTGGTTAAAAGAGCTTGCTCATAATTCAACAAATGCAATGCACGAAACCCAATAAGAAAAAAAAGAAGGCCAGAAAAAGCATCGAGAGAATCTTATATTTTTATAACCATGAAACATTGCTGATATACGATACATCAAATTTCAATTTCTTAAGTTGTTGATAAGAGGGAGAGACACGACATTTAACAGGTAGCTCTTATTATATTATTGTAGTCCTTTCAAATTGGTCTGCAATAAGAAGAACAGGACATATATCTCAAAACGCCCTTGTTGAAACATAGGACGTACTAATTGATGACTATGAACAATATAATATGCCTTCTTTTTTCCCCACATCCGAAAGGTTAGAGAAGAGGAGGAGATATACAAAAACGTTCTTACATGTACACCTAAGAACTATTGTAGAGCTTGCACTTGTTTGTTCCAGCACAAACAAGACACTCGTCAGCATCACCTTCAACATGGCTCAAGCAATGTTGGATTCTGTCGTTCACAACGTCCTGCAGGAAGAAATACAGATTACTGAAACGTCAAGAGTCGAAAGAAGTACAGATCTCTTGTGAAGATTAAAACGTCAGAAGATCGACTATTGGAGGTTCAAAGGAATTAAGTGGCATTCACTAATGCATGAGGGTGCTCGCATTCCTTAGGTTTAAAGTGCTTACCATGAGGAGGTTATGAAGGCCGAGAGGTGCAGTTATGAGGTATGAGATGCCAGAGAACTCCTTTGCAGCATCAGCCGTCAACGAGGGAATGTCCTTAATCAAATAAGGGTCATGATCTCAGTAGGCCAATAATGTAAATCCTCCAACAATCCCAGAAATTAGAAAAGCTAAAAGCTTCAAGAAAACAAAACAAATTGAGATGAACAGAGCCATACCTTATGCCAATGTCTTCCAGGAAATAGAAAAAATGGGCTCACAACTACACGTTTGGCCCCTTGTTGTACACACAAACTGAATGCATCTTTTATAGATGGCTCAGCCAATTCCTGATGTAAAGTGTGAACATCAGCAAACAGTAAGCAGAGCTTGAAAGTGAGAAGCAATGAAAAGCTGGTTTCATCTAAGCTGTCGATTAAAACATATTAAGCTAAATCCAAAAGATGACCAAGAAACTGAAATCAGACTGTTTCAAACTCATGGGTATGGTTCGCACACAAGTGAATTAAACTAATGGAAATAACGAATTTACTAGCGGAACACTAGTTATGGCATAAGATGGGAGCAAAGTGGTGACAATTTATAAGACCAAAACTAATCCTCTTCAATTATTCACAATTTTGGCACTGCAAAACGTTAAATTTTGTCGATAACTATGCAGAAAGGTTAGAGCATTAGGAATAATTACCATATGAGCAGGCTCCACAATTGGGTATCCAGTTTTGTCTTTGAACATTTTCACAAACTCCTCTGAAACTCAGAAACAACCACACAATTACATAAACTCATACAAAGAAGATGAAGAAGGAGAAGGAACAGAAACAGAAGTATTACCAAGCATAAGATTGGATTCACGGCGACGAGAACCGTGATCGACAATTATAATCCCATCAGCATCACCAATCCCATTTTTGACCAAACATGGTGATCCTCTTCTTCTCGTTCCTCGTTGGAGTTGAAATTTCTCAACTTTTAAGGAAACTGGTAATGCCCATGACCGATTCTTTCGTGTAATTTGACATGAAGAAGATGGAACACGATTATCCGCTCTGAGATTGCTACAAAAACAAATTGAAAACTCAGAAAAACCCAAAAACAAGAGAAAAAAGTAGTAAAGAGGAAAGTGATAAAGAACCGTTGGGAGGAGAGTCCATGAGAGAGGTTCATCAAGAACTGCGACTGAGTCGTCGTCATCTTCGCCGTCATTGATTGTGTTTCTGCTATTAAACTGATAATTTTGTCGGCACGACTCCATCTTTCTCTGTACTGTTCGCATAATCCCGAAGAAAATTGAAAAATAAATAAATAAACCTCATTAATATGAAATCTCACCGAACCGGCCGGTCAGATCGGTAAACCGGAACTCGATTATTATTTCAGCCCGGGCTCATTGCTAAATCTTATATACACACCAGAAAATACCAAATCAATAGCTAATCAACTACTAATACGAGCTTATGTACCACTACCTAGGTCGTACCAGTGGTGTCTTGTGTAAAAAAAAATTTGGTTTACAGAGGCTGACCCAAAATAAGATTTAAAATGGGCCCATTTGAAAGTGAAAACAAGATGGGTTAAAAGAATACAACGCCACGTCACCGAAGCCAAAGCCCAGAGTTCGAAACCTACGAAGCTCTCTCTCTCTCTCTCTCTCTCTCTCTCTCGCGAGTTTCTCTCATCTTCTTCCTCCAAGGATCTGATTGATTCTTAACATATTAAGATGGAATGAGCAAAACCATTTTTGTCCATAACTGTTAGCTCAAGTTAGGTAATGAAACATGCGGAGACCTACCTATTTTTTTCTTATTTTTCCTTGAATTAGGTTTTTTGTATTACATGGAATTTTTATTATGCATTTTGTCATTCTTAAACACCAACTTCCGAGGAAGTCAGTTCATTAATTTGAATTTAGATTGGTTTTGGTATTTGGTATTTAAATGAAGGGTCTTTTTTGGTTTTGCAGTGACCTTAACAGAGGAAAGAAACTTGCAATGTATACAAGGACAATAAGAAGGAACCAGAGATGGGGTTTTGTATTGCAGCAAGACAAATACTTAGTGAGGAGGCCAGTGATTCGTGACCACACCGTTTCCCAATCTTCTAGATCCACCACATATATACTAACAAATCATTTGACAAGAAACCATCATTCTCCTGTTGCCTCTAGAGACTATCTAAGTTATTCTTGGAACAGCCAATTGCGTCGGTTTAGTTCTGAAGGTGATGGAAGCAATGCTAGTGAGGACAGCCGTTTCCCTCTGAATAAAGAAAAGACGGAAAAAGGGAAAAATGTGTCTGGTGTTGAGCATTTCGATTCTCATGCTCAACTTGGAGAGCAAGACCAAATAGAATGGCTCAACAATGAGAAGCTTGCAAGTGAAAGCAGAAAGGAGTCACCTTTCCTTAATAAACGAGAAAGATTGAAGAATGAGTTCTTGCGGAGAATTCAACCTTGGGAAACTATACAGCTGTCTTGGGAATCTTTCCCTTACTACGTCCAGTAATAACCAAAGACTGTTTCCTTCTGTTATCGTGTTACTTTCTTCTAGTCATTTCCATTTTTTGCTAATATGTTCTGTTTTGCTCATTTTTGCTCCAGCGAACACACAAAGGATACTCTGGTGGAATGTGTTAGCTCACATATTAAACAAAAAAGTATGACTTCCAAGTATGGTGCTCGTTTAGATTCTTCAAGTGGGAGAATATTGCTCCAGAGTGTTCCAGGTTTTTTGTTGACAAGAAAATGCATTGCATTGTTTAATGTCGTCATTCGTTTATATCAAACTATGTAAGTGGTGAGGAAATGAGGTCTAATAATGATCTGATTATACAGGCACTGAGCTCTACCGGGAGAGGTTGGTACGAGCACTTGCTCGAGATACACAAGTTCCCCTGCTGGTTCTTGACAGCAGCGTTCTTGCACCTTATGTGAGATTCTGATGTTTATTTGCTATGACATGCTACCATTTTGTTTCATGAATGTTTAAGTGATATTTGTCGATTTTTGATCAGGATTGTGCTGATGACTACAATGAAGAGTCTGAATCAGATGATGACATTGCAGAATCAGATCAGTGCACGTCAGAGTCAGAAGGTGAAGAAGAAACCGATGCAAACAATGATGAGACGAGTAGCGGTGAAGCAAAGATAGAAGGAACTGACGATGAAGAAAGATATTTGGAGATTTCTAAGGAAGTCCTCAAGAAACTTGGGGCCGACATAGAGGATATTGAGAAGGTATGATCTTCTGTGAGGTTCATTAATCTACCATGATAGTTTTTTCCCCTTTCCTATGGACAATGTGAATTTTTGTTACCTTGTCATATATATATATATTTTTTCCATTTCCTTATACTATTAATTTTGTATTAACTTTTTTTATCGGAGAAATTACACATGATTTAAAAAGGATTCACAATGCATGCCATCTGGTTGCTATTTCTCTTATTTACACGATGACTGCTGCATCACTCTTTTATTGATAATTGATAGAATATGGAAATGCTGTATATTTGCTTATCTGCTCTACATTGTGGCAGAGAATGTCGGAACAACTATATGGCTCTAGTGAGGTATCGGAAGCTGCACCTGTTGATCATTGTGATAAAGCCAAGCGGCCTCTTAAGAAAGGTAGCCAATTCTCAACGTGTTCACTTTGCTATTTGCATCAAATGATGTCTTTTTAGCTGGTTGGATAGTATTGTATCAGTGTCTAGGCTCGATGATGTATCTTCATCGTTGTAGAAGCTCTAGGGCCTGGCATGTTTTAATAACTTTTCTTTGCATCTATTATATTTTTCTTTCTGTTGTCTTTCTTTCATTAGCCTTTTAACTTTTTCCTTTTTCATTTCTCCAATTTTTAATCTGCCCACGTATTTGCAGGAGACCAAGTAAGGTATGTTGGGTCTCCTAAGAAGGACGAAGCAAAGCATAGGTAATTTACTGATTCACTTATGTGCGAATCTGTTTTCCCTTTATTTGTGCTTAAAGATTTTAAATGTTTGCCTGGATATAGCTCTACTGTAATGGGGTTCATTAAACGATTTTATCTAACACATGTTGGGAAATTAGCATAAATATGGCAGAAAAATAGATGTTTAGCTTTTGCATAATGCTGGAGAAACGATAACGATCATCTTCATTTTCATGTGATCCCTTTCATAGCATGGTTTGTTTTAGTGCTTACGCCCCTTTGTAGCATGTTATGTCATGAAAAGTTGTTACTCTGGTGATCTAGGAATCTTTTGAGCTATAGGTTAGGCTTGTTGTTGTTCTTTCATGTGTTAACAATTGATTTTATTTGAATCTAAGGCGAGGCAAATTGGTAGTTAGCTTCATAAGTGCAGTATTTTGATGTTTTACTTGCTTCACAACTGTAATGTATTATACAACTTTATAATTCCTGACTCAACCACCCCTAGGGCTGAGCAATGATTGTGCTCTGTACTCCTTTTTCGTTTGTCAGTTAATTGTGGCATCCCTGTTTCCTGCATTGATATAATTTCTTCCATGTGCATGGTATTTAATTAATAAAAAGGATTTTCAGTTTAAATCTTCTGATCTATTTTAGCTGTCTAAAATACGGATTGAGAGTCTACACTTGTTTATGAACTTTTATTTATATGTGTATCGTAGTCTAGCAAAGTCCACAATGGACCTAAATATTTGGAATGAGGAATCAAAGGCTTCATATTGTAAACCTGGATATCATAACCAGTAGTTGGGAGTTGGTCAGTCTCCATTTGTATCTATGCTAGAGAATTCTTCTAGCAATCAAACCTGGAGTTATGATTTCATCCTTATCCTGTATTGGCTTGTAAATGGATCACAGGGTCGTATTGGGGAAGATTTCTACATCTGATGGTCAAAAGAGTGCTTTTACCGTTATTCCTGGCAGGTGGGTTGGTAAGTCATCTAGTGTGAAAATCGATAAATGTCTTGTTGTTCTTCGGTTTTATCTTTCGTCCCCCAAAGGTGGTTCCTTTTTAATATTGCTTCAACTTCGAGGGGTTGGAAATACCATTGGCTGTCCATTGCGTGAGCTGGACGCAGGATTGGCCTTCTTTTTCCTTTTTGAGTTCAAGTCTCCAATGTCTTATATTTCTGACAGCTGATCAGAGATAAAGTACACATCTAGTTGATAATATTACAGAAGTAGTCCGTCTTTTAAAGTTTATCCTCCTTATCTCATAGTCTGGCTTTCCTTAGAATTTTTATCTTTTCGTTTGTTGTTCTTGTCTGTTTCGATATGACTACGTGCTTTGTTATTTTAACCGTCGAGTGGTGTAAGCTTGTGAAGAAGTTGACACCTGGTACTAGAACTATGCACTGTGAAAAACGTTTGAGGACTATGAAATATCATCTTGTAAATTTCAGGCGCTTAAATATCTTCTATGATATGTTGGTCTAATATTATTTGAGTCGATGGCTGTTTGGTCTTCCTAGTGGTGTTGATAGTAATTTTCTCATAATTATGATTTTTCCGAGTGAGTTCGATCTGCCTTTTCAAATCATTGGGGATTTGGGTTTGAATAGTTCAGGTGCAGCATTGGATGTGAGGCAAATTTTTGTTAAAATTATTGCTTTTGTTAAAATTATTGCCTTCCGATGTGTTTGTTGGTTCCTCTCTGCATCATGGTTTTTCTAGAAATGATTCTTCCCAGATGTACAATGCCATTCACAATTCTTCCAATCACCGTTATTGTTTTATTAATTGATGAATGGGATTTTGTTTGGCTGTGAATATCATCATCACATACTCTGTATTCATGATATTGGTATTTCTAATGACATTGTGCCATCTGTGGTTTTTGTAATTCGACTTGCCTGAAAATGGGGAATACCATTCTCTGTGCTCCTTTTGCAAAATATATTGAACTAGAAGAGTTCTGAGCTTTTAACCAGAGTGTATACATACTTTCAGGCCATTGTCTAGTGGACAACGTGGAGAGGTATATGAGGTGAGTGGGAACCGTGTTGCTGTCATATTTGACTATGGTAATGATAAAACAACAGAGGGAAGTGAGAAAAAGCCAGCAGAGCAGCCCCAGATGTTACCTATCCACTGGGTAGATGGTATGATTGCTTCATAATATTCCGATCATTAATGTGTGATACTTATGAATCTAGAGAATTACTTGCTATGTATAAAGACACTTGACATCATATTTAAATGTAGCTAAGTAATATTTATTTTATCACGCAGTGAAAGACGTGAAGTACGATTTGGATATGCAGGCAGTTGATGGCTACATTGCTATGGAAGCTTTAAATGAGGTATGTTTGGAAGTTACACTGACTTTTCTTGTTGGCTTTACTCATTTGTTAGTTTCAGCTATAGATGTACATGTGTAAGTTTTAAATTTTCATGTTTGAGAAGATGATGCTCCAGCAATAGCAAGTGCTCATAACTTTTAATTTTAGTTTGACTTAATTTAAGTGTATATATTTCTATTTACAACATGAAGTTGTGCTCTTCATTGGGTTTAATTGGTGTCTTGAAATGTGTGACCAAGTTCTAGCACCATAACATTGAAATTTTTACCAAAATTTTTTTAAAGATCTTGAATATTCTTTTATTCCTATACTGTGGATGCCTGCAATTCTTCCTCTATTTTTATTTCTGAAAAGTGTTTCTGGATTGTTATCTACACTTATTCCTTTATTTTTCTGTCTTTGTAGGTTTTGCAATCCATTCAACCACTTATAGTCTATTTCCCAGACTCGTCACAGTGGTTGTCTAGAGCTGTGCCTAAGACGAGACGAAAGGAATTTGTAGACAAAGTTCAGGAAATGTTTAATAAACTATCAGGTCCGATTGTTATGATCTGTGGGCAGAACAAGATAGAAACAGGCTCAAAAGAAAGAGAGAAATTCGTAAGCCTGTCATTATGTCTCACTCACTTGTCATTGGTTATTGTTCCGCCTTTGTTCCTGATTACTGTATTAAAAAATTTATTTTTTCCTGAAAACAGACGATGGTACTCCCAAACTTTAGCCGACTTGTGAAGCTGGTAAGTTAAACATCAAAAAAGCATTTTACTGATATATGTGACTTTTTTATAAAAAAAATCGTAATGCACTTGTCTTTGCCTGAGTTGCGGACATTTTTCTTATCCCTTGATTGTCCCTTGATGAAAACTGTCAAATGAGGACTTGCAAGTTATTCCACATCTTGAACACCCGTTTTTTGCAACAAGTGCAAGCTAATGGCGCTGTGAAATTAGTCACGTTTTTTACATATTTTTTGCAACATGTGCAGGACTGTAAATATGGATTTGAACTTTCCATTCTCCTTGATATGACTCTTGCTTGGTTTCTCGATTTGCGTTTTAAAATGGCATTCCTTGCGATGTCATGCTCTTCTTGATACTATAACTTAATCAAAAAGTTTCTTGTTGCCTTTGTGTGTTTCAGCCTCTTCCCTTGAAGGGCCTAACTGAGGGATTTACGGGAGGGAAAAAATCAGAGGAGAATGAGATATACAAGCTTTTCACTAATGTTATGCGCCTACATCCTCCGAAGGTATGCCTGTCTTTGAAAAGTTTTTATCAAATTAACAATGAACTATTCATGCATGACTCTAAACAATGAATGAGGAGCAGTAGATGTATTGTTATACCTAAGTGAGATACATAAACGAGTCTGATTATGTCGCTTGGATAATATCTCTTCTCAAAGTCTATATAAGAGGTACATATCCATCTGTGATCCATGTATGCTTTTGCAAAGCTTATTTGTCACGTGCTATCCTACTTAGCAGGGGATAAGCTACTTCCATTAGTTGTTTCTTCAAGTATAGATGTTAAAGGTAGGAGGCATATACCCACATTGCCAAAACAGTACTTGATTCCTTCCTGTAAAATATTGGTGTAGGAGGAAGATACCCTCAGACTATTCAAGAAACAACTAGGAGAAGATAGGAGAATTGTGATATCGCGGAGCAATATAAATGAGTTGCTAAAGGTACGTAGATCTAAATTAAATGTCAATGAGAAAAATTTAGTTGAACGTGTAATGTTTTCACTAATTGGTGCATCCTTAATGTACTCTTTCCCAGGCACTTGAAGAACATGAGTTATTATGCACAGACTTGTATCAAGTGAACGCCGATGGGGTGATATTGACAAAGCAAAGTGCGTAACTCAGGATGAAAATACTTGGTTTGTTTGTATTTATAGTTGCTGATTGAGAATGCAAACACTTCTTTTCTCTGTACTGGCAATTCCTCTCTGTCATGTATAATGGCAGTCGTTCCTATGCCTAGAAGGCTAGAATCGGGTTGTTAGGATACTAATGAGAAACATTTGAGAATAGGGGCTACCTATCACCTATGAGCACACTCTTAGATCTTAAATTCTCAAGCATTTGAGAACTACTTGTTCACTTTTTCTTAAAGAAGTTTAGTAAATCTTCTGATTAGATTTAGTTGAGAATGGATACAGTTCCTTGTGGTTGACGTTTGAAATCTGCTGCTTTTTTTCGCTGTTGCAAACATCTGACTTTTTCCCTTGTTTTTTGAGATGAAAATATTTATGTGATGAAGAAGAGACCTCAGAAACTTGTGGCTTTTGTTTTTGCAGAAGCAGAGAAAGCTATTGGCTGGGCCAAAAATCACTATTTAGCTTCTTGTCCAGACCCATTGGTTAAAGGAGGTCGCTTGTCTCTGCCTCGTGAAAGGTACATGTGATTGTGGCTTGTGGATCTGTAATTTTTTTTTTATTCTTTAATCTTACTGCGTTTTTTTTCCTTTTTTTCAAGCCTTGAGATATCAATTGCGAGGTTAAGAAAATTAGAAGATAATTCCCTAAAGCCCTCGCAAAACTTGAAGGTTAATTTCCTGCCCTTGGATTCTGGTAAATGGATCTTGGATACATTTGAGTAACCATGATGTTAACAGACAATGTATTGCAGAATATTGCAAAGGATGAGTATGAAAGAAATTTTGTCTCGGCTGTGGTTGCTCCTGGTGAAATAGGCGTCAAATTTGAAGATATTGGGGCTCTCGAAGACGTTAAAAAGGCATTAAATGAGCTGGTTATTCTTCCCATGAGAAGGCCAGAGCTTTTCTCCCGTGGAAATCTCTTGCGGGTATTGCATTCTGTTTGGGACATATCGTTATTTTCTTGGTCAGGTACTTCCGTTCAATTTGGCTGATATTCCTGATGACATGACCTTTTTCAGCCCTGTAAAGGAATATTGCTTTTTGGTCCTCCTGGAACGGGTAAGACGCTCCTCGCTAAGGCGCTTGCAACTGAAGCTGGAGCAAACTTCATTAGCATAACTGGCTCAACACTTACATCAAAGGTAAATAGATTATGTTGACAATGTTTTGTGTCTATTTGTATGCATGTTTATATTAATCAAGAAGAATAGTTAACCTTAATGAATACGCTTCAGTCTTCTCCCCTAGGGCCTGTATTGGTACACTTGTCTTAGGGAATATGTATTTTTTTAGGATACACTTCTATATATAATTTATGATACTCCCATTATTGTCTTCCAGAAAATTTATTCTGATCCGACTCTGTCTTGTCATTGTTCCTTGTTTGGCATAGTGGTTCGGAGATGCAGAGAAGCTCACTAAGGCTCTCTTTTCCTTTGCCACGAAGCTAGCACCTGTAATTATTTTTGTTGATGAGGTGAGAATTTTGTACCTAAAACTAAAATTCATTTCTTTATTATGTCGATAGTTCACTGGATTGAATACGGTTATCACTTTCTATTTTAGTTATTTGATGCTCGTAGTAAATATTTGATGCTGAGTAAATGTGACTGAAGGGGATTTTTGTTTGTTTGGTAGATTGACAGTCTGCTAGGTGCTCGTGGTGGCTCTTCCGAGCACGAAGCTACCAGAAGAATGAGAAATGAGTTCATGGCAGCTTGGGACGGGCTCAGGTCAAAAGACAGTCAAAGGATCCTCATTCTTGGTGCCACCAACCGTCCCTTTGATCTTGATGATGCTGTCATTCGTCGTCTACCAAGACGGTAACACCTGATTTGACTTTGATTTGCCGTTTTCAAAATTGATAGTTTGTATTTCTAGTATTGGTAAACTGTGAATCTGAATTGAAAGCTTGTTATTACCTATGAATTCTAGGATATATGTCGACTTACCAGATGCCAAAAACCGGTTAAAGATACTGAAAATATTTCTAACTCCAGAAAATCTGGAATCCGGTTTCCAGTTTGACAAACTTGCAAAGGAAACTGAAGGTTATTCCGGTAGCGATCTGAAGGTTGGTATTTGTTTTCTAATCCCCAGCTCGTGACGGCACTTATAAGTTCTTTCTTTAATCTTATTTGTTTCTTTTGTGGGTTTATATTGCAGAATCTATGCATTGCTGCTGCGTACAGGCCTGTTCAAGAACTGTTACAAGAAGAACAAAAGGTACAGAATCCAGATTGCATTACAACATACACTGCTCACTTCCATAGCTTGATAATTTGCTTTGTTTGAATCATTAGGGTGCAAGAGCGGAAGCGTCTCCTGGTCTACGGTCGCTGAGTTTGGATGACTTCATTCAGTCTAAAGCTAAGGTAATTTAGTTGCATCAATGCCAGGAAACAAGATGTATCTTGAGTTTTTGCGTTTTTTGCCTTTTGCATTATCGATGATTGATTTAAACCACAAAGATGTGATTATTGTTTTCATATGTATGGGTGATGTGATTTTGCAGGTGAGCCCATCTGTGGCGTACGATGCGACGACAATGAATGAGCTGAGAAAATGGAATGAGCAATACGGTGAAGGAGGGAGCAGGACAAAGTCTCCTTTTGGCTTCTAAAGAAAAATGTTAGTTTTTTGGTAGATCAAAGTGTTTTCATCTGTCTTTTACTATGTGATCATATTATAACCCTCAGTGCTATATCTTTTTGGTATCATTTTCAAAATTTGATGTAAACTATAATGGAACACGCACTGTATCACTTTAACATACAAAAATCTTTACTGTTAAAAATCTTTACTGTACTTAATGACTCTTTTGTATTCATCTAATTGGTCAGAGTGAAGAATTTGTCTCAATGTGACAAAAAATTGCATCAGCAGTCACATGAAAACAAAATAAGCATCTGTTAAAAAGATTTCAAACGCATCATACAATGTCAACACTCATTAATGTCAACAACACCCATTATCATGAATATGCAAAATGTAATATATACAACCCGCATAAGTTAAAAAAAAAAATCATATGGCTGGTATTTTTAAATAAGCAGCCAAATTATTAGAGCGAAGAAGTCCCTAAGTCAGCTATATCAGAAACCACCTTGGAATTGGCAGCTGTAAGAGACGAAGATGCTGGAGAATGGAGATTCCTTGCTAGAAATAAGATTATAAAATAAACATTATAAACTGCACTGGTCTCATCCTCAAAATCAGTTTAGAAAGCAAACACAGATACTAACAAACTATAAATTATGCACAGATCCTAATTATGAATCTTTCTTTTTTTACTTTTTAGAAACACAACAAACACCAATCACAAAACTCAATCGCATTACTTGCAACTCCTCCTATTAGTGTATATCCACAATAACTCAATAACATCCAAGTCACATTTTGTCCACCTCTTTTGCCAAAGTAAGATCTTTCTAGTAGTTCTTTGAATGATCAAGGAAGACTATATGCAAGGTAAGATTGAGATTTAGCTATAACATCCGACAAACAAAGACCCATAAACTATATAGAGAAAAGAATGGAGATGGATTTCAAAGAGAAAGAGATGTAACTTACATGAAGATATGCAGAGAGAGATGATTCCGTATGGGCACAGAAATTTTAGACCGGAGGGGAGACACTTGTGCTGGAGCAGTAAATATTTCAGATTAGTTGACAAGAAACAAAAAGAGTATCCATGCTGCTGCATCTATTAGGAAGCAATTGTAATGAAATAACTAGCTTTTACCTGGTCACAAAGATGGCGGTTGGATTGCCCGGAGAAGGAGGATTCTTCTTAAGCAGTGAAGCATGTGGACCAGCTTTTGAAACATCATCAGGCTTACTTGCAGAATATACTTCAACCTCTTCAAGACCAACTTGCCGCTTGATCAAGTCCTTGTTACTCTCAAGGACTTCAATCTCTCCAAAAGGCAGCCTCAAATTTAGAGCCTGAGTGCCAATAGATATTGCCTCGTTCTTCTTGAATTTAACGAAAGGCATGTAAACGTTTTCTGCTAGTCCCTCCTTCTGTAATATCTCACTTAGTTCTGCACGTATCTCTGCATCAGGGGCAAAACTACAGGTTTGTTGGTTAAATTTTCTTTGCAGAATCTCGAGGCAGTGAGCTCTCCATCCATCAAATTGCTCATTCACATATACTAGGCCTTTTAACTTTCTCGCTGGCACTGCTGCTACTTGAGCACCTTTCTTAGCAGCCTTCTTGGAACCTAAGAGCTGTTTTGGTAGAAGCTTTCTCATTAGGACAATAGAATCTTGCAAATATTTGTTAGCACTCTTGAGAACCAAATCTGGCTCATTTGATGTAGGCCAGCCTGCTGTTACCACAGAACCTTCCTTCTTCAAAAGTTTCCTCCATATATATTCTGCAAACTGAGGACATATTGGTTCAATGAGGCGTGTTTGCACATCCATGAAGTTCAGTATCAAGTCATGGTTCATATTTCCGTCACTGCCACAGGAGAGTGTATACTCATCTCGAGCAGCTTGTAAGTCGTAAAACCCATTCTTAAGTGCCTCCCTAAACAAACAATCTTTGTAAGCTTTTTCAGTCAATCACTCAATCTGATAGCAATGTTCATGTCATTCTCAAACACTTTATCAGCATATGTAGATGGAGGTCCGGTTCTCAAAGAGGATTCAGCAGCCAGAACATCTTCCATCCATTTGAACTGAGTCATCAGCCGCAAAATTGCAGCATTTGCAGTTTCAAATACAAAATTTGCATCGTCAACACCATCACCAGCATCAGCCAAAGAAAACCTTGTAGCAGTGGCAGAGAACTCTTCCATAGCCTGGCGCAGGGTTCTGAAATTTCCAGTGGACTTTGACATTTTCTCAGAATTGAGCATAATGTGACCATTACATCTGATACCACGTGGCCAGTTACGACTCTCCATTAGTGCAGTGTGGTTGTAGATGAAAAATGTCAAATGATTCTGAATAAGATCCTTCCCTGAAACTCGAAGATCTAGCGGGTACCAGTAGTCAAATTCCTGCTTCATCTTACTTAAAACAGCTGATGGAATATTGGTTGATTTTGGATACGGACCATCACAGAAGAGATACTCCCAAACTTCATCATTCATCTGCTCAGGACGGATCAACGACTTGCTGCCTTTATACATGTCACCGTCGTGAAAGATATGGGCAACCGTATAGTAGGCCATATAAAGTGATGAATCAGATAAGGATTCCACTAGGAACTGTTCATCCCAAGGAATACGAGTTCCTAGACCAAAAGACCGTGAGCAAGCCCACTGATTGAGCCAGCTTAAAGTGTGCTCAAATCCATGCCTTGTTTCTTCAGAGTAGAGGTTCATTTTTGATAAGCATTCCTCAGCCATTTTCCGCCATTCTGCTTCGCCGTACGTTATGTACCACTGATCTGTAAGAGCCACAACACATTCATCACCGGATCTTGACATCACTGACTTCTCAGGTTCTCTGTATATGATAGCCTCGTTAGACTCTATGAGCTTTTTCTTGATAATGGGCTTGATTTTTTGAACTTTCCTACCAACAAACTCTCCAACAAGCATTGTTCCTTCAGTGAATCCTTTCAGGTAAGTCAACCTCTTCGCTTCTACAAGCTTGTCCTTATCATTTGGACTTTGAATTTTCAGATCTAAGCAGACCTTTTCTGCAGCCTTATCCCCAAATTCTGGAATGTTGATAATCGGTACGATATCAGAGGGTACCCACTCATCTTTCACACCATACTTTGCTCGACTATCAGGCTTTGTTTTTAACTCATGTAAAGCCATGTAATCATCAGGGGCATCACTAGGCACGCTGGTGACAATACCAGTACCTTTGTTGGTCAGAATCGTTGACATGGGCAGAGCATAGATGATCTCATTCACTGACAGAGGAGACCTCAGAGGGAGTCCAATCAGATCATACCCGGTCAACTCGACCAAGCAGGATGGCTTCTGAGGGATCTTTGAGAAGTTCTGGTAGGCAAGGTTGAGTGCAGATCTCTCAGTAAGGATAAAGACATCAGTTTCACTGATTTCATAAGCTCCATATTTCCCATCAGGCAGTACCCAAGCGTTTGTTTGTCCATACATGGTCTCAGGCCTCAGCGTAGCTGCAGCCAAAAACACTCTCTTTCCTTCCAAAGGACCCAGTTTCAGAGGAAATGGCTTCACTACTTCCATCTTTATGAGAGTATACTCTTGAGGCTGAACACCTTCACCAGTAGCACGGTCGTGATCAGCACAAGGCTGACCATCTAAAGGTGAGAATATTGTATACCTACAGTCGTTGACAATTTTTCCCATAGATTTCAACTTCCTCATCTGCCACCTTACAAAGGCATCGAAAAAGGGATTAACATCAGTAGTCACGAATGACCGTCTCCAATCACAGCCCAATCCATAAGCCTTGAGATCTTCAACAGCTAAAGGAGGAAAGTAATACAACCATTCATATGGATCTTGAAATCTTGCAATCTCACTTTCAGTAAGACCAAAACTGCGCATAATCTCCCACTGATAAATTTGTCCACCAGATTTTGCAGCCACCTTAGACTTCTTTCCCTTGAACTGACCCGGTAAAGCCACCGGTGTATCACTGCTCTCCTCCTGAACTTGAGGAGCTTGGTTATCTTGAGCAGGGAAGACAGGAGGGTTTCCAAACTGTTGGATCTCACGAGAAAGCTTATCCGCGGAAGCCTTAATTGGCATACCAGTACAGTGGAAACCAAAAGGAAGAAGCACATTGGCACCTCTAAGTCTATGGTAAGCAGAAGCAAAATCAACCTTGGAGAGGGAGAAGGCATGCCCAATGTGAAGATAACCATTCATATAGGGAAAAGGGAAAGTGGAGAAGAACTTTTCTCCTGGCTTTGGAATATGATCACGAGATTCAGCCCTGAAAACATCCTCATCCTCCCACCACTTTCGAACCGCTACCTCAATTTCAAGTAGACGATCTCTTTTCTTGAAGCTATTGGATTCAGATGCCATTAAGTGACAGTGCCTGACCAAACCAAAACAAACCTCAGTTCTTGCGGAAAGATGAGTGATCGAAACAACAAGAGCAATTTCTTCTTATAGAAAAAACAAAAGAGAAGCGATTTGCATAATACCTTGGAGATGAACTTGCAGGAATCACGAAGCGCGAAAGCAATCGGAGATTTGACAGAGAATGAGCCAGTGGTTAATAATCACCGTCCGCGAGAGAGAGAGAAGCTTAGTGCAACGAGAGAAAGATGGAGCGCAGAGACGACTGAAAGATATAGGGGTTTTTTTGTTTCCTCTCAAAGTTGTATTTAATTAAAGAACAAGTAAAGATTTAGGGTTTTTTTTTTCTTTCCAATTTTCTATTTTTCTTTAGAGCAATATTAAAGATTGAGGAATTTTTTTTCCAATTTTGGAGATTTTCTATTAATAAGAGGTTTTAGTTTTTACTTTTTACTAGAAAGATTTAGGTTTAACTAGTTTTATCACAGCATAAAGCTATCATCCAAGATATCCTTTAGACAAGCTTATCTTAAACTCAAATCCAGTCCCATTCTTAAATTTCAAGCTTTAGAGAACTCTATTAACCCACCCTTATAACTGAAACTTAAAGCAAAAGCCTTCACCTTAACTTCCCTCAAAACTTGAACCGGAACACAAAGTTCACCCTCATTCTATTCCCCAACATCACAATTCAAAACCAACAAACCAACCAAGCATTCTACTTCAGCAAGCAAGAAACAGAGGAAACTTACATGTCTAAGCTCAAATGAGAAGAGGGCATTGCAATTACCTCAACCATGAGAACTCCAGGCATTATAGGTCTCTCAGGAAAATGCCCAGGAAAGAAATTGTCATTAATGGTAACGTTTTTAATAGCTACCGCAGATACACCAGCTGTGTACTCTATCACTCTATCCACTAACAGAAATGGGAATCTACACAACAAAATTCAGATTTGAAAAATTGGATCACAACAACGCAAACTTCAGCTATAAAAAGAACAATGCTTTTAGAAAAAAATTCACCTGTGAGGCAAAATCTCTTGTATCTTATTGATGTCCATCACTGTCGGAAACGCCTCGTACCCTGAAAATTTCGAGATTTGACAATTTATAAAAGTTGAAAAATTGATTTGTAAATCAGAGTGCGATGAGAGGGAAATTACTGAGTTCAATTGGGATCTCTTTCTCTGTGTTGCTCTTTGGTTCATCAGTGGAGCACAAGACGAGCGAGCTGGATCGTCGTTTGGGACGAAACGCGACGGAGCTGGATCTGATCAACGGTGGAGATAGCGACTGATGAAGACGGATAAGAGAAAGATTTCGCGACGGAGAGGTTGTGAAAACGGAGCTGGAAGCAGCCATTGCCGATTCGATCTCGAGAGAGAGAGAAAGAGACGGAGAATTCGAAGAGAGTTTTTCCAAAGAGCTTCCAACGGAAACAATGGTGGGTGAAAATGGGATGATTATATGGGCCTTCTTTGTCGTTTAGGCCTTATTTGGGCTTTTTATATCGACTTTTAAGCCCATTGGTTTGTTTTTTCTTACCTACTATTTTTGTTTTGTATCAAGCTTGTTGTATTTCTAATAATGGAAGGTTAAAAATTGCAGAAAACGTATTTGGTAACCGTTGGTATATATAGCTGCAACTACGAATACAAACGTATTAATTTACTATTCAACTAAAATACAAGGCACTTTATTATTATTCAACTCAAAATTTAAAATAGTAGTATAAGATAAATATTACAACAACAACTTCAATCTAGTAAAACTCTCATACATCTAAATCTTTGCGTTGGATAGACGGAGAAATTTGGGATATACTAACAGTATTTTATCATTGTGTAACCCAAATGCATACATGTATTTATGTAGATCGACGTCTTCGTAATTTACTAATTTTGTAGAGAACGATATTTATTCATAGTATTTATTATAGCGTTTCTATAGATCAATGTTGATCAAACGAATATTTTCGAAATTAATTTAAAATTATTCAATCATTTTCAAAAATTTAATGTTCATTTGTACGCTTCCTTCTTTTATTGTTTACTAGGTCGAAACCCGCGCTACGCTGCGGGTATTTTTTTGAAATTTGTTTTACTTAAACAGTCAAAACCAAAGTAATATTATTACATCAAAAATAAAAAGAAAGAAAATTTAAGGAAAAAAAAACAGGATCGGTTAACAACAAACTAAAAAAAAAAGGATATGTTTACAATTAACAGTATAATTATAATTCTGTTTACTTGTCTAAGAGCTTGACGACAAACTCACGAGAAATACAAATAAGATTATCAACATAAATCCAAGATATAAGATAACATAAAGAACATGCAAACATAATAAAGTTTGTTACATTGACTTTACTATTGGAATCAATTAGTCTGTCGACCACAAGAGACATCAATCTCTCTTTAGAAAATTATTAGACAAAGTTAATTAAACACAAATTACGAAAATTCCATGAAAATATAGAAATCGAAAAAGATGGACCAGACTTTGTTATGGGTTCTTAAAATGAATAGGCTAAACAATTCATAAATATTGGTTAATATAATTTGGTTCGTGACTTAAAATTAGAATGTTCAAAGATAAATAGTTACAGAATGACGATTCAATGGTTCTTAGCATTTTAAGGTAATCCCATCTTTCTCTTAACTTGTATTTACCATTAAATGTTCTTGGAATAGAGTAGATCAAGCATTTGAGCCGGCGTGAGATCACCTTCATTCAAAACATAAACCACAAATACAGAGTTAAATCTCAACGTTTTGCTATGCTGAATTATATATTCTTATAAAATAGATCACTAATAATAACCAAATTAATCAATAACATTTGTGACATTTCAGCCAAAATTTACAAACAACAAAAAGAGCATAAATCCAAAATAAGTCAAATTGCAAATGGAAACTTCACTTGGCTACACATCTCTATGGTTAGGTCATAGAATAATTTGACCATTTTTCCCTTAAGGGATTTCATTTTTGAATAGAAACAAACAAAACTTTGCGCTTTATATGCAGATGATTAAGTGAAGCAAGATACATGTATAAAAGGAACATAGAGATTCAAATATTACTATACATCTTGAAGTAACAAGACGGGATAATAGAACAAGTGTGAGATTACAATCCTAAGAGTGTAATGTTCTTTACTGCTGTGAATTTCTTAAATTAAAAAAAAATAAAACGTAAACCAATATAGCAATCGTAAACTCTTATGAATAAAATATGATTCTAATTTGTGCTTATGTACCACAAATAATTTTAACAAAAATAATCTAAGGTTTTTGGAGTATAATATTTACTGAAACATATATACATATATCACAATATAAAAACAAATCTAACATTTCTAAAAAGTTATTCATATACAAAAACATTATATAACAACAAACAAATACAAATATTAACTACACGGTACATTTTTGTAAAAGTAAGATATAAAAACTATTTATTAGTGTATGCATATATAAACTAATAAAATAAAAACTATTAAAATACGAGCAAAGGTAAAATAATATCTGAAGAACCTATTTTTTACCTTAAAAACTTATTTTAAAACAAAATTAATTTATAAAAGCAACACGCTGCGTAAACTACTTGTTAAATTCACTTTATGCATGCTGTTCTCTAAAAATCATTTGATGTCAAACAACTTTTTAAAAAAGAAAAGGATAGTTTTTTTTTTTGTAGATATTGAATTATTAAACAAATTAGAAATTTTTTTAGCATTATCAATGAATATAAAATCATTTTGTGTATGATTGTATTAATTTGTTTTTTTTAAAATAATGTGTTTTAATCGAAATGTTAATCGATGTGATGTGTATTAATCGAAATGTTTTTATTGGATGATGATTTTAATGAGGTGTCAGAGAAGAGCCCAAAATGCTGATGTGTCAGGCCTGTAGAGATTCTTAGTGTTATTATTGTATTGATACTGATTCGCATAAAACAGTTTTCGTATACAGACTAGCTTGAACACTAATAATTGTTAATCATCCTGTTAAAATAGAGATTGTATACAGAGATTCGAGATTTTGATAATAAGAAAACTTTCTACTATAGGTAAAAGAAAAGAGAGTCGGATTCACAAACTACCAAGAATTGCGTTAATCGTCGTTTTAAGATTGTTAGATTTGCGGTACTAATTCATTCATCAGGCCTAATTTTCTCTCCCTTTTCTACAATTTTGTTTTTCATAATTTCTGAGTACAACCATTATGTTCCCAAAACTGATGAAATTGACTGAAAGTAACGCGTAAATAAGATTTGTGATTAAAGATTTAAGATGTTTATCATAACACAGCTAAAATAAAAATATATTATTTTTTAGTAAACTAGTAATTAAAAATTAAACAAAATAGGTTGGTGGTATATATATTTCCCCTTGAAAAGTTATTTTAAAATGAGCAAAAAATAAAAACAAATTATTGCATGAGGTGAGCTAGACAGAGACCAGAAACTCTTCTAAAAATGATTTACCAAAATGAATCTTTCACCAAAAGCGTGGTTTAGCTACGAATCCAAGACGGCTCCAAACCAAAAAACTTATCTCCACGGGTTTGAGCACCTGATGTTCGAGGCGGCGGTGCATGTACAGTAATCGGAAGAACCCATTCGCTTTTTTCCCGTTCCGGTACTAACAATGGATGTTCGTACCTGTAATTACCACAAAACAGAACCAGAGACTGACTTCAACAACTTGAGCACTTCAAAAGACTGAACCAGAGAATGAATCTTTGCAGTAGAAATCCGTTTTGAGTATTGGGAGTAATACCTGCTTAAGTCCACACTCTTTGGAGTAGTTAGGAACTCAAACCGAAGAATCCATTGCACAGAAACACGGGGCGTAGAAAACGACATTGGACCATCCGTGGGAATTGAAAATAGAAAGCTGGTTTGAATAAGGTCTGCCACCACCTCATGGTGATCGCTTTGGACCTTTTGAGGAAAAACAAATGGGGTAGTAAGATTGCAATTGTAGGGACATAGCATCCAGCGGACAAAGTAAAGAAACAATATTCATCTTCAAATTAAACTCCGCTGCATTTGTACCTTAGTAAGCGTTGGAGAATTTCTCCTTGATGGATGAACAAATCTCCTGTTTATTGTCTCTAAAGTTTCTAGAGTAACCGAGACCTGGAAACAGATATGGATCATCAGAACCAATAGACCTCGATATAGCAGAATGTACACCAGAAGTTTTGTCTTGTATGGATATACCTCGAGGCATCTTCTGGTTCCTTCTTCATGGAAGAACGTAAGAGTTCCACCTATCTGCAAAAAAAAATTTACCATTCATGGAAACAGTTGTAAGATGCAGGCAATATTTCAGAAGAATGTGAGAAGAGATGAAACAGCCAATTACAGTATCGCTGAAGTAATAAGTAGAGTCGGCATTCTTGGGGGAAAACCTAAGAAGGACTTGGTCATCCATTCTAATGTTGTAAGATCTTCCTCTTGTAAATCCTTCTGCTGCAAGAAATGATTGCATCTGGATAAGTAGCTACTTGCAGAATCTACATACAAGCGAAGACTACAAATGAAGAGTAGTTTACATGGAACTGGTTCTTTTGCTCTTGCTTCAGGCGACATAGATGCTCCTGCGCCATTTGTTTGCTTAGGCTGTTGGCTCGGGACCACAGAATTTGATGATTTATGAGGCGAAGAGACATCTAAAAAGAAAACATGAAGTATTCTTCAGTAATCTCTTCCTCACGAATATTATAGAGCTGATAAACAAAATAGATGATGGGGTATTTTTCGAAATAGCATCTTTCCACCCATTGTTTATTGGTATTTGAGAACAGTACTGTGTTCAGCATTAGTTGAAACCAGTCTTCTTCTAAAGACACAAACACTTATCATAACGAAATAAGCTTTTCTAATCTCTTCACCAAACAACAGAGAGGCTACATGAACTGGTCCTATTCTCAGTGACCCCACTAAAATACCGTTTTAGGCATGTACTCGCACATAAATCACTAACCGGTTCCGGAATCATAAGACACCACGGCAGCTGATAACTGAGAAAGCATCATCTTTGGAGACGATCCAACACGTTCTTCAACATATGATGTGTCTTTCATTGATAATCGCGGTCCAGAATTCAAGGACAATGAACTGCCAAACGTTCTGTTTAAATTGCTTTTGTTGGGATAGGAAGAAACAGACGAGATCTCGTCACGTGAACTGTCATATCCATCCTCACCACTATCATATGCGTCATTTGCTCTAGTCTGCATTAAGGGCATTTTTGTTCATTGTTCTCATGTTGACCAGTATGCAAATGAAACCAATACGTATAAAACAACTGCAAATCAAAAGTAAAAATGATAAACAGTAGAATTCCACAGTTGTGAGCATGCCATACCCATTCTGAGTCTCCATCCATCTCTTTCCAATATATGTCTGTCTGAATGGTACTGGTTGGAACAATCCCTGAAAGAAAATTTCAAGAGCCCCATCAGGTTGCACCACTAATGTCATTCAAAAATAAGGGGGGGAAACAACTTTCCGACGTCCTATAACTTGTTGTCTTGTAAATAAACAGAGTTTGACTTCTGATTTAAAGTTCCCAATCAAAATTTTAGTAAAAAGCTTACCATCGGTTTGATCTTCCTCTAATAGCAGCCCATTGTTCTTCTGAATTACCCATACTTGTAATGGTATTCGAGTCTCCTGTTGGTAAATAACAAGATTACAGGAGTCAAATTTATGCCAACAGCACGTAAATTACAAAACACAAGTGGAAAAGGGGAAATATATTATATTTCAGAAAGGTAAGAGGCCTATCACAAAATGCATTTACTTAGTATTTTCGATCAAGCATCAGGCCATAGGAGGCATGTAATTTGACTTTCAGTTATGACATATAACCATGATTATATCGTAGCCCACTCCAGAATCAAGGCATCCAATTTCTGGGGAACAAGATTATTTTGATGCCAGAAAGCATCAATTATACTTGATTAGAAAGATGTTATAATCAACTACTGAACCACTAAACTCACAGCAGTGAAAAATTGGCCAAAGAAAACTAACTACATGTAACACTGAAAAAGTGAAAAGTTTTCCAAGAACATCTAGACTAAGCTACGCTTTAAACCTCATGCTTCAACTTCATATATTGCATAGAAACCCTGATGCATCTCTAAGAATGTTGCATGACTCATATAAAGTTGTGTGATTTTATCATCAATTAGGCATCAAGAAGACTAAAAACCAAGGATGCCGCCTGACTTACCACTATAGTAAGAACCATAAGACGTGTTGCAACACAAGAGAGCTACAATGTTTGTGTTTATCCCACTTTATATGTTTTCCACACAGGAGAATAGAAAAATAATTGCGTTCAAGTAACCAGAGTAACCGAAACACAATGTCTTGCACATATAGCACCTATAGAGAACACGAAAAGTCAAGTAAACTAACCACTTCAATGAAATCTTTTGTTGAGTCTTTGTAAAACTGACTGTTTTCTAGCGCCATCCATCTTCCGCATAATGTGCTCTTAATGTAGTAAAGGTAACGTAAAGTAGCACCTTTATAAGAAGGTGGTATAATCTGTGGGAGTATAGCTCGAACCATTACTGTAGATGAAAATTACAAACAAAGAAGCCTGTCAGCTTAAAGGTTGACATTGTAAGCCCTAGCCGTTAGTATATGTGCTGTCAGCATCAAGCATAGTGTACGTTATTGTTCATACAGTATTAGAGAAGGAATTAGGCAAGATTACATGTCATCTTAGCACCAGGGGATAGGATTTGATTTGAAATCAAAGATGGTGTTGAACTGTCTAGGAAGATATGTTCACCTGAAATCTCCAAGAAATATATATGATTAACGCACATCAATAAAAATTACAAGTAGATGGTAAAGTGAGCATGACGTGTTGAATACAATTTACATAATAATGTCTGTAATGAAAGAAACATGAAAGGCTGAAATTCTTTTAGGTAAACGAGACATAAAAAGAATAATTGCATAACTTCAATGCTAATTTCTACTGCTATGTCCCCTTGATTTTCTTCTTCTATCCTTTTTGCCATTTTCTCAGCCATATCTCTTTATTTCCCAGATCACCCACACAAGTTGGCATACAGAAGTTAACTAGATACAAGCCTACTTCTAATAGTGTGTATGCATGTCGTCAGCGAGTCTATATTACCAAACGCATCAACTCTTATAAAATATCCATGGACTGACAGAAGATACAGAGAAAAGCTTGTTAAATACCTCTTCGTCCTTTGCTTCCTGGTGATGGCTTTTGAGTAGAAAACCACTGAATGTCCAATTTCTCTAGTCCTTTAACCTCAAAACTTAGCTTTTCAACCAAAATCGAGGGATTAGACTCGTTCTCATGAGAATTACCAACCTCAATAGTTACAAAAATGGAATCTCCAGGCCTGTAGACATCTTTATCCGTTTGCACAGTTAGAGATGGTTTGATCTTGCTTCCAGAAACACCCACAGAGTCATTGACCTCACTGGAACTGCCGATCCCCAAAAAAGAAAACCTTGATGATAGCATCGCTTCAATGGCTGTGTTTCTTAACCAATACAACTATGCCTTCCATTAATGGTGATAATTAGACTTGGATGGAGTTGAAGCATTCAAGACAAACATAAAATTGGTAGAAAGTAGTAGCAAACGAATGGCAATCAATTTACTTCAACAAAAACTCAGATCCAGAGAGAAGACGACGCGAATCGCGCAGATCATAGAACCAATTTGTGAGATTTCGTTCCGAACAAAGGCAACAGAGAGTGAGCTTCTTCTACCTTCGGGGGAAGTCTTCGAGATAAGACCCGAGATCGGGTTAATCTCACAAATGAACAGAGAAATTGAGGAAAGGACTCAGGAGGAAGAGTTTAGAGGGAGAAGAAGAAATTAGAGAGAAAAGCAATTTTCTGTTTTCATTGAGATCCTTCTTTGATGACTGATGACTTCTCTTGAGGAGAAGCTTATTACGATTAAAATGCATGGTTTACTTTAATCTCCACATCTTTTTGAGCCCAACATGAGCCCAACAACTATATATTGTGCAGTCTTAAGAAATTTTAGGGGGCCAGGGTTTTCTATATTCATTTTTCTAAATATTATGTTTGATACTCACTTATTTCATTTTAAATAATGTTTAGAGTTTTTTACACAAATTAGAAATCATAAAATCTCATTTACTTTACCTCTTTTACATAAAAATATAATTAATTACAACTAATTCAGCCAATACAAAAAAAACCGTTAAAATATTAATTGGTCAAAAAGTATTAATATATTTAATTTTTACATAAAATTTTGAAAACATCACTTAAAATAGAGCAAATAAAAAAAACTCTAAAACATCACTTAAAGTGATACGGAGAGAATATATATATATATGTGTCTTGTTTATAGTAGTTCTTCAAATTACTAAAGACTTATGTTGAAAAAGCTAACTGGTAACTACAATACTCTCATATGAAATGAATATTATGAAAATAGCTGAAAGAAAGTAGTTTAAAACGGTTTTCATGAATTTTTACATGCTTTTACATTTAGTATAATTTCTAGTTGCTTATTATTATAGTTGACATAGATCTACGTATTCTATGTGTTTTGGATAGAGCACATGTATTAGCATAGTTCGATTATGCAATTTCTTTTTCGTATTTAATAAAAATACATCACAAAAGCTAATATGAATATATGATATAAAAAAAATTTCCTAAATTTATTTTTTGTTGATTTTAACCGTTTTAAAATATCCAAAATTTTAGAAGAGCATTCAAAATATAAAAAAAATATATCAAATTGTTTTTATAATAAACAATGGAGAATTACAAAAAAGTTTTGCTATGGTCTCAGTATTTAAGACCTAGCAAAACCAAATATTGCAAACTCAAAAAAAAAAATAAAAAAAATATTGCAAACTCCATGGTGGACATGAAAGAAGAAAAGACAATTTTGCTATAAAATTCAAAAATTGTGCTTAAAAAGTAGCAAGAGAAGTAGAAAAGGAATTCTTTTTCTTAATAAAGAAATAATTAGTCGGTCAATTGTGATTCGTACTAGGAGCCATCAAATTCTCAGGGCCCGCTATGACATGTGGAATAGGTTAAATCATCATTAGCTTTCGTAAAACATGTTGGTTAGATCGACACAATGATTCATTTTTGTACCAATCTTTAGAAGAAAAAAACATGATGTGTACATGTTCCATCACATGCTGTCTTTCCAAAAAAATAGTGAGATGTTCTTCTTCTTTTTTATGATCGACGCAATGTTGCAATTTTGTGTTTGGGATGATTGTGGGATAATATGATAAACCAATTTGCAAAAAATGATTGTGGGATAATATGATAAACCAATTTGCAAAAAATGTTTTTGTGTTTAAAGATCTCCATATATATCACACTATGTTTGAGAATACCTACCCACTTAGGTTTATCCAACACAAAAAGAAAAAAAAAAAAAAAAAAAAAAGGAAAATTATAGACGAGACGTAATGTTTTCTCAACATTTAACTTTTACATAAAAAGTTGAAAACATCACTTAAACTATAACAAATAAAAACCTCTAAAACATTACTTAAAGTGATATATATATATATATATATATATATCTTGTTTATAATTCTTCAGATTATATATATGTCTTGTTTATAATTCTTCAGATTATTAAAAACATATGTTGAAAAAGTTAACTACTATACTACTATATGTCTATATGAAATGAATAATTGTACAGCGACAAGGAAGAATTCTCAATCTTCTCTTTATCTTTAATTTTTCGTAGTGCTAATGTAAAAGCGGACAATCTGCCACAAAAAATTCGTACATAACCGTTTCATATCACATATGTAAACAACATTTCTCAAGAATGGCTTTTATGAGCTTTAATTAATTTTGGATGATAAAAAAAATGAATATTTTAAAAACTGCTGAAAGAAAATATTGTAAGAGGGTCTTGAATTGTTATGTGCTTTTACACATCATTGTTTTGTCATATATTTGATCCGTTTGAATAAATACTTTCGAAGTAGGATCATATAAATCTTTTCTACATATATCAAATTCTATAGATCCTTTGTATATATAGGGTTGTTCATATTTTTCATCTGTTTGATTAGTCTATTTCGAAGTTCTTCAGGAGCATACAAATCTTCTGTACATGGATCTAATTCTATAAATTCTTGGCTCATCATATTTTTGTACATGAGTTTGATGATGATTCTTAAAAAAACCTATTTTACAAAGAAGTATTCATATTTTTATATTCAATTTTAGCATCTTTTTGACATCTTAAAAATGTGTACTTGGCTAATTAGATATTTAGTTCCTTATAATCTCGGTTTATTTTTATTTTTAATCACTTTAGTGTGTTTTGGATTCTGTATCATAGACTTTTAAGTGGACTAGACTTTCTGTCTTTCTATCTTAAGTATTTGCGTTTACTGATTGTCTTTTACATAAAAATAAAACTATCTAGATGTCTTGATTCTTAGCAAATTGTTGTTCCAGTTGTCTTTGAAAAACATTGAAACTGAAATTGAACCAATACAGTTTGAAGTTGTCTAATTTTGTAAATTATTTCATCTATAACCAAATGCCACCAAAGCCTGAAATCTGTAGCAACTTGGTTATTTACGTCGCGTCTTATGTGAAGCTTCTTAGCAACATGACATATTGCTAACAAATGCAAAACTATTTGCAACAATACTTCCATGGATTCTATCAAGATTACTCAAAATGATATATTTTTCTTCAAGAGTTATAAGTCTCTGCAAGACAAATCATACTAGTTATGGAGCTGGTTTAGAATCTAAAACAAACAAACAATGATAAAGGAAACGCAAAAATATATTTACTTTGACATCAAGAATGTTGGCATAAATGTGACTGTATTAGATAAGCGAATCAACTAGAACTAAATATCTGAACTTTGTCGTCGGGTTAATTGGTGAACTGAATAAACCCTCGACTTAAGTGAGTGATTGTCTGACTGTCTATTGCAACTATGATGCAACTTTCTTTTTCTTCTTAGAAGATGATCTAAATTTATGATCTATCAACAGTAATAATTCCGCATTTGTTCATAACAAATCTTATTTGTCTGCTTTTAATTTTAATAATAAAACATTTTGTCATCAAAGACTAAAACAAATTTTAGGAAAATTATCGGGATGGTGAAAGTTTGAATTATCCTGATTACAAAATTAAATAAAATTGGTACAATGTATCACCAAATTACATAAAATAAGGAAAAATGTATTGGGAGATATCAATAAAGTAAAAGACCGGTGAAATAGTTGAAGTTTCTTATTCTACAATCTATATATACATTTTTGGAGTACATTTAGTAAATAAATCCTAGAGTTGGGATGTATTTACGAATCTATGCCACTGCATTTAATTATCTATATATACATTTTTGGAGTACACTTAGCAAATAAATCCTAGAGTTGCTAAGTATTTACGAGTCCATGCCATTGGCATTTATTATTACTTTTACAAAATTTAAATAAAAGATATGAACCAAACAATATCTTGCCTAATTTGTTTCTAAAAATCTCTACACAATCTTTCCATATATCTTCAAAAAACATTTATAGCAAATATTTATATTAACATTTTGCATAGCAATAAAAATACTAATTTATAATATATTTTCGTATCTATACTTAAAAAATTGATAGATAGATATCTACATTTAAAAAAACAAATTAATATGATATATCTTCAGTTAATCTTAAAAAAAATAACATTACATTTTTTAAAAAATATAGCCCCGCGGTATACCGCGGGTTAAATTCTAGTTTTTTTAATATTTAAGGATTAATATTTGCCATATAACAATATTACCAAAATATCTCCATATATATTAACTCAAACGTTAGTTTCTAAAATCTTACCTACAAGATTTTTGAGAGCATTTAATTAATACCAAATTATCATTTATATGGAAAATATCTATATTTATATTTTCGGAGATATTTTTGAAATAGATCATGGGTTTCACTACAATTTACGATAGACATTTTTTAAAGAATTTTTTTAAATTGACACGAATTGTAAATACAAGAATATAAATATTATTAATAATATATATAACAAATTGAATTTCACGGGACGGAGTTGTATAGTAGGATATGTTTGGGTCGATATTGATACGGCACGGTATACTACGGGTGAAATCCTAGAGTTAACAATCAAATACAATTATATAATTTTAAACACTAAACAAAACAAATAATATTCACAAAACAAATACAACTTAAAATTTAAAATTTTAGTTATAAAAATTCGACCCGAGGTGTACCGCGAGATAATATATATAATATATACATATATGTGTACATTTAAATCAAATAAAACAATAAATTATATTTATAAATAATTTTTTAAAAATAAAATTTAATTTTTTTAAAAAAATATAGGCCCGCGGTGTACCGCGGGTTAATTTCTAGTTTATTTGTTATATTCGCATCAACAAAAAATACTTAAAAAAAAATAAGATGGAGAAGGAACCAAAACTCAAAAGGGTTTGTTTGTTGTCACACTATAAAACGACGCTCCTAAAACCACGTGACCACTCCACGCCTCTCCTCCTCTCTGCTTCTTCACTTCACTACTCTATTTCTCTCCGTCATCTATGGCTCCTTCTTCATCACCTCTTCGTTCTACTACTAGGTAAACCAAAGGTCTCATCTTTCTTTTTATGACAAATGAGAAAGAAAAAACAAACAGATTTTAGTTATTAGAATCCCCTGATCTCTGGGGGTATCTCGTGTTTGTTCATTTAAATTCATTTTACTCATTTTTTTTTTGTTTTGGTGGCATGCATTGAAATCAAAACAGTGAAACAGATGAAAAATATGCGAATGTGAAATGGGAAGAGCTTGGATTCGCTCTGACTCCAGTAGATTATATGTATGTAGCCAAATGCAAACAAGGAGAGAGCTTTTCACAAGGAAAGATTGTTCCTTATGGCGATATTTCAATTAGCCCTTGTTCTCCGATTCTCAATTATGGTCAGGTATGTTTTGAGGACCGTTGTGGCTCTAACTTCACCAGATTAAATGTTAATTTGCTTTGTCTGGTTGTACAAGCCTGCCAAATCTCACTGATTGTTGGAACTTTGGGTTTATTAGAAACATGATTAAGAAATTAGAAGCCTTTTAATCCAAATGCGAACAGGATTAAGAAATTGTTTTAATTGAGTGTAAAAGTCAGCAAAAGCTTAAAACTTTAGCGTATTGGTTTGGCTCTATAGGGACTATTTGAAGGTCTCAAAGCTTACAGGACAGAGGACGACCGGATTAGGATTTTCCGGCCTGACCAAAACGCTCTTCGCATGCAAACTGGTGCGGAGAGGCTTTGTATGACACCTCCTTCTCTGGAGCATTTTGTCGAGGCTGTTAAGCAAACTGTGCTTGCTAACAAGAAATGGGTATGGACTGTTGGACCATTGTATCTCTAGTTCCATTTGATGTGGTTCTCCATCATAGTTTACTCTCATCTTTAGGAGTTGCTGCTAAAGAGTACTGTAATGGTTTTTGGGTTTTAATTAGGTTCCTCCTCCGGGTAAAGGAACTTTGTATATTAGGCCTCTGCTAATAGGGAGTGGTGTTATCCTTGGAGTAGCTCCAGCACCTGAGTACACATTTCTCATATATGCATCTCCCGTAGGAGATTACCATAAGGTGATTTTGTTTGTTATGTTTTTGTTTCAAAGACTCTGCCTTAAGACTCTTTAAAGTTGAGACAGTTAACTAGTTTGTCTGTCTTGTAGGTAAGCTCAGGCTTGAACCTCAAAGTAGATCATACGTCTCACCGAGCCCATTCAGGTGGAACGGGTGGTGTCAAGAGCTGCACAAATTATTCTCCTGTAAGTAAAAAGACACCAGAAATACAAATATCATATATATGTCTTCCATGGAAACAGGTTAATGAAATATCTAGTTCTCTGATATCTTCTTGTATAAATTTTAAAAGGTTGTGAAATCGTTGTTCGAAGCAAAGTCAGCGGGTTTCTCTGATGTCTTGTTCCTGGATGCGGCAACTGGTAGAAACATCGAAGAGCTTACTGCTTGTAACATCTTCATTCTCAAAGTAAAGAGTTTCAACATTTATCACACAGAATATAGAAAGTTTCAACCTCTTAAGTTCTTATGCGTAAACTCATTAGTTATCATTCATTTTTTAGGGAAACATTGTGTCCACTCCACCAACTTCAGGAACCATTTTACCTGGAGTCACGAGGAGAAGCATCAGCGAGCTAGCTCGTGATATTGGATACCAGGTTCCACCTCCTCTTTCATCTGTAGACATTCTCACGAAGTCAAGATTTGCAGAGTGTAATTAATTCACAATGTATCACAGGTTGAAGAACGTGATGTTTCTGTGGATGAGCTACTAGAGGCAGAAGAAGTTTTCTGCACAGGGACTGCAGTGGTCGTTAAAGCTGTTGAAACTGTGACCTTCCATGACAAGAAGTGATTAACTTTTCCTAAAAACATAATAAATTAAAGACCCTTTCATCAAATCTTAAATCGTAAATGTTGATTGTGGTTCATATCTATCTTTGACCACAGGGTAAAATACAGGACAGGAGAAGCGGCATTGTCTACGAAGCTTCACTCGATGTTAACCAATATTCAGATGGGGGTTGTTGAAGATAAGAAAGGTTGGATGGTGGAGATCGATAGCTGTCAAGGTTGAGAGAAGAAGTTTAGAAAGTTGATGATCAACGTGTATTTTCCTCTTCTCATGTGTTGGTTTTTCTTAGGACTTTTTTTTTCATGTGACTTGTAATAATGAAGACTCTTAAGAATGATCACAGTTTGAACTTCCTAGACGACATCGTTCAATAAGAGAGGCAAATTAAAAATTAAAAAAGATATTGACAGCTGTGGGATTTGAACCCACGCCCTTTCGGACCAGAGCCTAAATCTGGCGCCTTAGACCACTCGGCCAAACTATCATTTGTTCAACTTCTTGTAAATTATCAATATAGAATCGTTACGGTTATCTTTCTCCACATCGCTTGCGTGTGACGCAAGTCCGCGTGTACGTTTTTTTTTTTCAAATTCAACAATCCAAAATTCAAATACTACTAACAAAGTTAGACCTAAACATTTTTTTGATAAAAGACACGAATTTCTACGTTTGCTTTTAAAAGAGTGGGTTGAACCATACAATTTTTAATACTCCTTTAAGTAAATTGCATATGGAGACAGATTAGTGCGTTGGGGACTTATGATTCCGACTACTTGTCTCCTTTGTAACTCTCATGATGAATCTCGTCAACATCTCTTCTTTGATTGTTCATATGCTGCTGAGGTATGGACTTCATTCACCTCAAGAGCCCATCTTTCTCCTCCTAGTTTGTTTGAGGATGGAGTTAGATGGTTGAAGAATCCTTGCCGTGACAAAAACATTGCTTTGATTCTTAAACTAGCTTTTCAGGCTTCGTTGTACCTCATTTGGAAGGAGAGAAATTCAAGAGTTCATACCAATGCTTCAAGACCTGCGAGTGCTCTGATTCAGGAAATTAACAACATCATTCGTTGCCGCCTTGACCCGCTTTCAAGATCGCAACGGAATGCTCAGCCTGGAACTTCCCTCTTTGTTACTTGGTTTGGTGTTTTTCAGCCTTAAATTGTTTGTTGTTCTTGTGATTGTAGATGTTACTCTCTCGGAGGCATCTTGTATTTGCGTCCTGCTGCTTTGGCAGGTTTGTTGAATGGAATGGTAAGTTAAAAAAAAACAAAAAAAAAAAAAAAAAACAAAAAAAAAAAACAAAAAATTGCATATGGAGAATAATTCATATCTTTTTAGTTAAAGCAAAATTTTGTAGTTCTTTAGCATCCTAATCTTGATTTAGATTCGGTATAATATTTCTAATCTCCATATGAATCAATAATACAATTTCTTAAACTCTTTAACTTGTACATAGACACCGGACACCTTGTATTTGAAGCTTGTAGACTTGTAGTACATAAAGTTTAATCACGATGGCGACGAGCTATTATTTTATTTTCATCAAATAACGTCGTTTTGATCATTTGAATCCATAAATTGAACTGAACGACGTCATTTTGGTCATTTATATCCATAAAACAACAAAACGATGATGTTTGATTAAGATAAAATATCACTCGTAAAGATAAAACAACACCTCGTTGTCACCGTGTTGAGTTTATGGACTCAAATGACCAAAACAACGTTACTCCTCGTTGTCATCGTGTCGTTTAAGTGAGTGAAAACAAATGGTTGACTAATTTTGTTTAAGTCAATGTAGTTTTACGCTCAAATTTAATAGTCTCGGTAGTTTATTTGAATTATTTTAGCGTTGAGGTTGAAAACGGCATTGTATATTTGTTGAGGTATAAAAACGCATTTTGCAATTTATTCGGGTTGAAAAACGCTCTTTTCCCAAGAAGAAGCATTGTCTATGTAGCTTCACTTGATATTAACCAATATTCAAATGGGAGTTGTCGAAGATAAGAAGGGTTGGATTGTGGAAATCGATCATTTTACTGTAACAGATTCGTTTCCTGATGAAATAAAAGGAAAATAAAGAAAACGGAATTCAAAGAAGAAAGAAGCACTAAGAAGAAAGAAATAAACCAAGAAAAGAAATTAACTAAGCAAAAAAAAACACAAAGAACAATGAAAAGCGAGAAAAATAAATAAAAAGAATAATATTTGTTATCTTTTGTTTAAAGAGCTATTACTATATATATTAGATTTTTTTTCCAAAAATACCACTAACATATATTAGTGTTTTGGAAAAAAAAACTCATTTGATTAGTGTTAAAAACCTAGTGATAGTGTTTCTGGGACAAAAGCTTAGTTTAATGATCTTTAAGTTAGGGTATTTCTCTAAAATCTATCAGCTTTTTTCTTACAAACCTCAAAATCATATTGATTGCTTCTATAAAATTTAGATGAATTTTTTTATTCCATTCCTTCAAGAAGAAATATATTAAACTAAAATGATTTATAAGTAGATTCTGGCTTTTATTATTTGTATTGAGTTGGTTTATATGTATTAAATGTCGCCTTGTGTGTAAATGCCATGAAACAAAAAAAAAACTCCAGCCCTTGGAGTTTTCAGGAAAGATTAGTTTTAATACATAGACATCAAATGAACTCATATTTTATTTCTTTTCTTTTTTTTATAAATGTAAAGTTATATTCACCAAAAAACTGTTTTACAAATAATGCATCACAAAATCCAAAGAACTAGGATTTAACCCGCGGTTCACCGCGGGAAATTTTTTATTTTTACGGTTTTCAAATTAGTATTAGAAATATATAATTTAATTTAACCCGTGTTGCGGGCAATTTAGTATTGTAATTATAAATTTGGATGTGTTAAAGGTCATTAATAATTCCATTTAACTCATTCTCTATCGAATAAATACTAATTCTAACCCGCTTTTGTAGGTCGGTTTTTTTTATTAATTTTGAGCCAGAAATCTTCAATCGGACCTATGGAAATATGGGAATTATCCACAATACCTACGGCAGCAGGTTTATTTCCTTTAAACTCGGAATTTTTAAATCTAGATTATCTTTATCGGAGATTACCTTCTACTCCAGATGGGGGGGAGTTCACATACTGTTATGCTTGGATTTTGTGGTTCATATGGAAAAATAGGAATAAAAAGGTTTTCAAAGGTTTACAATCAGTACCCATAGATATTTTAAATCATGCTTTGAGTGAAAAATTAATGTGGGAAGAAGCTCAATTGGAAACGGTCGAAACTAGCTCTACTACGGAAGTTCTGGAAAACCCAGTTCAATCAATAAGATGTCGAATTGATGGCTCTTGGAAATATTCGGATCCAACTATGGGTATAGGATGGTGGTGTTTTCAAGGAATCGACCAAACAATTCTGCTCGGTGCAAAGTGCCTTCGGAGATGTCCCTCCCCCCTTCATTCGGAAATGGAAGCTTTAATTTGGGCTATGAAGAATATCCTTTCAAGAAGGATAGATTGTCAGGTGTTTGAAACAGATTGTTCGGAGTTAGTCTCGATGATACAGTCACCTGAAGATTGGCCCGCTTTCTCCAACCTGCTAGATGAGTTTGGTTTGCTCCGTGTCTACTTTCCCTTGTTCTCGCTTTCTCTTATTTCTCGTTTATGTAATGTTCAAGCGGACTGTTTAGCCCGTTCTTCTAGACTTTTACTTTCTGAAGTTTCTTTTGTAAACACTTCTCCTCCTAATTGGGCAACCAATCAAGGAGTTATTTATTAATTAATGTGTGGTTGACAAAAAAAAAAAAAAATCTTCAATCGGACCCTTACTTAAATTTTGGCAAAACCCAAAACCAAATTATTCATAAAATCTAAAATTATATTTTTTCTCAATACGTTTTTAGATATTGACCAAATTTTCCAATAATGAAGATTTTATTTCGAAATATATTATTTCTTATTTAAAAAAAATTGTCAAGTAAATTTGTTGACATATATATATATATATTTCGAGTGTATATATCAACAAAAACAAAATTTCAAAAAAACACATAAAAAATTGATGGATTAAAAAATCAAATGTTAGAATATGTACAATCCAATAAAATAATGATGGAATGTGTAAACTGTTTTCAACAAAGAATTGATTAGATTTGTGATCATTTGAAATTGTCTTACAAAGAATAGAATCATAGTATCATCATGCGTTGTAGTCTGAAAGGAAGTATCCTTCTCCTAATATGTTTTTATTATGAGAATGATCTATAAGAAAAAAATAAAGATTAGTTAAAAAAAATAACATTTCCATTAAAGCTTGATAGAAAATAATACGAAAAAATACCTCAAAGAAATCATGTGTGCAGCTACATTATCATCTTTCAAACATCACACTACATGCATAAATATTAAAAAAAATATGTGAGAAACAATATGAATATAAAGTTTTAAAAATTATAAACGAAAAAGATATTTAAAAAAAATGAATTAAACAAATGAAACGAAATTGGGTTAGTATAATGATCTTTCGTCTAGTAGAATGACATGCTCTTATATAGTGAAGATGAAGTGACGATTTAGGGATTTTAGAAAGGAATATTCTGTCTGCAAAAAATTTATACTCTTTAGCTTGCAGAGGAATTTTTCGAATTATATGATATGGAAACTTATAGAATTCAGTTTGTAGGAAACATTATTTTAGGAATGTTAATCGTGAAGATTTAAAATTAAATCAGAGTTTATAATAATTACGTTATTATTGCTTTTTGATTTGGAAAGTCTTAATAAACAGTTAAGATTGTTAGTTTAAATAATATCCGAAAAATGTGTGATTTTACCAGATTTTGGTAGATAATTATTAAGGTCAATTTTTTTCCATATGCACAATTACGAATTAATGCTAATTCTAACCCGCTCCACCAATTGATTTGTGAGTTCTTAATATTTTTGATTAAAAAATATCTAAAACTAATAACTATTTAGTTTGTTTGTTTTAGATTGATTTTTTAGATTTAGTTGTTGAAATCTTTGAAAAATCTATATTTTGTTGATAAGTATTGAACATATTGTTTAAGAGGAATATTATTTAAAATTAGTTCCCAAAATCTCCTAAAATATAAAATTGGATCCCATAATTAATAGAATTTAAATTTCACTAAAGTCAAAATTCGATTAGCAAAACCAATTAAAAATCCATAAGCAACCCAATTAGGGAAACAAATTAATGATCCAAATATTCTTTAAATATCCAATAACATATACGTTATATAAGTTGTTTGCATTTATGTTCCAATAATTTCGGGAAGCTTAGTTGGTTACCCTTCAATGTGCACATGTGTAGTACCCGGGTTCGAATCTTTGTAATACGTTTTGTGTCTTTTCTCAATTCTATTCGTCAGGGGCAAAATGGTAATTTCCTCTTCTTCTTCTCCACCAGACTGCTGCCCACCTGAAACCCTAATCTATGGCCGTCTTAACTTGTTTCACCGATTTCTTCCTCTGATTCAACTGAGTTTGACAACAAAATAATAGATCCGACATCTAGTATTCGATTTGAGCCACACACAAAACATAGTTACAAAAATTTCTTTGCTTCAAACGCCATAGAAAACATAGAATAAACAGAATGAACGATTCCAACTGCAAGGAGATTTCAACTGTTATTGATTTCTACTATGTTAGCAACGAAGAACTGTAATGACCCGATCTGTTTTTTTTTTACAGATTGAAAAAGCTACGACCCAAAGAAACAATAGAGATGACTGGAAAACAAAAAATCAATAACCCGGTTGAAGATCCGCCCATTAACGAAACACGCGGATCCTATATTGTTTAATGAAATTTTAAGACCAAAATACCCCTGACGATTTTGATTAACAATGTACAAAATCCAAAATTGAAATTGAAATTGAGGCTAAATTAGACCATTTTTCAATTTGTACTTCCCTTTTAATAATAAGGGGATTTGAATATTTCGGATAAAGATTAAAATTGAGAAGGAGATAAGCGGCTATGTGTATCGAACCACATATTTTATTTCAACATTTGCAAATCAGATCGATGACTTAATTCAATTTGACAGCATAATACATATGACACAAAACAAAAATCAAAAACCACATACATAATTGTTACTTGATTTTCCAATTGAGAACATGTCCTGGCGGGCTATGATATCTTCTTGTAAACCAAATTCCATCCTCTTTAGCAATCCATGAGCGTAGTTGACCGCATCTAGGATAAGAGCCTTGATGATATACTTCAATATCATACCAATACGTTGGTTTAGTCCCGTAACTAAGCATACAATACAATTTTGTACGATGAGGTACCTTATCCACAAACTTAATGATAAGAAAAGGATCCTTAAAATTTAGCTTATGAAACCATATAGGTGGGCGCTCTATGCTATCTTTTCGACATGCAATGTTGAGAACAATACCAGGACCGATTTCGTTATGAATTACTACATGATTTGTTTTGCAAGCTTCATATAGCCCAAAGAACATTGTAGTAACTAGCAAAACAATTATGAAATGATTCATTTTTAGGATCTCAAACAATTCTTGAAGTAAGAATGGCATCAACATATAGTATTTATAATGTATTTATTGCACTAACTTTATCGATTGAAAAACAATATATGAAACATATTTTATTTTATATTCAACCAAAAAGAAACTGAACAGATTTGAAAGTATATCTTAAACATATCTATGAAAATAATTGACAAATTAGTTAGTCTATCATCTGAGATTTCAATCTTCATTTTTGTACACACATAATTTGAATTAATTCATGTATCCATAAAATTCTAGTGCTATCAAAATTATGTAATTCAAAGATTTGTAAGGAAGATATTTAATTTTTCAGCCGACCAAAAAAGGAAATATATAGCAAATATTTGGAAATATATCTTCAATATATATTAAAATTAAATAGCATAAGATTAAATTGTTATAAAATTAAAATTAAATTAAATAGCATAAGATTTATAAACTATTTACAAAATTAAATATTATAAAACTAAATAGCATAAATTTTATGCACGGTCTCTTACCTAGTTATTATTAAAATGTAGATTTCTTTTAATTAGTTGAAATGTTGAATGAAGGAATCCGGGATAGTTTAATTTGTATAAATTTCTTATTTCGATATGCCCATTGAAAATAGAGTTAAATATTCTTCTTCAATTTTTCAAATGGAAAGATAAAACTAAAATCGCAATGAGAGTAAATTTAAAATTGAAACAAATTTGATTACTTTTACCTATTAAGATAAAAATAAAAAAATAATTAATATTCTTTTAAAAATAGAAAATGAAAATTTACATAAAGAACCAAATCTTAAAATCCCAACTCTGATCCGGTTAAGGCCCTCCTAAGTAGAAGAAGATACCGAAGGATCGAAGATTTGCACAACGAAAAAAACAATGGGAAATTTGCATGAATAACCTAAAAAAATTTATAAATTAAGAAACTAACATCAAACAAAAAACCAGTTGATATTCTCTGTATTTTTTGTATTTATGACAATTTTGTCCTCGGTGTAAAAACTGTAAACTTCACGCTTTTTTTCCGTCTCCTTTTTGTTTTCTTCCTTTCTCATTCATCTTCATGACTTCATCTACGAGAATTTTTCAGAGTTCTCTTTCATGAATTTGGATTGTGCTTCTTCTGATTCAATTGATTTTCGATTAGATTGAACCCAATTTTTTGATTCAATCTAATTAGGGTCACTTCAAATTTCTTCTTTTTCCTAGTTGGCCTGGCCATGATCAGAGACAGAGGGCCTCATAGCAATCCAACTCGCAGGCTCCATCTCTGCGTCACTTTCACCATCACGACTCCTCCGCTGTAACTTCAACTCCCACACCCCGTAAAATTGGAGTCGCTGTTGACTTTAGATAAATAGTATACTATTTTGGTGATGATTCTACATTGTTTGATATTAATTAGAATAGTCCCTAATTAGATAATGAAAGTTTGTGATTCTGGAATTGGATGTTTCTTCTCATATTACGCTACAAACTATCGTTGAAGATGAATAGATGATGATGAAGATAATGGAGTTAAAGTCGCCACTCGCCATCACCACGGCGACAACAACCACCGCCATCATCATCATCATCATCATCACCAAAAAGAGTGTGAAAGACCACCGCTACTGCCACCGTCGTCATTGCGGCCATCACCATCACGATCCCTGCCACCGTCACTACGTCAGCCCACGTTTTTTACTCCTCACGCGCTCGTCCAAAAGCACAAATGTGAAGGACTTTATAGACATTTCTTTCTTTAGTTGTGTTACTTACTTAATTTATAACATTATGGTGCTATATGTTTAAATAGTTTATCAAAAGTGGTTACTTTTGCAAAAGACCCAAAAACAATTCCAGTTTTGTTTTCTCTAAACAAGAAAAAAATGGATGATCTGCCACAAAATCCATGGGAGGAGGCGGCATAGTAGCGCTGCATCCACAAGTGTAAGCTAGACATCCACAAGCCCACAACTTCTTCTTCATCGATCTCAATCAAAGCTGAAACTGTTTTTGTAGAAAACGTTAATTAGCACACAAAACAAAAAACGTATAAAATTGTTAATTTAGCACAAAAACATTGAAAGTAGACAAAACTCACCCTTTTTTATGAGTATTGGCTACTCAAAGCTTTAAAAATTGTTTCAAAATACATGAAAAAAATATTGATAAAACGAAAGAAAGTGAACAATGGTTTTTTTTTGTTTTTGTTAATCAGAGGAATCCCATACCAAAACATAGGCTAATATCTGAGGTCCATAAAATCTTAAAAGACAATTTCATCAAATCTTTAGTCTTTCCGCGGTTTACCTAACGTCGATTTTGCCATTTTGGGTCATATCTATCTTTGAAATTGATTAGCTCTTTCTCTCTCATTCAAGTTCCTCTTATATTTTAAATTTAATATTGAAAATGCTTTTTGGGATTTGGTGTATTTAAAAGTAGGGTAGATAGATACTAGATACACGTCGAATAAAAGCTAGCTATTGCCCACTTTTTAAAATTAGTTGGTTCATGTTTGTTTTTTTTTTGCAAAAAATGGGGTTTTTTTTTTGTTTGGTAAAATGTTAAGATCAAAAAATGGGTTTGCTAATGATTCATATTACATGTAGGATCGGCGACTCTAATCTCACGTATAGCCTAAAACGCATGCATTGATCATTGAATGAAGAACTTTCTTAGAATAATATACAGCAAATAGGAGTATATATGTATGTATAAGAACTTTATTAGAATAAGCAGAAATGATCAATCCGGAAAATGTGATCTTTAAATATTAGGTCGGTTGCAAGAATGGATTTCATGTATTATGTATACTTTAGCATAGATTTGTATTTTGCTACATTAATTCATGTGGTTGATATAAATTTAAATAAAGGCTACAAACACGAACCCTTCAACCACTGACTGTATGACCCCATGGTTATATTTGTTGTTGTCCCTATAAAAGCCAAGCGTGGTTAGTTGTTCTCAAAGCTCAAACCACCTTCTTGCTCTTTTTGTCTTCCTCTATCCAATGGCTCTTTCTGTGCTCCTTTCTTCATCACCTCTTCTTACAAGGTAAAATTATATTAGGTTTGTTTTCTTAAAAGAATCATTAATTAATTCTAAGAGTCCCGATTTGGGTTTCTCGTGTTCTTTTGCCATATTAGTCCCTTCTCTGTTTATTCAAAACTCTTTTACTCATTAATTTGAGTGTTTTTTTCAGTAAAGCGGATGAAAAGTATGCGAATGTAAAATGGGACGAGCTCGGATTCGCTTTGGTTCCAACAGATTATATGTATGTGGCGAAATGCAAACAAGGAGAGAGCTTTTCAAAAGGAGAGATTGTTCCTTATGGGGATTTTTTAATAAGCCCTTGTGCTGGGATTCTCAATTATGGCCAGGTTTTGTTCTCTCTTCATTTTTGCCACACTCACTTATACTAATTATTATGGGTTTCGGTTTTGGTTTTTTGGCTTTAGGAAAATAGCAACCAATATCAAAATGAGTCTACTTTAGACGGTTTGAGACGGTTACTATTCGATTCTGCCTTTTTGATTTCGATTTGGTAACATGGAATTTCCTAGCTAGATATTTAAAAAGTAAGCTATTTGATCAAAATAAAAATCTTGTTACTTCACTTTAAATCTTATGGCCTACTGTCAGATTCTTGATTATTCTTATGTCAATTATTGTCCCCAGCTTGGACAACGAAACGAACTAGGACTTAAGTTTTATAGTGTAATCACAGGTTGACAAAAAAAAAGATCCTTTTGGTTTTTGAACCAGTTTTTATTATATTAGATTGGGATCGGTTTAGCTAATTAGATCAAATACTCTTAAGCAAAAGCTTTCATGCTAGTGTTCATATAAGAGAGTTTGGAGAAAACATAATCTGATGTTGCCTGTTGGCTTGGGGTTTGTAGGGATTATTTGAAGGTCTCAAGGCTTATAGGACAGAAGACGGACGGATCACACTCTTCCGGCCTGACCAAAATGCTCTTCGTATGCAAACAGGTGCGGATAGGACTTGTATGACACCTCCTTCTCTGGACCAATTCGTCGAAGCAGTTAAGCAAACTGTGCTTGCCAACAACAAATGGGTATGGACTCTATATTTCCATGTGAATACTTATAAGTAGCTAGAGAATTTTACGGTTTTGATTTTTTTTTTTTTTTTGTTTTAGGTTCCTCCTCCGGGTAAAGGAGCTTTGTATATTAGACCTCTACTCATAGGTACTGGTGCTGTCCTTGGAGTAGCTTCAGCACCTGAATATACGTTCCTCATTTACACATCTCCAGTTGGAAATTACCACAAGGTGAGTTTATTTGTTGTTCAAATACTTGGTCAAGTAAACTGGTCTAATATTTTAAATATTGATCTCAACTGTAAGTAAAAGAAAGCCAGAGTGGCTCTAAATATTAGATATCAATAATGTTATCCTTTAGTTCACAATGAGCACTAGCACTTGACGCTTGCTCAAATATGGCCATGCTGCCTAAAAGACTCCTAAATTTAAGACTATTTACTGGTTTGTCTGTCTCCCAGGCAAGTTCAGGCTTGAACCTCATAGTTGATCATAAGCATCGCCGAGCCCACTCTGGTGGAACAGGGGGTGTGAAAAGCTGCACAAACTATTCTCCAGTAATAAAGAGACACCATAGATAAATAGATTGCCATGCAACAAGTTAATGAAATATCTAATACATGGTTTCTTCTTGTAAAAAATTTGGAAGGTTGTGAAATCGGTGATGGAAGCAAGGTCATCTGGTTTCTCTGATGTCTTGTTCCTGGATGCGGCAACTGGTAAAAACATCGAAGAGGTTTCTACTTGTAACATCTTCATTCTAAAGGTAAAGATCATCGAAAAATTTATAACATATAATATAAAGTTTCCACCTCAAGTTTGCATTTGCAAGAACTCTTATTTTCATATCCTTAATTTTATAGGGAAACATTGTATCCACTCCACCAACTTCAGGAACCATTTTACCAGGAATCACAAGGAAGAGCATAAGTGAGCTAGCTCGTGATATTGGCTACCAGGTTCCAGCTCTATCTAATAATACTCTTTCTTGTATAGACATTTCATAAATCTTGTCAAGATTTGAAGATTGTGATAATGTACCACAGGTTCAAGAACGCGATGTTTCTGTGGATGAGCTATTAGAGGCAGAAGAAGTTTTCTGCACTGGGACCGCAATGGTCGTCAAAGCTGTTGAAACCGTGACCATCCATGACAAAAAGTGATTAGTTTTTACAAAAGTACACCATTTAATCAAATCTTTCCGATTTTGGGGTTACGTAAAGTTGATTTTGGGTCATATCTATCTTTGTCCGCAGGATAAAATACAAGACAGGGGAAAAGGCATTGTCTACGAAGCTTCACTTGATATTAACTAATATTCAAATGGGAGTTGTCGAAGATAAGAAGGGTTGGATGGTTGTTGTTGAATGAATTCGTTTCCTGATGAAATAGAAGAACAATCAAGAAAAAGGAATTCAAAAAAGAAATAAGCGCAAATAAGAAAGAAATCAAGAAAAGAAAAGAAAAGAAATTAGGCAAAAAAAAAAAAAAATTGAAAATCGAGAAAAAAATAAAACGAACAAAATTGTCATCTATATATATAGTTCTTGTTGTTTCAACTTTAAAGCATCAATAAGATCTACCAACAAATAAAATAGTGGTTTAAGAGCTACTCCTGTAATTGAAAGCTAACATGTTGTCATGGTTTTTATCTTTCATGGTTGAAACTTGAATATATGAATTTTTTTTATCGGAAAGGTGATGCAAATTTTATTAATTACTCAATGAGACATGTAGTGGAGAACTCTGAAGATCCAAGAGACAGAGAGAGTGATTGCCATTTCACAGACAAAGAGAGTGATTTCAATATATAGTGTTTTAATTTGCCTTTGTATATGGTTGAAAAAAAATAAAGTGAACAAAGAAAAATAAAGTTATCTTATGATATTCTATAGTTATATGTTTTGCTTATGGGTTTCTCTTATTATTATTTGTTCTATACTACTCCCTCCGTATTTTAATAAGTGTCGTTTTAGAATTTTTATATTTTTGAATTAGATATCGTTTTCAAATTTTTATGCAAAATTTATTACTTTTTAATGTTTTATAACGTCATAAAACATTAAAAAGTAATAAATTTTGCATAGAAATTTGAAAACGACATCTAATTCAAAAATATAAAAATTCTAAAACGACACTTATTAAAATACGGAGGGAGTACTAGTTTAATCAAACAACAATTTAGATGAAAATTTTGTGAATATATATGAAGTGGGTCGATTTAAACTTGTACATGTAATGGAAACTCTTTAGATACAATATGATTAATTACAGTTTCAAAAACAACGTCCTATAAGCGAGACAAGGATCGTCCTTTAGTATTGTTGAAAGTGAAACAACACAAAGTGAAGGAAGAAAAGCTAAAAATTCAAAAAAAAAAGAAAAAAAAAAAAGCAAAGCTAAAAATTTAATAAAAGCATTCACCAACTAATGAACGTAAACCATGAAAATAAATTAAAAAGATTTAAATGACAGCTGTGGGATTTGAACCCACGCCCTTTCGGACCAGAGCCTAAATCTGGCGCCTTAGACCACTCGGCCAAACTATCATTTGTTGATAATCGATAATTGATAATTTACATAACAACTTTACATTACAGCTATAAAACCATTGCATAATATGTACATCTCTTCTTTCTTATCCCAACTAAATAATTTTGATATGTTAAAATAATTCACCAAACAAAATATCTTACGTGAAATTGTGCTATTGACTGTTAAATTTTTTTTTTGTGAATAAATAATTTAATACTGAAGCTGAATTAAATTCGGTTTCAGATTCAATCACAACTGAAATCATGTATAAATGTGAAATTAATAGCATTTTAAGAGTAGAACGGACTTTCTCACTTTATCAACAAGAAATTAAAAATACAACATTTGATTAATTATTACAACCTCTTGATGAACATCATAAACTATTACATCTTGAGATTGAGAAAGTTTAATTATATTATAATTTGCAGTAATTTAAATTAGATATATTCATAATTAACTATAATATTAGTGATCAGTAAGGGTACTCTCCGACCCAATTACCGGGTGAGTCATAGTTACAACTCACGAACCACCAAGTATTGGTGCATTGAACCCTAGCACACCCAATCTTCACTGAGTCTCTCCACACCACTTGCGTGTAATGCAAGCATTGTTTTCCACCTGTTGTTTTCAAATTCAACAAGCTTTATCAAATCTCTATCAATTACTTCAACTCGATTAAGTTTTGCGTTTTGTGTTTATGTTACATTTGAAATCGTTGTGTTCATATTCAGATGAAACCATAGTGATATATATACGTTAATACGTCGTACTTTAACCAACAAAAATTTCAAGTATAAGGCGAATGATATGGATTTCTTGTGTAAGAGATTAGATATATACCTGTGCAATTGTTGTATGTGTAGCTGTAGTAAGGTTTCTCGTCGACCCAAAGTTTGACGGCCGAGATGCCCGAGAACGTGGAACTACTCCCCTTGGCTAGGTTTTCTCCATATGGTCCGTTGGAGTGAACAAGGTTGCAGTTGGCTTTTCTAGAATTCGCATAGTTCAATGCGTAGGTCGCGAGCGTTGTGTCCCACACGACGTTCGGTACTCCAACCTGCGCACGAGCGGTGTTGTGAGAGTTAAGGTAGTCTTGTGGAGTGTTTTGAGCATTGGTTGCAATTACCAGGAAGCTAATCGCAACGATTAGGAGTGATGGGGTTTTGATATTCATGTTTTCGTGTTTTTTTTCTTTAATGATGAGTTTAAGAAGAGGGAGATATATAGTTTATGTTGTGAGTCTGAGGAATGCTTTGCCTTCTATATATAGGCAATGTATGATAGTTAGGTTCAGTGGTTTTGGGAAACTTTAACATTGGAGAGTTGACTTATCTTTTTATAAAGATTAAATTTATATTTAAAGTGAAGTAAAATGATCAAAAAGTGTTATCATGCCTTTAGTTACGTAATCTTAAGCTAGATCTAATGGTCTCACAAGAGAAAATAAAATAAGCAAAAGTATATAACAAATATCGTACTGCTAGAGCAAAGCTAAGTGACCGCAACTGAATAATTAAGAATGACAAATTAATCTAAAATATTTTCTTTTGTATTTTGCGAAAAATATTACTATTTTGTTACAAATTTATTCTAATAGAAACTGGCGAGGTTAATATAATAGTCTAAAAATGGCAATCAAAATAATATTTTATGAAATTATATTATTTTAGAATATTAACAAAACAGATGGAGATTGCTAATTAATTGTTACAGAATGAAGCATCATTCGAATTCATATCAAACCCCTAATTAAGTATCTACTTCTTTATTATTTTTTAGTGAAATAGAAATTTGGTTATGTATATTTGTATTTGATTTGAAGATGTATATATTTGGGTAATATGAAAGTTTATTTAAGAACATATGGGTTGCATGTGCATGACCGATCCTCCGCCGGTTAGAAAGTTATGAAGCATTCGTAGTATTGTATAATTATAAGTTTATAACAAACTCTTTCCACTTGTACCAATGTACGTTCACTATATATATATAATTTCGTTAATAAATGAAATAGATATCGCGTGTAAAGAAGAAGACGTACGTAGATCAAATATCTTCTACAAGTACAACTGCAGACACGATTTAGAGGCCAATTGAGTTGCGATGCAACTTTGGCCTTTCACTTCCTCGTCATCTCCATCCTAGCTCATACGTTGGGCTACGAGTCCAAGTCTCTGCCTCTGCGGCCCTGCCTAAAAATTGGATTTATGTATCTTGGTTTTTAACTGGTTCTTCATTTTGGTGCCATTAGGCTAAGTAACTTAGCCATTATCCTAGATAGTGGTCTAAAACATTTTTCTTCTCATGTTTTAAATGGAAAATCCATTATCGACAACAAAAAAAAAAAAAAAAAAAAAAAAAAAAAAAAAAAAAAAAAATGAGTAAAGAGTATGGGCGGAGGCCAAGTGCATGAAGATAGTCGATAGCGCACACCATGCGCGGGTTTGAATCCTAAGGATTCATCATATGCGAGCTAGCAAGACACATTTGCATTCGTAATAAGTTTAACAAAAAAATATGCAATGGTGTGGTCTCTATTAATGGCTTCTAAATTTTGTTTTTCAATATTAAAAGTGAGTTTTAGTGTTTATGTTTCAACCCCACAATTATTTTCATTTTTTTAGAATTCTACTATCCATTTTGCCAAACACTTTTAATTTCATATACTACTCATTTTTATTATACTTACCAAAACTAATTATATCGAAATTTTTTGTTTAAAAAATTTCGATATAAAGATTTTATATATTAAATACATTGTACAGTATATTTAATTGAAAGTTAAACAATATAAACATATAGTATATGCATTTTAACATCAACGAATTCTTTTATATTTTACAAAACTTTAATTAAAATCACAAATCTATAAGTCTAAATTTATGAATGACGTCAATAAAATTTTATTTGTATATATAAAACATTAAAATATTAGTAATTTATTTATAAACTTAAAGGTTGTGTTATTGCATAATATTTATATATCATTAATTTAATTTACTTGAATTCACTCTCTTTTAATACATATAGAAGATATTTTAACGCATTTACAAAATTTAGTTTTGACATCTCATGATTCAATATCAAAACTTTTTTTTTTTTCATTCCAAGAGGAATTTCTTTTTGTCGAGAAGTCGGGCGCGTGGATCTCACTCGCGGGCGATTTCTCTCCCAAATTTCTTCTTCTTTCTGAGCACAATCACTTGCACCGTCGGTGGGGTTCTCCGTTGATTCCGGTGACGATGAGAACCCCGTGGCTCATGGTGCTTCAATCGTAATCCGCTACATCTTCTCGGCGAAGCTATCTGGTCAAAATCAAGGGAGCAGTGGAGGGGAGAAGATTCCGTGAGACACCGACGGTAAGAGCTCTATCGGTGGTGTAGCGAGTGGAAGAGGGAGATTCTCGGCGAGGAAAGAGAGAGGATGGTGGTTAGATCTGGGAACTGATGACACAGGAGGCTTCACGGGGTCGTCAATTGACGGGGGAGGTCATCGGTGGTCCGGTGAAGCTAAGCCACCGTCGAAGGTTCCTTTACCTACTCCCTACTGCTTTGCTCTCTCGCGTCTGAGTTTGGTGTCTCCTCGACAAAGGCAAGCTCGTTTTTCTTCCTCCTCTTTAATACGGCTCTACGGTGGCGGGGAGGCGACGGATCCTGTGTCACCATCTCCGTTCGGCTCGCATCGTCCAGGCTCACCGGAGGTCCTGATCCGGAGAGTATTCGCAGATCTGTTGGTCGGCGGCTTCAAAAGGGTTTTCCGATTGAAGATTAGGGTTTCATAACGACCGGTTTAGTTCGGTTTGTGAACCCGAGTCGATTTTGGTTTGATAGCTTGGTTCGGTTTGGTGTATGTGGATTGGACCTAAGGGATTTTGTATGGGCCTAAATCCGGAAATAGCCCATTGGGCCTTATTTATAAAATTGAATACCCTTTAACAAAAAAAAAAAAAACTTTGAGTTTTTTTATAAATCGTTCTCTCATAAAATTAAATAAAATAAAATTAATATGTGCATGACAAGGGTTCTTACCTAGGATATCCAAATTAGCATCTAAATTACCTTACACCTAAGCGTCTATCTAACCAAAATTTATGTATTAAAATATATTTAAAATATTTATTAAATGCATATTTATTTATATTTATCACTCTTTTTGATTCAAAATATAATTTTTGAATCAATAATTTTAGTGGTTTAACAAACAATGCAACAGTGAAAATAAATATTTATTTTTTACTTTTAATATATAATTTCTAATTAAAACGTTATTAATTATTTTTTTGTTAAATTTAATTTTAATTTTGAAAAAATTAAACCCGTCCATCGGACAGGTCCTTAGCTAGTATTTTATAAAATATAAAGTCAATTTCAAGAAGATGGGGAAAAGATTCATTCAAAAAGTGAATATTTTATAAAATAAAAAGTTTAATTTGTTTCCTTTTTTCTTGTTAGACTTTACCTTTTTATATATATAAAAAAGTCAACAATCAATATATTCTTGTCCAATTATAAAAGTATAGAGTTATTCAAACATGCAATATTTCATAAAATAAAAAGTTCAATTTGTTTCCTTTTTTTTTTCTTGTTATAGTCTATCTTTTTCATATAAGTATATAAATTCTTAACCAAAAAAAATATATTGTATTCTAAATTGTAGGATTTATATCTACATCTAAAGTTTCAAATTTTTTTTCTAGAAATGTCAAAAATTAATATATTCTTTTCCAATTATAAAAATACAGAGTTAAACAATTTGACAAAATATATCCAACTTTAATAAGATTGCCGTATCCATCAATTTGACCCAAAAAGGCTTTGTACTCTTTACATAATAAAAAAAAGGTCAAATAGGGAAAACCTTGGGACTATATAAACCCAAGTCACTCATTATCGACCTCATAAACCTAAACCTAAGCGGCTAAGCCTGACGTCATATACCAAAAAGAGTAAACATGAGCGCCGTCAAGCTCTGCAAGTACCATCTGTAACTCCATCTTAACACAAAAGTTGAGATGGGTTCTTAGATCAGATTCCGCCGTTAGATCGAGTCTTGGTCTTGTCTCATAGAAAGGTACTTTCTTTTACTTCTTTTGAGTAGCGAGCAGAGCGTCGTCTATTGCTAGATTGAGATTGCGTTTGTGAGAAGTTAGGTTCGATGTCCCGTTCCATTTGTCACCAGCCATGTGTCAGCTTCGTTCTGTCCCGTCCTCTTAGTATTTGGATTCATTGGATTACGGAGATCTATTTTCAAGAGGAGACAATATTGTTTTGTTGTGATTTTTCTCTACAAGCGAATGAGCCATTTATCGGCATGTAACCATTCACCAGATTATCAGAGTAGCTATGATTGATCGGATGGTAGAAAATTATTCTAAGTCCAACATAGCTGTTTATGAGGTTTGGTAAAAGCAAAAAAATGGAAAATGTTTTGAATGGTATTTGTGGTAATGGCGGAACTAGAAAAGGCATTGGACATATTTTAGGATATGCAAAAGAAATCAATGCATATTTTTTGAATATGTTCAAATGAAATGCGATTTTTCTAGTTATCTAATAATAGTTGCTAATACAGTTACTTTTTTCAAAGTAAAAAAGTATTGGTAGGTCTAGATTTGATTCTAGTTAATCAAAACATATTCTAGGATATGCAAAAACAAAAATAGATAGATGTTGGTATTGTTGTTTTGCAAAGCTTGTAATGGGAGTTGTGTAGTCTCAAGCAAGTCAGCTAATTACTACATCATTCTCTTTGTAATTAATTTGTTTTTAAGTTTGTAATTTTATTTGTGTTTATGTACCAAAGCCGAAATTCGGTTGTTTACAATTTCATAATAAAAGGAAATTATTTTTGTACATTACTTCTGTTTTCACATTCCACTCGATGATTCAAGATTTTCTATACCCATTCGAAAGCTTCTCATGAAACATACATTATATTTAATACTTACTGGAGAAATAAAAATTACATGTATTCTCATGAAACATACATTATATTTAATACTTATTGGAGAAATAAAAATTATGTATTATAGTATTAACATCATTCATTGGATAACAACACTCCTTAAGTTTGCTCTCTTGTCATAATTATAAACCAAAGCATACATCACTTGTCATACGTGCTTCAATCTCTTCATCCTCAGCTGCACTGACCAACCAACCGTAAAGGCAATTTTCACTTATTCGTCACTGAGCCATGTCTCCTCTTCAAATCAAAGTTGAACAGAGCCTACCAGTGGCAAAACCGAAGATTTGTAATCCAGGACATCAACACACTGACAGCTTCTGTCTGGTTGAGACTCTTGACCATCAGTCTCAGCTAACCACAAGCAGCACTCGCATCAAGTCCTCTTGTTTGCCTTACGCTTGCTGTTATCTTACGCGACTCCAATGCAGCTGCAAACGCTAGGACCTGCACAATCGGTTAATAAAAGCGATTAGAGACTTATATATATTTGTACATTTATTGAGGTTTTGAATCCAAAACCAAACCAGAACCGAATGCGTGGGCTTAATGGTTATTAACATACCGCTTTCTTGTAAGGTCGCTTCTGCTCTGATCCTTCTATCGGGTTGTAAGAATGATTACACCTACTGTTGATATCGTAATTTTTCTTTGCCCGATTTCAATTTCCTAAGTAAAAGGAAAGCATACTGTCAGTGAGTGCTATATCTTATTGTTTTACCATGCAATTAAAATTTTGTGCAGAGAAATAAATAATATTTTTTAACATCCTAGTTTTTCTATATCATTACAATCATAGTTGATCATCGTATACGTTTTAAGTAAAACTTTATCCATTTCTCCACATATTTTAAAACTAGTTTGGATTTCGATTTGGAATCTCATAGTTTTTTGAAAAAGTTAACAAAACGATATATCTTTACATTTTTTTCAACCACAAATCCATAACTGATCCATTTTATTGTGAACCTATATATCTATTTCGAAAGCAAAATAAAAGAAGGAGTTTTGATAAGTTTCTAGATGATTAAGATGCTAGGAAAATTTAAATTATTTAATATATTTTTTTATCTTTGTAAATATCAAATTACAAAAAATTATGGAATCTTACATAGTTTATATGGTTTACATTTTTTAAAAACCGATAAACCTAAAGACTAAAAAATCAAATTAAAACCAAACATTGTTTATTATTTTGTATTCTTGAGGTGATGATGTTGCGAATTTCACGATCTATACATATGAAAATAATCTGTGGAGGGATAGACTTCGCGTTGTGAAGAACGTTGTTTCTTTATGTCCGGATATGATATATACACTAACGTCTGAGCTACAAGTTTCCTTACGTTAGAAGGGGCCTAAATTAGAGACTAAAAAATCGAATCAAAATCGAACCACCGTAAATCTTGTTAACGATATTGGGATAGTAATATTAGACATAATAGATTCTATAGCATGTAATTTTGACAATATATATTTTTGTTTTTCTTTTCATTTTGTATATGCTAGTGTCCAGTAATAATACTTTTTAAATTTTATATATATTCTTACAGATTGTATATGCGCTAGACTCAAATTTACAAGGTTTCCGAAAAAAGAAGCAAAATTTACGAGAAGAAATAGTAAGAGCTGGACATTGGCATAATTGGATCGGTTTGGGTCAAAAATTTGGAATTCAATATGTTTGGTTCAAAGGACTGTCACCGAAATTGGACCAATGTAAGTTTGGTACAGTTTGGGGTGACATTTTTTCAAACTAATACTGAAATTGAATCACAAATTCAGTTTGTTTTTTGTTTCTTTTTCTGCAAATTTGAATACACGTGTAAATATAATTTTACGAGTAGAACAAACTTTCTCACTATATAAACCAGAAGCAAAAGAACAACATTTGATTAAAGTACTTTAAAAGAAGGCAAAACCTTACAACTCCTCTTTACGTGAAAAGGATAGATATTACATGTTGAGATTTAACGATATATTTTATTTTCTTAGTAAGAAGTAATCCAATTAAGATTTATTCATAATTAATTAAGATTTTGGGTAATATTGGTGATCAGGATCAGTAAGGGTACTCTCCAGGCTGATTACCGGGTGCATCATAGTTACAACCCACGAAATAGCCAGCATTATTGTTGCATGCAACCCTAGCACACCCTATCTTCACCGAGTTGCTCCACACCACTTGCGTGTAATGTTTGCATTGGTATGTACCTGTAGTTTTTAAAATCAACAATTATAATTAGTCAAATTTCTATTAATCACTAAGACCATTTAATTTCCACTGTATTCTTCTATAAAAAAAAAAAAAATTTACTTTATATAGAATAAGAATATTCTCCAATGTATTAGTTTATTTTTTATTCTAAAATATTTAGTGTAAAAAATAGAGTTAGTTTAAATATATAGAGTAATTCTATCATTTACTTTATTTTATAATGGGATATAGAGTAACACTAGAAATGATTTTACTCTATAATAGATTTTAGAAGAAAAATATAATAGAGTTGGGAGCCAGATGCCGACACACCATCGTTTTTACGTTTGTGCTATATGTAACATGTTGTGTTTGTTTTTGAATAAAACCAGCATATTCTAACTTTTTTTACCAAACATATTTATTTTTCGAATTCTGAATGCAAAGGCAGAACGAACATGTTAATTAAGGAACAAATATTTTTATAACGCAATGAATATAACATCCATTTTAATTCATATACATATGACAAAAGTAATAAAAACCGAGTGAACTCGAAATATTCATGTAAAGTTATCCGTTAAATGTCGTACTTTTTTTAGTCAATAAATCTTTTTCAAGTAAAAGATACCTAAAAATAAATAGTAGAAAAAATTAAAGTTATTTAATATATATGAACTGCATGTTTGTGTAAGTTATACCTATGCAAGAATTGATAGTGTGGTTGTAGTAATCTTTCTGGGCGACCCAAAGATTCACAGCAGATACACCTGTGAACCCAATATTAGGTCCATTGGCTAGGTTTTCTCCATAGGGTCCATTTGACGGTGTGAGGCTGCAGTCGACTTTTCTAGCATTCGCATAGTTCGTTGCGTAGGCCGCTAGTGCTGTGTCCCACACAACATTTGCTACTCCAACCAGCGCACGGGCGGTGTTGTGAGTGTTAAGGTAGTCTTGTGGAGCGTTTTGAGCGTAGGTTGAAATAACCAGAAAGCTAATCACAACGATGAGGAGAAAAGGGGTTTTGAAAGTAGTCATTATCGTATTTAGTGATGATTCTAGGAAGAGGGTGATATATTGTTTATGCTGTGAGTTTGAGTGATGCTTTGGTCTTATTTATATAGGCAAATATGAGCTTAGGGTCAGTGGTTTTGGGAGACTTTTACAATGGGGAATCGATGAGTACTTTTCTTTTTATATATACAGATTAATTAAGCAATGAATTTGTCACTAAGCAATCTTAAGCTAAATCAAATGGTTTCAAAACTGAAATAAAATAAGAAAAAGTATATATATAAGATTAGTATTTCTAGAAGGAAAAGTTAGCGCAAATGAAAGAAAAGGATCAAATCTAATAACATTCTTTTTGTAATTTGCGAACCGCTTTTCTTTTTATAATTTAGAATTCTAAACTAAAATGGTGAGGTTAAATTATAAGATTTTTTAAAATTGGTTATTTCGAAAATGACAATCGTAATTGATAATAATATTCATGAAATTATGTTATATTACAATATTGATTCCTGAAAACAAAACGAACATATATTTTTAATTTTTTATAGATTGAAGTATCAAACCGTAAATATCAACATATTTAGCATAATCCATTGAAGAAGAAAGTTGAATAGAGATTTGCATGGTCTTGTGATCTATTTTTCTTCTGGATAGATCATATATATTTGTATTTGCTTTGAAGATGTATACTTTTAATATCGATGTTTATTTATTTCCATATGAAGGCATGTGCATGGCCGTGATCCTCCGCCGGTTGCAACGTTAATGGGACAGTACTCAGTGTTAATATAGAAAACAAACTCTATCTACTTACCATTCTCCAACCACATCAAATGTTAAATATCAATAGATAGAGTGTAAAGAAGATGTACGTACATCAAATAGTAAAAGAAAACTAGGAGGATACCAAGTGGATCAAGATAGTAGACCATAAATTAACCTATCGAAAAAAAAAAAAAAAAAAAAAAAAAAAAAAAAAAAAAAATTAACCTATCGTGGGTTGAACACTAAGGATTCATTACATATTTACATGCGACCACGATAAAGATACATTCGGATTCGAACTAAATGATAAAACAACTCATATTAGTTTAATAGATCAAAGAGGTGGTGGTCTAATGGTAATATAATAAAGTAGTAGATTTGTGTTTTGGGTTCAATCCCTAGTGTAAAAGATTATTTTCTAAATCGAAATATTTAAAGCCGTATTCCATATACCGGAGCAGATCATACCATCGACATTGCAATTATAATTTAGGTATCTTTTTCAAAATGCATCTTTTTGATATTTTCATAATAAACATCAATTACAAAATTATGGAATCAATAGTTTCATGAGAACCGATCAACACCAATAATTAAAAATTGTCAAAATCGATCAACGCAATAACTAAACCGATCAACGCAAGATGAAACAATATTATATTGAGTAGTAGACGATTTTTTTTTGCTTTTGTATATTTCCACATAAAATGATTTGCTGTTAATTCCAAACTCTTTTTTATATTATTTTTCTCAAAACTTGTATAGTATATTGAGAATCAGAACTGATACAACTATCCCTAAGAGGATACACAATAATCACAAAAGAGAGGGCCATTTAGCCTTAAACAGAAGTAAACCTACAATCCAAGTGGAACAAAAACAACCAACTAGGGGTATCGGAAGCTACTTATAATTCTCTTCGATCCTTCAGTCACACTTCTAACTATTAAAAAAGCTCCCATCAATCCATCATCAAAGGAGTGGTAGCCTAGTAATAATATAAGAGGATTAATTTTTTTCTCCCTGCATCCAATCTCCTTTTGAAATGAAAAAACCATTCCTTAAATCAGAATGGATTAAAGACTGACTCTAGGTACCGAGCAAGATTATACTACAAAGTTTGTAACTTCCGCAAGTATAAGAAAAAAAAAAAAAACAACTCCCATATTTTCACTCCTTTCTTGGGGAATTAAGGGCTTTTAACAAGGGAATATGGGCCAAAAAGGATAAAATTTTCTGCGAGTGGAATTGAACTCCCTCATGCTTTCCAAAGCCCAACGCCTGTTAATTCCAAACTCTAAAGTCCAAACTTTAACATAAAATTCAAAATACTTTTCCACTTTACTCAATTTTCCCCCACTAGAAACAAAAAAAAACTAGTGAGTGGAAGACAACTGACAATTCTATCTCATGTATCAAAACGACAAAGCAATAAACGTCAAACGACATCTACACGACTTAGCTGTCTCAGCTCTTTTCTTAGCTTATGAGAGAAGAGCCTACAAGCATCCATGCTTAGATCCACCGCCGCTGCTAGTGCCACGTGTGCTGCCGCATCCTCCCTACAAGTCACGTGCTTCACACCTACCTCCACCTTAGGCTTGCTCTGTTTCTCCACTCCTTCCACCCTCGTCGACATCACAAACCCCAAGTTTTGTTGCGCTTGGGACAGTGAGAACCTGAAATCCGACCCGGATCCTGAATCAGTTCTTGATGATCTGATGCTTGACCAAGAAGAAAGATCGAAACTTCCTTCAGAACTACTCAAAGAAGCAGTCCTAGTCGTAGTTGTAGCGGTGGATCCATCAATGCTAAAACTCCCGCCAAGTTTTGTGCTGATCGAGGACGAAGCAGAGACTGCAATGGCGATACCATCTTTATAAAGCTCAAAACGATAACCTAGAACGTCAGAGACGCCTGGTTCACGCCATGCTTGAAGGCGACCCCATGGCTTCCAGGTGTAGCCATCAGGTCTGAGGATTAGCCAAGCTCCAGGATTAGACCGAGACACGCGGTTGGAACCAGGAGATGGTACGAAAGGTGTGACCATTGAGGCCATAGCCACTGGTGAACCAGATAGATCATGGATCGTTATCGACCAACCTTTTCTCTCTTTTAAAAACTGTTCCTTTCCACTCGTCAACGACGATAAGCTGCAGAATTCAAACATCAAACCATGTTAGATATCATCAACAAGGAAATACCTAAATCATGCATAAATCCAAATTCCAAGAATAATTAAGGACTCAGGGAATAACTAAACAAAAATAGCAATGCTGCAAGATTCTATTGTTGGTATCATTGGTACTAATCAGAACCCTAAGTAACAAGCAAAGGCTCTGTTTCTAATGAGCAACTAGGTAAGTGAAAGTTTGATAATTTACTGACCTGAGACTAAGATTCCGATCACCGGAGTTTCTGAACCCGAACTTGCAAGTGAAAACAGCTTGTTTTGTGTTTCCTTGGACTTGAAAAACCTGAGGACTACACTCAGGCTCGCCGTCGAACTGAAACACAAATCTCGGGTCGGGTTCAACCCGTACGCTAACATGGAGCTCCGGATCCGACCCGGACTTCTTCTTATTCTTCGATTTAGTGCCCAAATCAACCCAGCCGTTGTGTGCGAAACACGTCTTCGTCTCCGCCGCCTTCAAATCAAGCGTAACCTCAAACCGACCAATCAGCTTCTCACCGGAAGCAGCACACGACGCACCACCGCGAGAGTAAACCTCGACGGAGAGAACACTCCATTTAGGCTTCTTAAGAGACGTCTCAATCTGAGACTTACTTAGACTAAAGCAAGCAGCGACGGTTGAAACGTTACCGGAGCAACACCGAGACTCTGATTCCGATTCGGTTCGTAACAGAACGGGAACAGAAACAATCTGGCGTGGGAAACTCTTGAATTTGATCTTACAATAGCAATTACCAGAAGATACATCCGAAACAGACGGTCCCGACGAGGAAGACGACGACGATGAAGACGACGGTGATCTTGGAAACCTAACCGCCAAATTCCCGACGATGATACGTACGAAAGAGCACGGATCCATTGGATTCAATAAGATTGAATTATCAGTGAATGTTAATTAGTGAGAGCGTAAGAACAAAGGAACTTTAACACTAACCCTAACAAGTTTAGGGTTTAAGAGAGAATTGGAATGGAAGAAGAAGGGATTTTTGGAGAAAGCTATAAAAATGGAAGATTGATGAGAAATTAACAGGCTGGAATATAGCTGTGATTTTTTTTGTTAAGAAAAAAAATGGAAATTATGTGAAAGATTTTGTGGGGTCAAAAAAGCCAAAACTCGCCTGTTAATTTCCAGATATGTAAATGAATTATAATATTCTCATAATGTTTATTTTTGTTTAAGTATGTATTGATTCTTACCCAATGAAGGCTCCAAATGGTAACATAATAAAAACATTCAGCCGGATTCAGCCAGATTCAGCAATTCCGCAGTCACCATTTGCATAAAACTAAATTCAGCTGAATTCAGCCAGATTCAGCAGTTTTTGCAACACCAACAGATACGTAGATATGTTCATTTCTTGTAAAAATTTGGATATTACGAGTACATAACTTGAATTAAAATATTTTGGATATCAAAAATTACACATCAGAAAAGAAACGAATTCATGTTCGGATAACTATAGATAATTTTTGATAATTTTAATATTTTTGGATAATTTAAAATAAAATTTTAAAATTTCGCAAAACAACGTAACTCCTAATAAAATATTACTTAAAATATCAAAATTTTAATAATTTTCTTAATCATCCTCATCATATTATTGATTAAACTACTAGAAAACAATAGAAAACACAATTAGATAATTTATATTTTATTATCATGTTAATTTTTGAAATTAAGTTTTCAATAACGCTTTACAAAGCTTTTCATTAATTATTTACATATTTTTCATAGTTCAAAAATTAAATATGAAAGAATAACTCAATTTTGCTAACCAATATATTATTTATATTAGTATTAATTTTAGATAATTTAGTATTTATTTATTAGTATAATTGTTAATTAGACCATTGGATCATTTTATATATCTATTTTATTTAGATATTTCTTAATTATTCTATTAATATTCATCATTATTTGACGATACGTTTCAGTTAAAATCTTAATTATTTTGATAGATACCACCAAAAATCACAAAAAAATTCAGCTAGATTCAGCGGTTACCATTTGAAAATGTAAAAATTCAGCCAGATTCAGCCGAAAATCACTAAAAATTCAGCCAGATTCAGCAACTCAGCTGGATTCAGCCAGATTCCTCAGTTACCATTTAGACCCGAAATTTCAAGTGTTCTAATATATTTATTTCTTTACTCCTTTATATGATTTCTTAGTTAAATGTTTTGGCTATTGCTGTTCTGTCTTCTACAATTTTGATATAATTTCTGGAATTGTTTATTATATGGTAGTTTTTTTTTTTACATGAAACATATCAAATGATTAGATAGCAACATGTATATATTTTTTGCTGGTCTTGAATTCTTAATGTATGTACATTTTTTGTTGTTGTTTTATTGACATTTTACACGTTTTATTTAATATATTTTACTTAGAAAACGAGAGAAAATAGGAATGTCGTATATTGTAAGATCTTAACATTGCTTTTTTGGCACTGATACTGTTTATATTCTGGAAGATCTTGTAAAATGCAGTTTTTTTTTTAACGGAACAGTGGCTAGAAAAAGCCAAAGACCTTTTTGATTTGAAATGATTTAGGTTTGAATTTTGAAATGAGCTGATGGAAAATAGTTAGAAGTGGATAATTTATCTATCTGTTTATCACTCAGATTAGATGAGATTGGTCCCAAAAGTTGGAGCACGCATGTATTTAGTTGGCATCATTATCCTTTGCTAATATTATACAACTTAAGAAGCTAAAAATAAACTGCATAAAGATAAATACGTAAGTCTAAATTAATGTTGACAAAAAAGTCTAAACTAATAACAAAACAAATAGATTTAATCTTTTATGATGAGGTTATTTATCCTAGATGGTATTGTATATGTTTCTAGTTAATTTCTCTACTTAAAATGAGTTAATGATAAAAACAAATTGAGTAATTTTGTGTCACTTTAATCCGTTTATTTAACGTAGAGCAATGTGAAAATAATGCCCAACGGGTAATACTTCTGTCTATGGAATTAAGCAGTCATTACAAACGATGATTTTGTTAAAAGATAAAGTGTGGAAAAGTTTATTAGAAATATATGTCAAAAAGCAGAAATATAAATTGATGAAGAAATGAAAACATTGAAAACACAGTTAAATACAAGTATTTAAATAATTTTAATTTAGAAAAGTAAGATTCTATATCATTTAAATAGTTTAGTTAGTATTTTTTCAAAAATTCTAGGTACAATGATTGAATTTCATTTACAATTTTTAAAATTTGGGATCCTTAAAACCTTATAAAAAAAACTGAAAAACCTGTGGGACCTAATGCTATAACACGTCAAGCGTCAGCACTAACCCTAAGTCGGGCATGCGCACCACATTGGGACCTTTTTCGAGCCCGCCCAGCCTTTGATAAATTAGTAAATTGAAACAAATTTGTTTGGTTCAAATATGTTATTTTTTTGCTACATTTTTATCGTTTGGCTTACGATTAAAATTGACTTCTCACAAAAAATAGAGTTTTTGATGGGTTGTCATACATCAAACAATTTGTGTTTTTTTGTAAATGTCGATCATGTATTTTTCAACTGTCGGGTTTCCACCAAATTAAAATGCTTTTGCTCTATCTTATGAACCCAACTTTCCTTCTCTTTATCGGTAATAGTCCCATGGTTGTTGCATCAAGTTACCAACCCAGCCTCTTGGATTTCTTTTTAAAAATGTTGCTTTAAATTGTACTTTATTAATTTGGAGAGAAAAGAACACCAATATTTTCACCGGCGTTATTGGATTGCGCAACGTTATCGACCCAAATCTTGGACACTGTTTGTTCACCATCCTTGATGTGTACGATGAAATAAAACGATGATATATCCTCTCACATTCGTCAGCATAGGAAGGCTTGATCAAAGACCCGATCGTAGTACAAGTTTTCCCCACAACTCTTTTGAAATTTTATTTTGGATGTGCTTCGTTTAATTTTAATACTTATTTGTCATATACAATCATTGTGATTAATTATCGTTGTAACAACGGAGAAACCCGAACTATGTTTTGGAGAAGCCATTTAGTTTTTCCTATACATATGAATAATACTTAACATAAAAGGAAATCAAAAAGTTACCATCAGAGAGAAAAATAAATGATTTTCTATGATTATCAAATTTATTATTTTTAAAAGTAGAAAAACAAATCTTCATCACATTTAACAATTCAAGTCAACTTTTTAATATGACTCACATTTCAATATATTATATATCTATTACCATACAACTATTTTACAATTCTACTGTTATTTGGCATTTTTATTCAAAATTTGACTAATATTCAATATAATTTTTTATATAGATATTATTCCTCTTATTTGTTTAATTTGTTGACAAACTAAACCATATGCATTGATTTTTTGCTTAAAATTATAATTGGAAGAATAATAAAGTGAAATGGTAATAAAAAAAATTTTATTTAAGAAAATAGCAAAGTTATACCTTGAAAAAAAGAGGAAGCAAATTGATTACATTTTCTAGTGAACAAAATTGAGTTTTGGACAATTTTGGACAATTTTACCTATTTTATTTAAATGATATGAGATACATGATTATTTTTTGTAACATGTGATTGCATGTAAAAATCTAATTTACCAAATGAAGTTCTCAAATATGTTTACTTATGTTGACTAAGTGTTACAAAATATGTGATTGTTTTATACGTAGAAACCTAATTTACTGAATAAGTTTTTATTTCCGTCATAGAAGGGCATGTTCTCCTATCTTGAAATTAGATATCATTATTTATCACACTCCATTGCGATCATAAAATTAACAATTGACATGATTTTGTCACATAAAACATAAGCAAACAAACGATTTTCATCACCAATAAATTAGGGAAAGATCGATGATTAAAATAAATCATCCATCAAAAGGATTCCTCTTAAGGACAACCCCAACTTTAGAGGAGGACTATTTTTCTGAAGAACATATACAAAGCCCACCAAACACCGAGCAACCAACGTTTCTCTTGAAAAAAAAAATTTAATAGTCCATAACAATAAGTTTAATTATGCGTTTGTGTTTTTATGTATATGAAACATTAATTTGATAACTCTTACAATTTCGAGGTAATATTTTTATAAAAATTAAAATGTGTTGTAAGAAATAAAACAAAGATGATTGCTAATTTTTAGAGCTTTGTATTACAGATTTAGATTTTTGAACCGTTTAAAGTAATTAATCAGTGATAAAAAATAAATGATAATTTGTATTTTAAAGTTTTTTTAATAGACCACATAAGTTTTATTTTGCAAGGAAAAAAGTTATATTTTCCTAGTAAAACCTTTCGGTTTATCCATTTATTTACCAAAGATAATTGGTCTGAAAGAACAAAGCAAAACCTAAGAAAGCTAAAAAGACACTTAGCCAATTGAATTTGTAACAAAAAAAAAAATCGTGATTTCTTCTGCGATCTTCGCTTCTCGACGCATGATGTGTTGAAGATTCCTCTCTCTTCCTCTGTACATACTCTCTCTACCCAAGTGTCGTTGAACCAAAAAAGGGGTCAGATTTAGGGTTTTTGGAAGATTTTTGCGGCTGGACTGGCCCTGCAGCGATGTCTACCTCGTCGCAATCTTTTGTGGCTGGACGGCCTGCATCCATGGCTTCCCCGTCGCAATCGCACCGCTTTTGTGGTCCCTCAGCCACCGGTTCTGGCGGCGGAAGCTTTGATACTTTGAATCGTGTCATCGCTGACCTTTGTAGCCGTGGTAATCCTAAGGTAATGAAGAACATTGCAAAGTATTCTCCTTTTTTATGCTTTAGTAGAAACCCAGAAAATCCTTTTGCTTTTATTGCTTATCTGAAGGAATCTCTCTGGTCTTGTTGATGGAAAATTCGAAATTTTAGTTCTTTTAGGTCTGGGAATTTGTGGATTGTGATCTATTATTGTTGGTTTCCATCAAGTATGCGACTTCGTTTGGGTTTTGTATCTGAAATGGTCGATGATTTTTGTTTGTTGTGTTAGGAGGGAGCTCCTTTAGCGTTTAGGAAGCATGTAGAGGAAGCAGTTCGTGATCTTAGCGGTGAAGCTTCCTCTAGGTTCATGGAGCAATTATATGACAGGATTGCTAATTTAATTGAGAGTACAGATGTGGCGGAAAACATGGGTGCACTCAGAGCCATTGATGAGTTGACGGAGATTGGATTTGGTGAGAATGCTACTAAGGTTTCTAGATTTGCGGGTTACATGAGGACTGTGTTCGAGTTGAAGCGTGATCCTGAAATCTTGGTGCTTGCTAGTAGAGTTTTGGGGCACCTTGCTCGGGCAGGTGGAGCAATGACTTCTGATGAAGTGGAGTTTCAGGTACGATTTCTCGTTTTCCTCCCCTTTCTATCACTGTCTCGGCTCGTAGTTGCTTAACTCTTGATCTCGTTTTCACAGATGAAAACAGCTTTTGATTGGCTTCGCATAGATAGGGTGGAATATCGTCGTTTCGCCGCCGTTTTAATATTAAAGGTATCTTGATTTCAGCTGCCCTATCCTTTAGATAAGCTGCAGAAAAACATATCATTTTTTTCTTTTAGTTACTCAGAAAGAAATTTCTGAACAAATAAAATGGATTATAGGTGTTTGAAAAATGATAGTGATGATAACTTTCCAATCCAGTAAGTTAATACGGATATGGCTATTTTCTTGCAACAATGCAGGAGATGGCAGAAAATGCTTCTACTGTCTTTAACGTTCATGTCCCTCAATTTGTGGATGCTATCTGGGTTGCACTAAGGGACCCCCAGTTGCAAGTGCGAGAGCGAGCTGTTGAAGCTTTGCGTGCTTGCCTTCGTGTTATTGAGAAAAGGGAGACTCGATGGCGAGTGCAGTGGTTAGTATTCTCTTATCCTTGAAAATGAGAGTGTCTTAAATGTTTTCCTTAGGTAATATATTTGGTATGATATTTTTGATGCAAGGCTTTTCTTTGTGTTGTTCCAATACTTTCATTTGCAATCCTTTTATGTGGTTCCACCCTCATTTAAGTACTACTTTGCATATTTTATTGTGTAAATGTAACTTATATTAGCTTTTTATGCTGTGGTCCCCCCCAAAATGGATGAGATGTGAATACGTTTTGAGCATATGTAACGTGATCAGTGTAGTCTCAATGTATATCAAGTAGATGGGAAATGTAACGAACCCTGTCTAAAGCTTTTGTCAAGTTGAATTATGTTCTCTGACTTGCAGACTTTCTATTGCATTTAAATATACCACTGCCAATGCAATGTTTCAAATTATCAAAATAGAGGTTTCCATGTTTGTTAACTGATCTTCTCTCCATTTGGCTTTTACAGGTACTATCGAATGTTTGAAGCTACACAGGATGGGTTGGGCAGAAATGCTCCAGTTCATAGTATTCATGGTTCTTTACTTGCCGTTGGGGAGCTGTTGAGGTAAATGCAGAAGTGATTATCTATTTTGAAAGCATCCCTTTCTTTTAGTCAGACACTCTAGTTTGATTCTGGAATATTTCCGTAGAAGAACTTGTTTGTCCCCATGATGCTTGAGTTGTTTAGTTTGTTTGTCTTCGTATTGTAATTTCCATCATTAAAGAAATAGACAATTCATGTATATTCCTCCACTCTCAGTGTATACCTGAACAAAAGATTCTTGAAGACGAAAATTACATTGTTTTCTGTTATAAGCAGATTGATTTCATGGCATATTGGGTGTTAAGAGTTTATGGCTTAATGCTAGAGTTTGTTTGCAGGAATACAGGTGAGTTCATGATGTCTAGGTATAGAGAAGTTGCCGAAATTGTCCTCAGATACCTTGAACATCGTGATCGCCTTGTTCGCCTTAGCATCACCTCGCTACTGCCTCGCATTGCTCATTTTCTCCGCGACCGCTTTGTTACAAACTATTTAACGGTAAGTGACTGAGATTCTTAAAACCAAAATTTATCTGGAAACGTGACATGAATTACTTTCTTGCAGATATGCATGAATCATATTCTTACCGTGTTAAGAATACCGGCTGAACGAGCCAGTGGGTTCATCGCCCTTGGGGAAATGGCTGGTGCTTTGGATGGTGAGCTTATCCACTATTTGCCGACAATTATGTCTCATCTGCGGGATGCGGTGGGTCAAATTGATTTTTATTTTATTTTATTAAATACGTTTTACTACTTTTGTGTTAAAGTGTTATATTGGGTTTTAGTTTTGAAAACTGAACTAGACAAGTGGTTTTGTTCGACTATGTTTTCCCTGTAGATTGCTCCACGTAAAGGTAGACCTTTGCTTGAAGCTGTGGCTTGTGTTGGTAACATCGCGAAGGCAATGGGATCCACAGTGGAAACTCATGTTCGAGATCTTTTAGATGTTATGTTTTCATCTACTCTCTCTTCCACACTTGTTGACGCTCTTGATCAGATAACCATCAGGTAAAGTTGAACTACAGAGGTTTGTTATTACATACTTTGATGTGTATACGTTTAATGCTGACAATTCTTTGTGTCTCAGCATTCCTTCTTTGCTGCCAACAGTACAAGATCGGCTTCTAGATTGCATTTCGTTGGTTCTTTCAAAATCACATTATACTCAAGCAAAGCCTCCTGTTACCGTTGTCCGAGGTAGTACAGTGGGCATGGCACCACAGTCTTCTGACCCTAGTGGTTCAGCTCAAGTTCAACTAGCCCTGCAGACTCTTGCTCGTTTCAATTTCAAGGTCGGTGCTCTTTTCGGATAACATTTTCTAAAGAATATGAAATTTCTGTCTTTGAGCTTCTGATTTCTGGCAGGGGCATGATCTTCTTGAATTTGCTCGGGAGTCAGTTGTTGTTTATTTGGATGATGAGGATGCATCCACAAGAAAAGATGCTGCTTTGTGTTGTTGCAGACTAATTGCAAATTCTCTTTCTGGCATCACACAATTTGGCTCAAGCAGGTCAACACGAGCAGGGGGGAGACGCAGGCGCCTTGTGGAAGAGGTTTTATATCATACTGAAAGCCATTACATTTTTTCTTATCGCTTGTCTTTAATTTCACTGTTTCTCATTACAAAAAGTTTCTTTTTATTCTTTTCCAAGTCTGAACTCCAGTATGTTAAGTATGCTTCGTGATGGCATTTATAATTGCAATACCAGTGGCGATTCCAATTTTCTGCTTGCTGAGAAATGATGTTTGGGTTCTGCAGATTGTGGAAAAGCTTCTTAGGACAGCCGTTGCGGATGCTGATGTCACTGTTCGCAAGTCTATCTTCGTTGCTTTATATGGCAACCACTGTTTCGATGATTATCTAGCACAGGCTGATAGTTTGACTGCCATTTTTGCTTCCTTAAATGATGAGGTATGGTTGTGTTATTTGTGTGAATAAAGTAGCAGCTTATATGTCATACTGCAGTTCTATTTGGTTACAAATCTTTAATTTGTCTCTCTTGGGTGAATTTTGGATGTCTTGTAATTGTATTGCCCTTTGAAATTCAATTTCGTGGGTTCATATTATTTAATTACTCCCCCTATTATAGAAATTTTAGATACCAAGACGTAGCTGGACTTTTGGTCTACGAATTAGCTTCTATTGTGTCACAAAAAGTGTTACTTATTAAGTTGTACTGGAAAAGTGCAGCTGAGATAACTTAATTGGATGATTTGTGGATGGAATGAATGCCTTTTGTCGGTGGATCCATCGTGTGACACCCCTGTTAACTTGATAGAATGCTTGGCTTATGTTTCACTCCACCTGGCTACAGTATCTGTCCTAGTCAATGGAGCCATTTCAATTCATATATTACAATATCTCTGTTTAACAGGACCTTGATGTTCGAGAATATGCCATCTCAGTTGCTGGGAGGTTATCTGAAAAAAATCCAGCATACGTACTTCCAGCACTTCGTCGCCATCTTATACAGTTGTTGACCTATCTTGAGCTGAGGTAACTACAAATTTCTTTAGTTCATATAGGAAGATTCGTTTCCTATGATTAAGTATCTGTTGCGTTGACTTCAATTGTAATGTCAGCAGTGCAGATAACAAGTGCAGAGAAGAGAGTGCGAAGCTCCTTGGTTGTTTAGTTCGAAATTGTGAACGGCTCGTTCTTCCATACGTAGCCCCTGTCCAAAAGGTTTAATTTCTTTTCACTTCTTAGATAGTTTGGCTATTATTGTTGTCACGGGGTTGTAACTCTTGTTTTCTAGGCACTTGTTGCAAGACTTAGTGAAGGAACTGGAGTGAATGCTAACAATAATATTGTCACTGGAGTTCTCGTAACTGTTGGGGATCTTGCAAGAGTGGTAAGTTGAAATATAAGTGTGGTAAGTTTTAGTTTCTATATTAAGTGTCGATCCAAACATAACTGTGTTTTTGCTGCGCGATAAAGTTGCAGTCTAATTTTGAGTATTTCTATCTGTGTTGGCTAAGCGTATTTCAAATTTCAATGCCCTAGTCAGTATCTGATATTGTCTTTAAGTTGACAGAACGTTGGTACTTTTATTTCCTTTCCTGTCCTGTTATTTATTGTGTTTGGCTAAGATATTCCCTTCCTGGGTTTCTTTTGCGTTACTTGCTCAGGGTGGCTTGGCAATGAGACAATATATTCCGGAGCTGATGCCTTTAATTGTTGAAGCTTTAATGGATGGAGCTGCTGTAGCAAAACGTGAGGTGGCTGTTTCTACTCTTGGTCAAGTTGTTCAAAGTACAGGGTATGAGATATTTACCTTCTTTTACGACTTTCTTCTTGTTTTATTTGATAATGCTACAAGGCAATTTTGAACATGCTAATTTTCTTGTAAACTAAGACAATGCTACTATCTTGATTGGCGAAAGCCTGGTTGGACTAGATGGAAATACTGGATTCTAAGTGAATTCTAGATGGTAGAAGCCTGAGCTATCCTTAGGCTGTTGCCCTGTGTTAATGTATAACATATGTGTATATGTTTGTCCTTTGAACTCCTAAAAGTGGGAAAAACTCTAGATGAAATGAAAAATTTGTGATCCCTAGCCAGTTCTTCTATCCGTTGCAAATCTTTGTGATGGTTTATTGTTTGTCTCTCGTGAGATGGCTCACTATTCCCGGAGAAAGAATATTGCCTTTCTGTGTCGGAACTTGTCATGAGTTGTTATTCTCTCTTTGTCGTGCAAAAGGATTGATTTACCAATACCTAGTATATTATGCTGCCTAGATTTAATCAACTTTATCATTGGTGTTCATGAGGTTGTAGACATTTGTAGACAGTGGGGTGATCAACTTGCATGTTGCTGTTTAGTAGCTTGGGACATGTGCTAATTATTGTGCACATAACTAGTACAAAATGAATGGAGTTACAGAAGATTACAATCCTCCCTGCATGTTATTTACGGCTCTCATTTCATTATGAACATAGGTATGTTGTGACTCCATACAAGGAATACCCATTGTTGCTTGGCTTACTCTTGAAATTGCTGAAGGGTGACTTAGTGTGGTCTACCAGACGAGAAGTGCTCAAGGTAGTTTCTAGAGAATTTTGTTTCTCTAGACTCTTCTAGAAGATAGTTTTGTGATAAACGTGGTTATATCTACAGGTTCTTGGAATTATGGGCGCTTTGGATCCTCATGTGCATAAACGTAACCAACAAAGTTTATCAGGATCACATGGTGAAGTTCCTCGTGGCAATGGTGATTCCGGTCAACCTATTCCATCAATTGATGAGTTACCTGTGGAACTCAGGCCGTCATTTGCTACATCTGAGGATTATTACTCAACGGTAGTTCTTAATTTGTGTGAATATTTTGCATTTGTTGTCTGAATTGTGCTCAATTACTTTCCTCATTGTTATAGGTTGCTATCAACTCGCTTATGCGAATTCTTAGAGATGCATCACTTCTTAGTTACCACAAAAGGGTTGTTAGATCTCTGATGATCATTTTCAAGGTAACTAAAACCATCTTGACTGGAATAAACTTGTGTTGAAATTGCAATGAAGACGTTACAACTTTATCACATCTTTGTTTTTGCGAGGTTAGTCAATGGGATTGGGATGCGTGCCTTACTTGCCAAAGGTAGGTGTATATATATTGTATCTCTGGCAGCTTTTCGATAAATGCTATCTCTGTTTTAGGTTTTGGTAATTTGTTGGGTTGGTTCCACCTCTGATTTTGAAGGTTTTACCTGAGCTTTTTCACACTGTTCGAACATCTGATGAGAACCTGAAGGACTTTATTACATGGGGTCTTGGGACTCTTGTTTCCATTGTCCGCCAGGTATATCCACCTTAATATTTCCAGTTATGGTCAAAATACGACCGACTTTGTGAAACTCATAGCTTATGTTATCTGTCTACAGCACATACGCAAGTATCTGCCAGAGCTGCTCTCATTAGTCTCTGAACTATGGTCATCCTTCACCTTGCCAGGTCCCATACGCCCATCACGCGGTCTTCCAGTAAGTTGTATGCTGCCTAGAGTATGCTATGTTTCTTATTGATTACGGACATATATCTTATGGTGAGTACTTCGCCTCTCTTACTGATAATCAGGTTCTGCATCTACTGGAACATCTTTGCTTGGCACTTAATGATGAATTCAGAACTTATCTTCCAGTCATCCTTCCATGTTTCATCCAAGTATTAGGTGACGCGGAGCGGTTTAATGATTACATCTATGTTCCTGATATTCTCCACACACTCGAAGTGTTTGGCGGTCAGTAATACTTGTCTGACTTCTTCATAGTCATTTTATGTTGTTTGGGATCCTGTAATTGAGAATGAGTTCTAGTAATTAACGTTTGCAGTTCTTTTACCAGAAGGTAAAGAGGTTCCACAGTATTATATCGTGTAGTGTAAGATGATAGAAGTAGTTTGGTTATTATATGCATATTTATTTCGTATCTATAAATCCAACTTTTTTTAATATGTAGGATCTTTGAATAGTCAGATTGTTTACTCCTGTAGTTTCTATTTCCATGGCCAGATTTCACTCTGATGGCTGACCCTTAGAGTCCTTATGTGCAGGAACTCTTGATGAGCACATGCATTTACTCCTTCCTGCCCTTATTCGATTGTTTAAAGTAGATGCTCCTGTAGCTATAAGACGCGATGCCATCAAAACTTTGACAAGAGTAATCCCGTGTGTTCAGGTTAGGATCTTTGGTTATTTATTTAATTTTTTTTTCCTAATGCTGATCCAGAAAAATATTCCATATTAAGCTTCTTGTAATACTTTTTAATTGTCGGTATATATCCTCAGGTTACTGGTCATATCTCCGCTCTCGTGCATCACTTGAAGCTAGTATTAGATGGGTGAGTTATACTGATTTTCACTATCTGAAAAACAGTTTATTGTTTACTTTTTCGAAGGTTTTTCTACAATACTTCTTCAAAACTTAGGCATTGTGTCACTCTCTGGTTCTCTTAAATGGTTGGCAATTTATTATCAAAAAGGATTTAATTAATATTATCTCGTTAGCTTTCATTCCGTCATTGTTACTGTTACAAATCTGTTTTCCATAAGTTGTTTGTATTGCTTAGTTACAAATATTTCTGGCCACAAGTAATTGTTATTAGAACTCCGCAGATGTTAGTAAAATTTCTTTATATCATGGAATTTTATCTGCCATTATTGATGTGACCCAATTGTTTTCTGGTGAATTTTCATTTCACGTTTTTCTAAATCTGACTCGTGATTTCAGCTTTGTATGTATAAATATTCTTATGGGGTATCTTCTCTAATCGCAGGAAGAATGATGAGTTGCGGAAGGATGCTGTCGATGCACTATGCTGTTTGGCTCATGCACTTGGAGAGGACTTCACCATATTCATTGAATCAATTCACAAGCTTTTGTTGAAGCATCGATTGCGGGTCTTGCATTTTACTATCTTTTAAATAAAAATAGCAGCAAAAATTTATCTGTCATGTACGTGTATAGATGTCATTTGTATACTTCTGTCTGTAAAATCTCACTGTACAACTTTTTTTCAGCATAAAGAATTTGAGGAAATTCATCTTCGCTGGCGGAGACGTGAACCATTGATTGTAGCTACAACTGCAACCCAACAATTAAGTAGGCGACTGCCAGTTGAGGTTATCAGGGATCCTGTAATTGAGAATGAGATCGATCCTTTCGAAGAAGGAACTGACAGAAACCATCAGGTACTCTTTTCTGTGTCGTAAAGAATCACATATAGATTCTTAATGTGTTAAAATTTTGTTATCAAGTTTCAAGTTAAGCTCATAATTATACTCCAACATTGTACAAATTTTCTGGTCGGTAGTTTTCTAGTTGATGGCATAGTCATTATTAGTATGACTTCATTGTGTCTCTGCATCTTGCCCTTGTTGTTGGTAAGAATCATGTGAAGGAGGCAAACATTGGGTTCCTTAGCTGAATAAGGCGGATCTTTTTAAACAGCTTGGATATTTTCTTTTCCTTTTTCTTATCTAAATGATGGGTGGGTTTGTCTCTAGCAACGTACATACATTGAAGCTCAGTCTTGGTCCTGAGCCATTTGCTTCAGTGAGTTTGTAAATATGTCCTCTATATTTCCTCTTCTCCATGGTCATTCCTTCTGCTTATAAAAACAAATAAAACTATATATGGGCTTGATTTAACATGATCATCTAGTAAAGTTTATTTAGTCTTTCTTAGTTTTGAAAGAGCTAAAACTGTCACTTATGGCTTTGATGATCTGCTGAACAGGTTAATGATGGTAGACTACGGACAGCTGGGGAAGCTTCTCAACGCAGCACCAAGGAAGATTGGGAGGAATGGATGAGACATTTTAGTATTGAATTACTCAAGGAGTCTCCCTCTCCAGCATTAAGAACTTGTGCAAAACTTGCTCAGTTGCAGGTGTTTCATCTATGCTCTTTCCTTTCCTCATTCAAAAGGGTATGGATTTTAATGATTGTGTTTTGCAGCCATTTGTCGGGAGAGAGTTGTTTGCTGCTGGCTTTGTCAGTTGCTGGGCACAGCTAAACGAGTCTAGCCAAAAGCAGTTAGTTAGGAGCTTGGAAATGGCCTTTTCATCCCCAAATATCCCTCCAGAGATTTTAGCGACACTACTCAATTTGGTATGTTCTTTGTTAAATTACAAGAAAACTTAAACAGGACAGCAACCTATGATTGAGTAACTGGCTATAACGAACAGCAAATTTGTTCCCTGTGGCTGTGGTTGTGCTTATTGAGTGCTTGTGTTTTAGCTTAGGCGATAGTAATGAGTTGATTACATTTTCCAAGACTGGAAACAAAAACTTCTTAGGTCACCAATGGTGACTCACCATTTATTTAGTGATTGCACCTGTTAGTCTTTCTACTGGCAGGATGTAAAACACGTTTTTTTGTTGCTAAAGCCATCAACAGAACGATCTGAGTGTACATGGAAACATGATGTCTAACTTTTATTTAATCTAATATTAACACTAGAATCCAAATATCTGCTTATACTCTTTTCGTTTAATCTATATTACGTTTAGGTTGGATAAAGAATCATACGTTTAGAATCAAAATCAACCTACCTTTATCTGTGATCCTGTTGCTTGGTCCTGTCACTTGTGCTTGATTTTATCATTACTCTTCTTAGGCAGAATTTATGGAACATGATGAGAAGCCTCTTCCCATTGATATTCGTCTTCTGGGGGCTCTAGCTGAAAAGGTTTGCGTCATGTATTCGCTAGTTAAATTAGATCTGCTACTTCTTTCATTTGCCTATCAAGTATTCATCTGATTTTCTTGGTAATGGTGCAATATTCCAACTTTGTAGTGCCGTGTTTTTGCCAAAGCTCTGCATTATAAAGAGATGGAATTTGAAGGTCCACGGTCCAGGAGGATGGATGCCAACCCAGTTGCTGTTGTCGAGGCTCTTATACACATAAATAATCAGTTACACCAGCATGAGGTACACTGTATTTTGTATCCTTTTTTAACCATCTCACTCACCGTCTTTAATATTTGTTATTATTGATTGGTTGGAATTCTTTGTCATAGGCTGCTGTCGGCATACTAACCTATGCTCAACAACATCTGGATGTGCAATTAAAAGAATCATGGTAACATGACTTTTCTGAATCATGATGCACTTAATTTCAGCTCTGTTTGATAGGCATTCCGACACAAGATTGTGTGTGGTTCCATTCTTTGATCCTAATCAGTTGAAAAGCACTAACAGTGTTTGTTTCTAGGTATGAGAAGCTGCAGCGCTGGGACGATGCACTCAAGGCGTACACTTTGAAAGCATCTCAAACAGCAAATCCTCATCTTGTATTAGAAGCCACATTAGGTCTGTGGTAACCAAGACTAATATTGGGAAGGATTTAGTGGGTTTTGATAATGTTTTTTCTAAGTTTTGTTGGCATTTTTTTGTCAATATTCTGTTAGTAGCTCATAGAGAATTGTGGGTTCATAACATTCTTACAAGTTAGCAGAACAAAAGAGCAACGCATTTTTTTCCAATCTAAAATTTTCAGTTGCACATTGATATGATGCTTCTTTTTTCCTTTTCATGAAATGGCCTGAATCTATAGCTTATTTACCACAATGTAGGACAAATGAGATGTCTTGCTGCACTTGCACGATGGGAAGAGCTCAACAATCTCTGCAAAGAGTACTGGAGTCCTGCTGAGCCATCTGCGCGTCTGGAAATGGCACCAATGGTTGGTAACTTCTACTTATGCTACATTCGCTGATACAGCTACATGGTTACATAAATGTCTTTCTGCAACCATACTAGGCTGCACAAGCTGCGTGGAATATGGGAGAGTGGGATCAAATGGCAGAATATGTGTCTCGGTTAGATGATGGCGATGAAACAAAGCTTCGGGGTTTAGCAAGCCCGGTTTCTAGTGGCGATGGGAGCAGTAATGGCACATTCTTTAGGGCTGTTCTGTTAGTTCGAAGGGCAAAGGTACACTTGAACCTATACTCTTGTACTTTAAATCTTATCAGGCTTACTTACAATCTATTAGCAGACACTTATTTCTGCATATGTGTGCCTGTGGATATTTGTCTTTCCTTTTTAGTACGACGAGGCGCGCGAATATGTGGAAAGAGCTAGAAAATGTCTTGCCACCGAACTTGCAGCGCTGGTAGGTTATCATTTTTGGCAGTATTTTCATATAAACTTTTGTTAAAAATATCTATGAATCATCTGTTGTGAATGAAGGGAACATAAGTATATCAGCAAGGATACTTGTAACTAGTCTCAGCCTTTTCCATTACCTTGAAACTATTTGAGTACGCCATGTGGTGTTGGAAGTAGGAAGATACATTCCTGACATCTTAGTTACATATTGAGCTCTATTTAAACAACTGTTTGGGCATGCTGTCGTTGGTTCCTGTGAAGCATCATGTAATCACCATGGTTACCTTCTAAGTTGCTGTCTACTTGCGCTTTCTACAGGTTTTGGAGAGCTATGAGCGTGCGTACAGCAATATGGTTCGTGTTCAGCAGCTGTCAGAGCTAGAGGAGGTTAGATCTCAATTATCCAAGATCCCTTCTCCTGGACACCCTCCCTAACCACCTAGTATTGAAGGGGAAATAGGAGAAAAGTCTAAATGTTTATTTGATTCATATATTGTATTAACATATACATGATGAATCTTTCTTGTTTCTTTCTATTTATTTTTCCTGTTGTATCGATAATAGGTAATTGAATATTATACGCTACCTGTGGGAAATACTATTGCTGAAGAACGGAGAGCTCTAATTCGTAATATGTGGACTCAGCGGATTCAGGGATCTAAGCGTAATGTGGAGGTATATTATTTCTTATGTTACCTTGTTAGTTGAGCAACTGAGTGAATTACAAGTCATTTGGTACTCTAAGCATCAAATATTGCAGTATGATGACTTTAGTAAATGAATCTTCCCTACGATCAAATTGATTTTTCCATATTGCTTTATTTAGTTTCCGTCTGTTGATTTCTAAAGTAAAGTAGCTTCTTACCAAACTGTTAGTCAGAGCCTGTATCATCATAGGTAGATAAAAAAACTATCCAAATAAGAAAAATCATTGAAATTTTATGAGGTAATCTCAGTTTTTCCTTATAATAGTGTGCTTTTTAATACTTTGCATTCCCAATACTGCTCAGGTGTGGCAAGCACTTTTGGCTGTCCGGGCCCTTGTGCTACCTCCTACAGAAGATGTTGAAACTTGGCTCAAGTTTGCCTCACTTTGTCGAAAGAGTGGGAGGATCAGTCAGGCGAAATCTACTCTACTCAAGCTCTTACCGGTCTTTAACTTTTGCCTTTTGGTTGTAGAATTTTCTCTGCCAAGAGTGTAGCTTTATTCTGTTATGTCTTACTTCGGACCTTATTTTGTAGTTTGATCCAGAAGTATCGCCAGAAAACATGCCATATCACGGACCTCCACAAGTGATGCTTGGATACTTAAAATACCAATGGTCACTTGGAGAAGAACGTAAGCGCAAAGAGGCATTTACCAAGCTGCAGGTGTGTCATATACCAATTGCTACTTGCATTGTCTGGGCATATTCTCTTTCTCACATTTTCCCATATGTTGCTTGAACGGCCATGTTATATCTTCCCTCGATCTAAATTAAAATTATTTCTAGATTCTTACGAGAGAGCTCTCAAGTGTGCCACATTCTCAATCTGACATACTGGCTAGTATGGTATCTAGCAAGGGCGCAAATGTTCCACTTCTTGCACGTGTAAATCTTAAACTGGGAACGTGGCAGTGGGCTCTTTCTTCCGGTTTGAATGATGGGTCTATTCAAGGTGAATTGTAGTTGCTTTTAACTGTGTAAGTGTAATCAAACTACGTCTGACCATAACACTTTGGTGACAAAATATACTATTTTCCAGAAATTCGTGATGCGTTTGACAAATCTACCCGCTATGCTCCTAAATGGGCTAAAGCATGGCACACATGGGCGTTATTCAATACAGCAGTGATGTCGCATTACATTTCAAGAGGTCAAATTGCTTCCCAGTACGTTGTTTCTGCAGTCACTGGATATTTTTATTCTATAGCATGTGCAGCAAATGCCAAAGGAGTTGATGATAGTTTACAGGTAAAGCGTGCATGCATCCATAGTTTACACAAATGAAAACGTGTCTTTCTTTTCTTTTCCATGTTGCTACTTTTCTTTTTCTTGTTGAAATGAGGTGTTGTTATATTATTTTCCTCTCCTGTCTCATTTCCATAGGACATACTGCGTCTTCTCACATTGTGGTTCAACCATGGAGCTACAGCTGATGTCCAAACAGCATTGAAGACAGGATTCAGTCATGTCAACATTAACACATGGCTTGTTGTGCTGCCTCAAATAATTGCTAGGATACATTCTAATAATCGTGCTGTAAGGGAACTGATACAGTCTCTTCTCATCCGCATAGGCGAAAACCACCCACAGGTTTGCAGTTTTCTAGAAACTTTATAAATCTTCATCAGTATTACAATTCTATGGTGGGAATTAAGAACTATACATAAAGTTTTACTCTGCCATTTTGATCGCATATGTACCTGCTTCGATTATGGATGCATAATTTCTCCTTGACTAATTTTTTTTTTCAAATGTTTTCAGGCACTGATGTATCCCCTTCTCGTTGCATGTAAATCAATAAGCAATCTTCGGAGAGCTGCAGCTCAAGAGGTGGTTGATAAAGTTCGCCAGCACAGTGGTGCACTCGTGGATCAGGTTAAAAGTCATCTCTTGTGTTTGTCGATTTTATTGAAATATATATTTTGAACTGAGCTAATTAGTGACCCCCTTCCTCTACACCCACAACAACGAAAAAAACAGGCGCAGCTTGTATCACATGAACTTATCAGGGTTGCCATACTTTGGCATGAAATGTGGCATGAAGCACTAGAAGAAGCTAGTCGCTTGTATTTTGGTGAACATAACATTGAAGGAATGCTGAAAGTACTTGAACCCTTACATGAGATGCTTAAGGAAGGTGCAAATAAGGACAGTACGACTATACAGGAAAGAGCATTTATAGAGGTGGGGACATTTCAATCCCGTATTTGGGTATTTGGGTGTGTTTTCACGTTATTTATAATTACATCTTTCTCTAGCACATGGGTGTACAGCATTGCAGTGTCTAGGTTTTTTTTTGCTATGTAACTTGTAGTCATTTTTTCTTTTTCGGGATTTTAAAGGGTTAAAATCAACCAGTTGCCCTTGATAGAATCAGATTACTACTGTTACTGTATGGAGTGTTTTTTTTCTCATATATTTCAGTAAATGTTATATGTGAACTTTACAATGTTCTTTAATGTCAGCAACTTAAGTTAGTGTAATGTTGATGCAGGCATACCGTCACGAACTACAAGAGGCACATGAATGCTGTTGTAATTACAAGATAACTGGGAAAGATGCTGAACTTACACAGGTGATCAGAAATTTAAACAAAATTTCAGATGAGTGTTTGCTGTCTTCTTAGGAAAGGGACGGGAATTGACATGTTTTTCTTTTCAATTCTTTATCTTCATTAGGCTTGGGATCTTTACTATCACATTTTCAAACGGATAGACAAACAGCTAGCCAGTCTCACGACATTGGATTTGGAGGTAATACGCTTATCTTTTTCTTTGGTTCCCTCGCTCCTTTTGAGCTCTAATCTGACTGGCATGTTACTTGTTGGATAGTCTGTTTCTCCTGAGTTGCTGCTGTGCCGTGACTTGGAGCTAGCAGTTCCTGGAACATATCGTGCAGGTAACAACATATTGAACTGCTAAAGTTTGCCTGAGCTGATTTATGTAATTAACCCAGGCTTCATTGCTTACATACACACTTCGTTTTTCTTCTAATTAGATGCCCCTGTCGTGACGATATCATCGTTTTCACGCCAACTTGTTGTTATAACCTCTAAACAAAGACCAAGGAAATTGACTATTCACGGAAATGATGGTGAGGACTACGCCTTCTTGTTGAAGGGACATGAAGATCTAAGGCAAGATGAGCGTGTTATGCAGGTGATTCTCAAAAAATCTCAAAAAAATCAGTTGTGCATTGTTCTGATGAATTCTTGTTGGAGAATATGTAATTGAAGTTTTCAGTTTACTCTTCATATATATACAGTTTTCAGCTACAAAATCACATTTATCCCTTTCCTCTTATTTGTGTTTCAGCTTTTTGGTTTGGTGAACACTTTGCTTGAGAATTCCAGAAAAACAGCAGAAAAAGATCTTTCCATCCAACGTTATTCTGTAATACCACTATCTCCCAATAGTGGACTCATAGGATGGGTTCCAAACTGCGATACCCTTCACCATCTTATTCGAGAGTACAGAGATGCGCGAAAGGTTTGTCTTGTTGTATTCACTAAGGTTTTCACTCCTGAAACTATCTGCAGTTTACGTTTATTCTTACACATGCCTTTCTGAATTTTTAGATCATTCTTAATCAAGAAAATAAGCATATGTTGAGTTTTGCTCCAGACTATGATAATCTACCGCTTATAGCAAAGGTTGAAGTATTTGAGTATGCTCTAGAAAACACAGAGGGAAATGATCTATCCAGGGTACTCAATTCTCTTATTCTGGTAACTTTATTTGGGTAAAGTACCTAATCTGGAATGCTAAGTTGCTTCTATTCTTCTCCTTCTTATTAGGTTCTCTGGTTAAAAAGTCGCTCGTCAGAGGTTTGGCTGGAAAGGAGAACAAACTATACTAGAAGTTTAGCAGTTATGAGTATGGTATGTAGTTGATTTCATCCTTTGTTCTCCACTTGTGTAGCATCAAATTAAAAGTTTCGTATGTTTAACTCGTGAAATGAACTTCATGCATTACTTTGTGTCAGGTTGGTTATATTCTTGGGTTAGGTGATCGACACCCAAGTAACCTTATGCTCCATAGATACAGGTACATAAAACTTCACTAAGGTTTACATTACATGCTCAACTTTTGGTTCCATTTCTTTATCAATGGTTTTAATTGTGCAGTGGAAAAATCTTGCATATTGATTTTGGAGATTGTTTTGAGGCTTCTATGAATAGAGAGAAGTTTCCTGAAAAGGTATTAATTTTAATGTTTTCCTCTTGTACTTGTCTGCGACAATTGTGGGTATCAAAGAACCGATGTGAGGATTGCTTAAATAATGTTAGGTTCCATTCCGCCTGACAAGAATGCTTGTCAAAGCAATGGAAGTCAGTGGTATAGAAGGAAACTTCCGCTCAACCTGCGAAAACGTTATGCAAGTTCTCAGAACCAATAAAGATAGTGTAATGGCAATGATGGAAGCGTTTGTGCATGATCCTTTAATCAATTGGCGTCTTTTCAATTTCAATGAAGTCCCTCAATTAGCACTGCTCGGTAACAACAACCCCAATGGTCCTGCTGATGTTGAGCTTGAGGAAGAAGATGAAGATCCCGCTGATATAGACCTTCCTCAGCCTCAAAGGAGTACTCGAGAGAAAGAGATTCTTCAGGTTTCTTTTGAAGATCTTTATGTTTTTTATTTTCTCAAGGGGGATTTTTTTTTTAAATTTGATTCTTGGATTATTTCAGGCTGTGAATATGCTTGGAGATGCTAATGAAGTTTTAAATGAGCGTGCCGTAGTTGTTATGGCTCGTATGAGTCATAAGCTTACAGGGCGTGATTTCTCTTCGTCTGCAATTCCGAGCAATCCCATTGCTGATCATAATAACTTGCTCGGAGGAGATTCTCATGAAGTCGAACATGGTTTGTCTGTGAAAGTTCAGGTTCAAAAACTAATCAATCAAGCCACTTCCCATGAAAATCTCTGTCAAAACTATGTTGGGTATGTTCCTCTACATTCCTCTGCTTTTGATAAAAATATTAACAAATGAATCTATGCGAAAATGTGAGGGCTTGGAAACTAATTAGTGAAATAAATTTCTTGTTTCTGTTCTTTTATTGCAGGTGGTGCCCTTTCTGGTGAGATGGGTCATCTGTACATTTTTAATGTAAATAGGCTTTGTAATTTTCAACTAAGTTGCATTTATTTGGACTAATTCGATCATAAAACTATGTTCTTTTTAATGTAAATAATTTATTAGTTTCATAGTCATGTATTATAAGATAATGTAGCGTGGATGAATAAATTAAATGGGTATGTCACATTTTTTACTCTTCTGAAATATACATTCTCAATTCCTAAGGTATTTTAATGGAATTGCGACAAAGAAAAAAAGAAAGAAGGTACATGCTTTATGAACTATATAAAGCAATTGGAATATGCATGTTCTTTTTAATGAAACATGTTTCCGGAGTTAAAGATGGATTTCATAAAAATCAACATAATTTTATTAAAATCCACATAATATTGTTATAAATTGAAATTATTTTAAAATTTCTGACTAAAACACCAAAATTTGTCACATATTTTTTTCAGTTTATGTATAAAATTTGTGATTTTAATAGAGAAGACAAATATAAATGTCAAAATTATGTTGTGGGTTAAGTTATTGGTATCTTCGTTAAACCTACCAAAACAAGACAATGTGTAACATTGAGGCAACATGTGATAAGTACATTGGTACTACACTATTATGAAGCTAATATTAGTAATAAAGCCATTTATCAACCAAAAAAAAAAAACATGTTCTTCTGTTTTATTTTTCTCTTTATGTGTATTTGGTACCAATATTAATTCGGAATGGGGACAAAAACGAGACGTGGAGTCTCGCGTTACGTTACCACTCTCAATTGCGGCAATTTAGTAGCCACACATACCATGACAACGTTAGCGCATTTTAGTAAAACACGCCGTATCCGTACTAAAATACGCTGTAAAGATTTAAAGGTGATAACTTTCACCGTTGTCTCGCCACCACTTGCTCGAATATTGACACCATTTCTCCAATTTTTTCCCCGAGAAAATTCCAAACAAATAGAATTTTGCCGTCTGAAATTCCTAAAACTATAAAACACAGCTTCCTCCTTCTATATATTAAGCGGTGACGCCTGGATCATGATTCTTTCCGGCAACTGAAAGAGAAACAAAAATGGCTTCTTCTTCTCTTGAGATTGTTAAATTGTGTGGCTCTCCTGTTTCGTTTCCCCGCCATAAATCTCCCATAAAATTGGAATGTAGAAAAAGGGTTCTAAGATTATCCGATTCTAGGACTTGGCATCGTCTTGGTACATGTGTTAGGGTTTCTTCTTCTGCTCTCAACGGTGATAATCAGTCCAAAGGTCAGAACTTTTTTTTTTTGCTGTTGCTAAACTCTCTAAAAGGAGTAATTAGAGTTGATTTTATTTGTAATTGAAATTTGATTAGTCAGTAGGTGAGAAAGATGTTGAGAGTACCAGATTCTTTCCCTTTTTAGACAGGATTGTTTGTGATTAGCTCTCTAATCTTGTTTCTTGAATCTTTTCTTAAGTCAAAAGGGGTTTTAGTATACAAGTAATCCTTTTTACTTGGATTCTTTCTTCTATTAATCGGGTGTAATTACATGGATGTTCCTCTACCTGAATTTGGACATTGATTGGGATAAAGTTGAGTAAGATTTTGATTTGTTGCGTTTTTTGTAGGTGAAGAACCTCCAGAATCTTTGTTTATGAAAGAATTGAAGAGACGTGGTATGACTCCTACTTCTTTGCTTCAAGACTATGAAGTAGATCAGGATGAGATCAAAACCGGTAAAGAATCCGGAAACACTTCTAAAGCGACTGCAACTACTCCGGCCTTTGATAAAAGCTTGTTAAATCAGAGAGAAAGATCTTTGGCTTTAAACAGCGAAGGGCTCGAGGTCAGGTTAACTAACACTAGTACCTGTTCTAGTTATTATAGTTTCTTATAGTCATTTATTACTTCCTTGTCATATTAACTGCTGAAATTATGTTTCATTGACATCTTTTGTATCCGGATAGGTCTTAGCAGCTTATGTAGTTATGATAAAGGTTGATTTTAGGAGTCGTTTTGTTAATTGTGGAAAGGAACTGCTTACTGTTGTTTCAGGGGTTGATTCCGCGTGCTAGGATCTTGCTGACAATTGGAGGGACTTTCTTCTTGGGCTTTTGGCCTTTGATAGTCTTAACTCTCGGCGCCTTCTCTGCTCTTTACCTTGTAAGTATTTGATAATTTCAATGAGTGTACTTTTCTTCATTCCTATCCTTGAGTACAGTGGCAAATGTATTTTGGAGATTGTAAAGAAATCTCTTACCTCCTCCAAACAACCACCTAGTTAAGACCCTCAACTCTAATCCAACCCAAATCATATTTACATTTATGCTTATCAGTATTCTTCCACATTCTTCTCGCACATCGTGTCTCACTAAGGAAGTGATTTGGAATTAGTTAACAAGGTTTCTTTCCACAAACTGATTTTGTTTTTTTTTCTTGTTGAAAATGAAAGTACTTTGGAGCAGATTTCGTTCATGATGGAAGTAGAACTCCCGTTTCACCACCACCGTACATCGATCCATATGCTCTGTTGGAGGATGAGAGGATATCAGGGATGGATCCTCGTGTAAATTAGCAGGCTACAAGTTGTTCTTCATACTCTCTACATAACTACTAGTATAGAGCATATATATTTGCTCTTAAGTATATATTTTTAATTACAGTCTTTCCTTTAATTTATTTTCCTTGCATTTGTAAAAAAAATGTTGCTTTTCTATTCTTGCAACTTATTAAGGATTCGAAAAGTTCATTTCAAATCCTTGTATTTGGCCCACTCAATAAAATTTGACCACATAATATCAACTTTAGATTTTGGACAAAAAATTGCCAGTTTCAGACCATAATAGAAACCGTACACTACTTACCTAACAAAGCACAACTTAAAATTCAGTTTTTGAAATGACTACTTTATCATAGGGAGAAAGATATTACCAGAAAAACGAGTCAATAAACAAACGAACTAGATAATAGAAATCAAATGGCTACCGCCACAAGCAAGAGATAGAAACATAGTTTTTGCAAAAAACAACTAAGACTCGTAAGAGTTTCGAGCCCATTCACACAAAACGAAATAAAAGAAAGCCCCACATAAAATCCAAGTTTTTAGAAACATTCTTCTTAGTATTCCTCTCCTTCATCATCCTCATCGTCACCTCCTTCAGCACCAACCTCTTCGTAATCCTTCTCCAATGCTGCAAGATCCTCACGAGCCTCTGAGAATTCTCCTTCTTCCATACCCTCACCCACATACCAGTGAACGAAAGCACGTTTGGCGTACATAAGATCAAACTTGTGATCAATACGGGAGAACACCTCAGCGACACTGGTGGAGTTTGAGATCATACAAACAGCTCTCTGCACTTTAGCAAGATCACCTCCTGGAACAACAGTTGGTGGCTGGTAGTTGATACCACACTTGAATCCAGTTGGACACCAGTCAACAAACTGAATAGTGCGCTTGGTCTTGATTGTGCCAACAGCTGCGTTCACATCCTTGGGGACGACATCACCACGGTACATCAAACAGCAGGCCATGTACTTTCCGTGACGCGGGTCACACTTAGCCATCATGGAAGCTGGCTCAAAAGCACTGTTTGTAATCTCAGCAACTGAGAGCTGCTCATGGAAGGCCTTCTCTGCGGAGATGACTGGGGCATAGGAGGAAAGCATAAAGTGGATTCTTGGGTATGGCACCAAGTTGGTTTGGAACTCAGTGACATCAACGTTCAAGGCACCATCGAACCTCAGAGAAGCAGTCAAGGAAGAAATAACCTGAAACCAAATAAAGAGAGAACGAAAACATTAGATGAGCCAGGGAAATGAAACAGCAACAAGGCTGATGTAAATCAATGAGGCTGGCTACTATACCTGAGAGACAAGACGGTTGAGGTTGGTGTAGGTTGGTCTCTCAATGCTTAGGGAGCGTCTGCAGATGTCATAGATAGCTTCATTGTCGAGGAGGATGGAAACATCAGTGTGTTCCAAGAGAGAGTGAGTGGAGAGGACACTGTTGTAAGGCTCAACAACAGAGGTGGAGACCTGTGGAGATGGGTAAACAGTGAAACCCAACTTGGACTTTTTGCCATAGTCAACAGAAAGTCTCTCAAGGAGAAGAGATCCAAGACCAGATCCAGTCCCTCCACCAACAGCGTTGAAGACAAGGAATCCTTGGAGACCAGTACAGTTATCAGCGAGCTTTCTGATACGGTCCAAGCACAGATCAACAATCTCTTTCCCAACTGAGATAAAATTTCAAAAAATCAGATCAGTTACTAAAACAGTAGAATCAATAAAAAGTGGTTGATGATGGAACAAGGGAAGAAGGAGTGACTCACTGGTGTAATGTCCACGGGCGAAGTTGTTAGCTGCGTCTTCTTTACCGCTGATGAGTTGCTCAGGGTGGAAAAGCTGACGGTAAGTACCAGTCCTGACCTCATCGATCACAGTTGGCTCAAGATCAACAAAGACAGCACGTGGGACGTGCTTCCCTGCACCGGTTTCACTGAAGAAGGTGTTGAAAGCATCGTCACCTCCGCCAACAGTCTTATCACTCGGCATCTGACCATCAGGCTGCAACATTCCAGATCCAAAATAACACATCAATACAAAGAGCCATACAAAACGAATAGGATCTAAACATATAGAAACTTTAAATATATCGGAAATAGATTGATTGCATCCTAAACAAATCTACAAGAATTTTTAGGATCTCGAATGAACCAACAAGAAATCGATTTCAAACTCAGATATAAACAGCTTTATTGAAGATTTTTGAAATGAGAAACGGATTACATCAACCATATAAAAATTATCCAAGACATCGAAATCAAACACAGATCTAAACGATTACGTACAATAGATCTACGAATTCATCAGAAATCCAAAGAACAAGGTCAATGCAGCGGTAAAATAACTCAGATCTGATCTATAAACAACGAAAAATATAGGAGAAAAACACAGATCTGGTGACGAAGAGGAAGAGACGAACCTGAATGCCATGTTCGAGACAGTAAAGCTCCCAGCAAGCGTTTCCGACCTGGATACCAGCCTGACCAATGTGGATCGAAATGCACTCTCTCATTTTCGTTTCGCGGAAGAAAGAAACTAGATTTGCAGGGAAGAAGACGAAGAAGAAGAAGGGCGTTTATGAAGACGCTCTTCTTTAGATCTAGATCTGGTTTTTTCGATTTCTAGGTTTTTAGGATGGTGTTTGATGCTGTATTTATAAGCGAAAGTATCCACCTGTATGTAACAGCAAGTATAATACACGTGTAATGATATAATTGGGTTGTTGTTAAAACCACGAGTTGTTGATATCCTCGTGAGCTGCGTATTTTCTAATTTTGAATTTTTGCTAGCTTTATGACCGTTTCTCTTTATTTTTGAAATAGCAAAACCTCTTGAATTGCGTGGAAATTAACCGGAATTGAACCGGATCAGACCAATATCTAGAGTAAACCGAAACGATAAGAACTGAACCAAAATCGTCGAGAGGGGAACAAAAAAATTCGAAGCTTTGAGTAATGAGAGCGCTAGCGGCGGCTTCACGGCCACTGTTTTCCGATTTGCCGAGTCTTGTTCGTTCATGGCTTCCACCTTCCAGCTTCAAGACGTTTGCTTCTGTATCTTCGTCTCCTCCGTCGGATTCTGATCTCCGGAATCAATCTCGCGGTGGCCTTCCTCGATTCTTCTCCGATGATCTTCCATCTCGCAAGGCACACACTCTCTCTCTCTCTCTCTTTCTCTATCTCATATAATTGTTGTTCCCTTTAAATCTGTGTAAGAATCCAATCGAAATCAAATTGAGAGTAATCACTGAGCACTTGGGAAAATTTCTGCGAATTCACTGAATTCTATCAGATGAGAATTCTAAGTAGTTTCCATTTTATGTTCAATCTTCATGTTGCGTGAAATGATCATATTAAGCTTCTCATTTCTGTAAAAATCATTATGATTATTATAGGGTTTAGTTGTTCGTGTTCAAGGCTCTGAGTTTTGGCATATGGCTAAAGTTCTAAGACTGAAACAGGAGGACAGGTAACAACTACATTATGGGCATTTCGCAGTGTTGTGTTCATGAAATCTAGAAGTTTTCTTCTATCTGAATTGTGCGTGTGTGTGTGTGTGGATAGTAAAACCAAGGAGCCATCCTTTCATGAAGATCATAGTAACCTTTTTATGCATCTTTACGATGATAAATTCAGTTGTTTATGTAATGCTAACATCAAAAGTAACTCTGAGATGAGATGAGGCCAACATTTTCTTTGGTTTACGATCACTAAACCATAAGTTTTAGTGAATGTAAGTAATTACTTGCACCCTTTTACTATGCAAGGGTAGAACTCTTTAATGGCAAAGGGGGTCTGGTAGAAGGTTGTATACAAAGCATTGACAAAACTGGAGTTGATTTTATCGCACAAGAAGATCAGAAGCTGATTCTTCCTCAGGGTATCCAGTGGCAGGTGTTTGCAGCTTTTGGTACGAAATGGGACTACTCTTAATGTTACGATATTGCCAGATTATTTATTCTCAGCTCGAGTCATGATATCTTTAAGAATGTGTATTTCAGGCACTTTGAAGGGTGGTCGAGCAGACTGGCTAATTGAGAAATGTACAGTAAGTATTTACTTCTAGTATGTCCAGTCTAAGTCACCTGTGAATATTGTGCCACTGAATATGTGTATATGCTCGTCTTAGGAACTCGGAGCGAGTAGTGTCACACCACTTTTAACGGAAAGATCATCCATAATCTCTGAAAACCGGGTTGACAGATTGGAACGTGTTAGTTTTGCCGCGGCTAAGCAATGTAAGTAGCAATAGTAAAAGAAAACAATTGGTTGGTTAATCTTGCTCTTCTTTTTCCTTGGCATTTGTGATCACAAACTATTTGCCTTATCTTTTACTGTCACAGGCCAAAGACTTCATCAAATGGTACTGAACCCTCCAATCAAATTTGTTACCCTCTTGGATCATGTATGTTTACACATCTCTCTAAGCACACTCTAAGATCCTTGGTTTATAGCATTCCTGAATTCTTATTCTTCTAAACTTGCCTTGACACTTTTTGGGGTTTTCTAGATTTTCAAGTCAAAGTTATGTTTGGTTGCCACAGCTGAAGCTACACCTCTTCTCAATGCAGTAAACTTCTCAGCAAAAGAATCCAGCGGACTATTAATCGTTGGACCAGAAGGCGGTAAGAAATCCTTACTTCAATACATTTCTGATGTGGCTCTCTCTTAAAACGTCTACTGATTTGCTACACTTTTGGGATTAGTGCTCGAGTAGACACAAAATGGACAGTAGCTAATGGCTCTTGTTAATGACTTGTATATATAATAAGTTTGTTACAATCTAACGGTCAACTATGAAATTGAAGCAGACTTCACGAAGAAAGAGGTGGAGATGATGCTGGAAGCTGGCGGCACAGCTGTTGGACTTGGGCCACACCGGTTGCGAGTTGAGACTGCAACCATTGCTCTTTTGGCAACTCTAGTGATGTTGTCTGACTCTCAAGAGATGATCTAAAAGCTTCTTAGGCTTTAGTTTTTGTTGCCTTTAGGCTTTGTCTTGTATTCAGAGATTTTGGTTAGGTGTTTCTGGACTTTATTGATAAGAAAACAAAAGCGATGTTTGAATATTATAGCCTCATTATAAACAAGGAATCAAGGATACACAAGAATACATAAACACCGAAGAACAAGCTTCCCGAAGAAGGATAATCAATTTGGCGGTCGGGGTACCGAGTCCATCCAACTTGGGAGCACAAACTGGGATAACATAAGGACTCCATCGCATCTCTCTTCCATGTACCCCTCAGTACCGGAAGTGTTTACGCTACAACAATCACCTTCACTACTACTCCAACCCTCTGACTCTTGATGAACAATAAACTCTTGTGCCTGCAAGTAACCCGATACCAAACAACCGTGTTGACGATCCCACAGATAGACGATATCAGTATCAAACGGATTCATTGCCAGGGGAAAACAGTTGACATCAGATATGAAAGACGGCATGATGACTTCCCAAATCAGTTGCCACCTTTCACTCTCTTCGTTATTCAGCCTCCATACTTTCAATGTTCGATGTATTACTTCAATGAAAATAACATCTTCTCCTGAAGTAGTCAAGCATCTCCGAACATCTTCATCATCCGCGCCAGGGAGAGGTATAACCTGACATCGATCATCAGCTTCATGGCCATAAAAGTCATGAGCTACAAGGACACCAGGTCCATTAGAAAACATATACCTATCCCACATATAAAGAATCCCATTGAGATTCACTGGAGAATCAATTCTACCGGCGTTGACGGGTCGAGATGAGAAAACTTGCTTGAAAGTCCATAAACCTGTCTCAGAAGAATATACACAAACTCTCCATAAATACATTCCTTCATCTCTACGATCAATCAGTTCCATTTGGATTGTCCTAACCATCTTGAAGCTTGAAACGACGCCGTTCTCAACGCGTGTTACCATACCAACGTCGCTTAACGGACTGGGATACCAAGGGTGTTTATCTTGAACCCATGGATTAGGAGGTTGAGGGATCTCAACCCATTGTTGTAAAACTGGATTACCAACAAAAGATTTATATCTAGAAACCATGTCTTTGATGCGAGAAACAAAGACATCGATCCAAATCAATCCATTGGAAGAAGCTATATAGTAGTATTCAGAGGCGGTAGGGAGATTCGGATATACTTGAAATGGCATGATATAAGAAAGTAGTGATTTGGGAAGATCCCATGTTTTGCATCCATGGAAGCCTATGGCTTGTGTCATCTGACGAAGATACTCTGTTCTGAACATGAGTGACCATGAGGTCGAGGAGTTTCCGTGAAGAGAGACAAAGAGACGTCGGAAGTAGTCCGATTCTATTACTGATTTCCATCTTTTGCAGACTGATTTGAATCTCGCGATGCTTCTCAACGGTAATCTTGCAAGTATCTCCACCTCTGGGATTGTTCTTCTTCCAGTCTCCATTGGAGTCTCTTTTGGTCACTGTTTTTTTTTTTTAACAGCTCTTTTTCTTTTGGAGATGGTTGGACGTGAATTGCTCTTTTATTATTATCAACTTCTTAATTAAAAAAATGTTGATGATGATTGCTCTTTTATTGATTTGTTTTTTATATATATATATAACCATCCAAAATTCACGAGAAGTACAAACGAAGCAAAACAACATATTCCAACCATATTAAAGATAGATAGAGAAAAAGCTTTTGCAATAAGCAATTGAAAAGTGAATTTAACCAAGATGATATGATACTGATAGGGAGCAATTGAAAAGTTACCAATTCCCTAAGAAGGACAATCAATTTGGTGGACGAGGTACCGAGTCCATCCACTGTGGAAGCACAAATTGAGATAATATAAGGAGAGATTTATCGTGATTAGTAGCTTTAATATACCCCTTAAAATTGCAGGTGTTTATGCAACAACAACCTTCACTACTAGTCCATTTCTCTGATTCTTGATGAAGAATAAACTCTTGTGTCCGCAAGTTACCCGTTACCAAACAATGGTGTTTTTGACTCCATAAATAAACGATATCATTATCAAGTGGATTCATTGCCATAGGAATACAAAACCAAAAATACATGACATTGAGCATGTTGATTTCCCGTGACAATAGCCACCATCCATTCTCGGAGTTGTTATTCATCCTCCAAATCTTTAATTTTTGACCTATTCTTACAATGTAGATAACATCTCCTCTTGAAGTAGTCAAGCAACTCTTAACATCTTTGTATCCACTAGGGACAGCAGGGAGATGTATAACTTGACAATGATCATCAGCTTCAGGGCCATAGAAGTCATGAGCTACAATAACACCATGTTCACTAGAACTAACTCTCCTTTCCCACAGATAAAGCTTCCCGTTGATATTCACAGCAGGGTGGTTCACGGGACGCGAGTTTAAAAGTCGCTTAAAAGTCCATAACCCTGTCTCGGACGAATATACATACACTCTACGTATATACATTCCCCGGTCTCCAGCTTCAAACTTTTGAAAAGTCCTAACCACTTTGAAGCTTGAAACGACGCCATCCTCCTCCACACGCGTTACCAAACCCGTAGCGACACATGGACATGGAGGCGGAGGTATTTCAACCCATTGTTGTAAAACTGGATTACCAACGAAGGATTTATAACTGCAAGTTGTGCTCTCAGTGACATCAATCCAAACCAATCCATTGGAAGAAGCAACGTAGAAGTATTCAGTGTTAGGGAGATTAGGAGGCATGATATAAGAAGCTAAGGACTTGGGAAGATTCCATGTCTTGCATCCATGGAAGCTTATGACTTCTTTGATGGTATGATGATAATCGGTTGGTAACATGACAGACCATGAGGAAGAGGAGTTTTGGTGCAAAGAAACAAAGACACGGCGGAAATCCGACGATTCTATTACTGATTTCCAGCTTTTACAAACCAGTTTGAATCTGGCGATGCTTCTCAATGAGAATATCGCAAATATCTCCACCAATACGGCATCTGGGATTGTTGTTATTGAGGTTTCCATTGTGATTTTGCTAAACTCATACAAGTTGGCACTTTTTATATTATGAAATCTTTATTGATTAAGTAACATTGTCCATATATGGACAACAAAATATGGAATTAAAATGGCTTGGATTTTTGAATCATATTTGGAGGTTATATACAAAATGGTTGGACCAGCCCTGCTTTAAAATCACACACACTCAGACATTTGGCTTTACTCATTACTCAATGCAATCCATATATTAATTATAATAAAATATTTTAATTATTACATATATCTTCTCACTTTATTTATACAAATGTACTAATGCCACCAAAAATAGTATTATTTTTTAATGAAATTATAAAAGAAATCTTCTTAATTCATTTATAAAATCTAAAAGTAGATTTGCATTTATAACCTATAAAAGGAGTGATAATTTTATTTTTATTTCCGTTGTCTATTTATGAAGTCTTTTTATTTCCATTGTCTCTAAAAGTAGATTTGCATTTATATATATAATTCTTGTCATAAATCATATGGTGTGACTCGTATATAAACATAATATACATCTGCAAGTAATTAAGAATGTGATTTCAGGAAAACTTTAGACCATTTAAGAAGGAGATGATGGATATTAGCATCCATGCGAGTACCAACTCCACCCCACACTAACATGTCAGCCATGTCTCCGATCGACGACCCACTCACTTCTTTCACCTCTTCGAACCCAATTCTTCTGTAAAACCTAACCAGCTGATACATAGGAAATTCAGTTCGGTTCAGTATGTATTGGTGCACGTGTTAAACCGAGATCAGAATTCAATCGGTTTGGTCCGATCATCATACAACAGGTATGATGAGGTTTCTATAATTTCATAGAAAAACTGTAACCAAAAAAGCCAAACCAAACCAAATCGAAATGTAATCAACCCAAACTAGAAATTTGTTTACAGACTGATTGGTTTTATTATTCTAACACCCGATAAAGCAAAACCAAAACCAAACCGTAACCAATTTAAATGTCACAAAACTAAACCGAATAAACCAAAATTCATGGTACATGTAATCAAATCACCTCTCAGATTCGGTCCGGTTCGGTATAACCAAACAAATTCTCAATTTCAATTTCGATAGAAAAGAGTAGAGGGAGAAAGAGAGAGACCTTGGAATGGTAGAGATCGGAATCGTAGATAGCGAGAAGCTGAGCAGTGCGGCAACCACAGTCATAGCCATGGCGAATAGCTACAGCTCCGACGTATAAACCAACTCCAAGAACAGACTTATCCATAGCCACCGTCTCTTTTGTCAGTCTTATCGTATCCAAATGCAGAACCAAGCCGCGTCCGAACCATGGACGCACCACTCCCTCTGCTCTTCCCACCTCACCGCCTGTTTCTACGTTCTTCCCCGTCACTCTGAAAAACGGTCCTAAAGTCTGGATCCTTAAGTCTAGCTTTCGAGCTTTTGATGACGTCAGGATGTCTGACATCGACGGTAATGAGTTGGGTTCACCCAGGGAATTGGACGGTGAGAGATTGAGTTTAGGTGGAATCAGAGCCATCTTCATTTCTTCTGAGTTTCGTTCCTGAAGGGTTTAGGGATAGGATATTATTATAGGTAACACAGATGACACGTGGCATCCACCCAGAGAATCGAACATTTCTAGAGGAAGAACCTTTGCTGACAATAAGGAAAGCTCAACTGTGAAAAGTAACATGAACAAGGCTCACGAGTTTTGATTGCTCTTTGTGAAGAATGAGTGTATTGGGATGTGTTTGCTACTGTCCTTCTGATCTGGTTTCTGCTTCTTTCGCTTAGAATTTACCTTTTCCTTTCCGAGAATCCTAACAAGTGTTTGGTTATGAAGTTTCAGTGAAAAGCAGAGACTTGTAAGAAACATAAAGGAGCAGGCTTTAAAATGTTACTGTCAGCTGACCTTCGTTTTGAAGGTGTTGTGGAAGAACTCGAGCCAGATTCTTCGTTTTGAAGTCTCTGAGCGAGATGAAAATCAGAGTGTTCCTGTCGTTCCTCAACAAAAGATGGTGGTAACTCTATCCCACACAAGACGCATTTGTAGCCATCAACCCAATATAATGGCTCCGTTTGCGGATATACTGAAACTGCTTCGGTGTTTTGTGCATTAGAACTATCATTCATCGAGTGATTCGTATCTAGTTTGCACTCCTTGTGTTTTTTGAGCAGAGCATCTCCTTCAAGTACTTGCGGCCTTTCTTCTTTTTTCACACATTCTTGATTTGGAATTACCTTTTCAGAATCTATTTGGGATTGTTCTTCATATTCAACAACATCCTTCAGATGGGCATAGCTTGTCTCATGGGAACCAAAGGATAAACTCACGTCATTACTTAAGCAATTTTTACTAGCTTCTAAGTCAAATGAGTTATTATCATCCAGATCTTGTCTTGAAGAATCCTTTTGAATGATGAACTTAGTAATAGTTCCCTGTGAAGGATCAGAATTGCGGATTTCTCCAACGAACTGCGACATGCGCAAACCTGCATATTCATAGATCGAATTCTGGAATTTTAGTATATGGGCTAGTATATTTAATATTATGTTTCTAAAGAGAGAAGAATGACGAACACTACTGAGCCGCACCTATCAACCTTACGGAAACAGGAAGTTCCGCCTTCAACAGCTTTGTAGCATGCTTTAGTATATCATCGCTGGAACACGTGTACCTCTGCATGCTAACAGCTCTGCTCCTGATCTGAGCATAGCAGATTGTCACACTTTCAGCACATAGATGGATTTCCAAATAGGGAGAAATAAAATGAAATTTAGATGAGCACCTCAAAGGAGGCAGTTTTCAGTTTAAGTGTCAACGTCCTTGCTGTTAGACCCTCCTTTTTCATGTCATGAGATAGCATTTCTGCAATTTCAGCTGCCCATAACAGAAGAGATAATAATTCAGTTGAATTATGTCAAATATAGATTCGTTTAGTCTAAAAGGCAAACAGGTTGATGTAAGACTGCTGAGTACCCAAGAAACAAACTATGAATTCAAGTAGTCTTATTAAACAATCCTTTATTGTGTTAAATTTTTCTAGATCCTTTGGTTTGCCTTTGATTATTGAGCTATGTAGGTCTTATGAGAGAAAAAAAAACAAATGCGCAAACTACTCACCCAACTTCGAATATAGCAATCTTTCATCTCCTGTCGCAGCAAATGTCCTCTCACTGCTAATACTTTTACGAGACCTAACCTGAGGGGTGTTTGTTCCTCCAAGCCCCAGTCCAACCGACAAAAAAAAGTCTACAAAATTTTGTCGAGCAATAGCTATAAGGAATATGTTCCATTGAAGATATCATGTGAAACATGAGTTAACAACTAATGCCTACAAAATAACAGATCGTTTGCTGGAAAGGAAGAGTAAAAAGGAAGGATGACATGCTGCTACCTGCTGACGACTGAGAGAAGAGAGCGTAGAGAAGAGATCCCTTCTGCACCATCTCCTCACATGTTTTAATTCCCAAAGCATCTTTTAGAATATGTTCAGTAACCTTACCAATTCCACCGATCTGTTAACGAATTTCCAGTTAGCATTAATTTGACTAGTAAATATAGAAACACAGTATCAATTCCTACACAAATTTTCAACTCAAACTCTAATCGAATTTACTTTAGAAAAACCTAGGCCACTGCTTTAGATGACTCAAAAAGAACCAACCCCCAGCCATCACAAACAATATGAGGTGTTTTTAAGTTCTGTCCCAAACAGAAACTAAGTTCTGCATGGCATCTCTATTACTACCTATATTCAAATTTTCTATTGGATATCTAATATCGCTCACGTAAATGAATCATCATCTGCACTTCTACGCAGCAAATTAAAGGATCTGGGGAATAATTGGCAAATTAAAGGATCTGGGGAATAATTGGAGTGGTAGTTTCTCTTTATAGACTTGAAAAGAAAAAATCTTCCCAAGATTTGACAGCAAAAAAACAGTTCTGGAACACATACCTTTCTTACAGGGAGGGAAGATACAAATGTCATGACAGTTGATCGGTCATTTTGTAGAAGAAACTGTCCATTAGGCTTGTTAATGTCTGAGCAAACCTGAAACATAGTAGGGCTAGATTAAGAACACATTTTTTTTTTGTAAAATAGTAATGTAGACAACACTGACACATGTAAGATGAAAAATCAGAAAAAAGAGATAAAATTTGAAAGTATAGGAGGTCATGCACATATAAAGATTAAAGAGAACCTTGGCTAGCAAGCGGTTTGCCGCTACCCCAGCACTGCATGTCAGTCCAGTCTCGGAATAAACAGAAGATCTAAGCTCCTCTGCAATCTACACAAATAAGTGAAGAAAAGGAAGGGAACAGTTGCAGTGTCAGCCAAAAAAATTCTCAAAAAAGATAACCATCACAAAGAATGCATCTGATGAGGTCACACTTACTTCTCCACCTGAAAGACCTCTTTCTTGACAAACCTCAGTTATATCAAGGTAGGCTTCATCCAAGCTCCCAGCAATGAAGTGAGGATCATAGCTCCTAAAAACTAAATGAAACACATTTATGCAAATATAAGCAGAAAAATAAGAACAGCAAGCATAAAGCTACACATGTAAAAAGAGGAGCAACTAACCCTTTCTTGTTAAGTCACTGTAGTAAGTATACTTAGTGAAATCTACAGGAACAAAAATCAAATTTGGACATAGTTTACGAGCAATGAAGCCAGGCATTGCAGCACGGACCCCAAACTTCCTTGCCTAAGAGGGATAGTAAACAATGAGTACAAGTTATGAGCATAACTTCGGGCAGACTGTTTATCCAGCAGTTGAAAACCAAAGCATACCTCATAATTAGCAGTGGAGATCATGGATAAGCCTCCAACAGCCATTGGCTTTCCCTTGAGGGAAGGATCACTCAAAGTTTCAACAGCAGCATAAAAAGCATCCATATCAACATGCAGCCAAATTCTAGATAGGTCACGTGTAGCTTCTAACTCTAAGATCCTTTTATCAACCACCTTCAAATGAAAAAGCTTATATATAGTTAACGACTAACAAAACAAAAATGAAAGATTACAGAACCAGAACTCCCTATTCTAGCAAACTATTCCTCAAAAGTGAAGAAGATATAGTATTTATAGCCTTACACAGAAATAGTGACACATACCTTCTGATAATTAGATAAATCAGAGGACGAAAGTTTTGCGCATCTATCACGCATATGCTCAATCTTTTGTTTCATAAGAGCTTCTTTACGTTCCTCATTTTGAAAATACTTGGACCCCTTACTCATTTCATAGACAATCCTCTGGACTTTCTCCTTATCAACTCCCTCCATTCCTAACGAATACACACAGACACATTGAAAAGTTTAGAAACTTAAAACAAACACCAACCAATAACTAAATGATGCAAATTTAAGAATTTGATATTCCGCAATTTCCACAATTGAATTGAATCAAAACAAAACACATGAGAAAAATGGTCTAAAAGCAGTCAACTATAACCCGACGATCCACGAATCGATCAATTTTCAAGAATTAACGAAGTGATTCTACTCTGGAAGAAACAAATCACGAAAGAATCCTGACAAATTACTGAATGAATAAGAAGAAAAACCCTATCGGGAAACAAACCCGCTTTGGCGTTCGTGAAGACGGTGTTGTAGGATTCCCATGGACGCGACGAATTGTTGGTGGATGATGATTCGCCATTATCCATTCTTCTCCAGTCTTCTTCCTTCTCTACGAAGCTTGTTACACAGTTTGGTCGCCGAATTTTTTTTATTTGGAAAAAGCGGCCGCCCGATGAAACAATGGCTAGAAAGCCACTTTCCCCGAATAAAAAAGCTAGAATGCCACTTTCTTGTTTGTAATTTCTTTTACCATTTTTTTTAAATCAAAAGTGATGGAAATGTCCAAAAAACCTTTAAGAGAATTAGAAATTACAGATCCAACCAAGACAATCCGACCCAAATCCAATAACCCACGACTTGTGAGAAAGATCAAAGAATATACGTAGACCTTTAAGTTGAAGAAAATTGAAAAATACAGATCCACCGAAATTGATGTTTTGGTAGCTTACGCTGTAGAAATCGAAATCGAATCGGTGATGATGAAGATGAAGCAGACAGTTTCATCGAACTCAGAAGCACAGAGTTACAACGAATCACCACACTCTCCTCTTCGATTTCTTCTCCGTTATCAGATGCTAGAGATTTACCGGAGAGCCATTACGTTTCTCCTGAGAAATCTCCGTTCAAAATCGAGAATCCCAAGTCAACGATCGTACGATGGTAACAAGTTCACGCATTTTTTGCCTCTTTATTCTCCGATCTCGCCGCCTCCTCCTCAGTTTCCGCCGCCGCGACATTAGAGGACTGCGCGAATTCCGATGAATTCGTCTTCGGATAAAGTCTCCGTCGTCCTTTGTAGTGCACAATGTGGTCTTTGACATATGGATCAAGGTGCGTTATACGCGTTTAATTTCTGAACCATTTATGGAACTAAGTGAAGCTCGTTTGATGTTCACTCATTGCATATTTGTTGCAGGGAGATAGTTGTCTTATAACTGCTTCTGGTGATCAAACTGTAAGTTGTGACTCAAAGATTTTTGATTTACTTGTTTGTGAGGACAGAATGGTGACACTGACATTCTTATACGCTGGAATACAAATTAAAGTGTGAGATGTAGATGAGAATAAGTGTACTAGAGTTCTTATAGGACATGCAGGAATTGTAAAATCAATGTTTTCACATTCAGTGGATTCTGGTTCATGTCGAGCATACATATGTTCCTTTTTAACTTATTTATGTTTTTGGTCAAGAGGGCTCTAACTTTTGTTGCTTACAAATCTTCTTGTATCTGGTTCAAGATGGATGTTTTGCGTTGTTGGATTTAATATGTAAAAGTAGCTCTCACAAAGAGGAATTTTGTATCAAGTAAGTCTTTAATCTTGATTGTGATGATCTTTTTTTTTTGTCTTTTCTCTTCTTTATAACCATCTTTATAGTTGTTCTGGTCTTCACTCAGCTCTACTGGGATGGTTAAAGGATCTCATCAATCTCCTCTTTCAAAACGAATCAGACGTCGCAAGGTTTTACCTCCTTCTTAGTCCTAACTCTTCAATTCTAGTATTATATCCTATCTTATCTGCTAATGGTTCGTGTTTCCAAGCTGCTTCATCAAGCATTACCTTTGTGCTTTATTTGAAGGATGAGATCACAATTGCCACTGCTGGAGCACCAGATAAGCCTTTGTGCTTTACTCTGACATTGCTTTGATCTATAAGATAAAATGAACAAGTTTTGATTTCTTGACTTCCAAAGTAAAATGAACAAGTTTTGAGTTTTCAAGAAACCAGATTGGTGATTATTTGTGTATTTTGTCCTTGTTTATTTGTATAGGCACTTCCATATATTCGTTGTATTGGGGAATCTTAGCCAATAACGAAAGAAAGAGCTTACTTTGAAGCAACAACTTTGAGAAAGCATGGAAATTTATCTACTTTGGAGCTATAATGAGCAGAAGATTAAATAGTTGCAGCAGAGACTGAAAGATTGCGGATTTGTTTGGTACAACTGGGACAATTTTGGTATAACTTGAACTATTTGGTGCAACTGCACTATTTAATGTATACCTTTTGTTTGTGTATGGTAAAGTGGATCTTTTGTTTATGTTAGTCGTTTGTTTGATTTTGGAGTCAATCATGTCCGAGTCTTATGGAGTCTAGATAGTGGAGTTGTGGAATTGAGTCAGTTATTGTAGTGGAGTCTGTTCCTATTTTTAAGCTTTTGTCTGTTGTTTCTTTTGAGTCCTTGTAAGGCTATTTAAAGCCATCTTTTTTAGGTATGGTAAAGTGGATTTTTTTTTTATGTACTATGGTGGTATTTTGGTATATTTAGGTACAACTACGTATAGGTACAACTGGTATATTTAGGTACAACTACGTATAGGAACAACTGGTATATTTAGGTACAACTACAAGGTCCTTTCGAGTTTTTTTAAAAATAACAAATTAATTAATATTGATATTAAAATGAATTTAAATATGACTGACGTGAAAAATAATAAAAAATTGGACTTTTGGCGGCGGATTATTAATTTAAAATCATCACACGTGCTGTAAAGTGGGCCAAAGACAGCAGGATATTCATAAAAAATTGTTTGTTATAAACGTAGTTGTACCTAGTTGTTCAGTTGTACTCTCATAGTCATAGTTGGACTTTTGCGATTCTTACGTATTTTCAGTTGGACTCTAATAAAAATTAGTAATTTTAAGTTGGACAAATAAATTTACACTATTAATTATTATTTGAGAGGTTTTCATAATACAATTTGCACGAAATCGTAATTTTCACCTCTTTTGCATCAAAAGAAGTGATCACCTACAAAGTGTTTCTTATACTATAAGGAGTGTTTTATATGCAAACAATAGTATGCACTAGGAAAATGATAAATTCGAGTTTTATTTATTTAAAATTATTTCTTTATAGGTCAACATGTTTTTAGAATCCTTATTAACTCTAATTTATCGTTTTTCATAATTGTTGAATACAAATACGGATACATTTATGATCTTAGTTGTACCTTATCGAACCTAATTATACCTAGTTGAACATAGTTGTATGAATACGACAAGGACATATACTGATACATATATGGTTATAGTTATGGTCTTAGTTGTATCCAGTATAGTTATGGTATTAGTTGTACCAGTCAAACCTAGTTGTACCCAGTCGAACATGGTTGTACGACAAATACAAAAGATTTTTAGTCATCAGAAATTCTTTTAATTAATAATCATTTATCTTCCACAATATCATATATTTACTTCGAAATTAAAATACTAATAACTTTTAAGAATATAATTAGTAATCAGAAACAATAAATGCTTTATATATAAAAATGCTTAAGAAGCTTACAAATTTGATACTCACAGTATAACGTCGTTAGCAATAATAGAATAACCAAACCTAGTCTCTCTATCTAACCAACATTTAAGAAAGAACAAAGTATTTGATATAACTCAAAATTAGAGAAAAACAATCCAAATCTTGAAAATGGGCAAAGACTCAAATCTAAGCAATAGCATGCATGTCCTTGAGCCACTGGTCCAATGGTACCAATAGAGTAAACAATAAACCCTATCTTTCCAGCTTCTCTAAATCAACAACATTCCTACCTTCAAAGACAAACGCTGGTTTCTGCATATTTTCAAAGATCTACTCATAGTCAAAGCGTCTTAAACTCGTCCCACTCGGTTAACAAGCAGATTCTTTGGACGTCTTTAGTGGCGGCACAATTTGACAATCCAAAGACAGTGATGATCCATCTTGAAATCACATCTTTGACCTGCATAAGAAAACATGGATCGAGTAAAGCTTTATTTCTCTATCACTAGAAAGTGGTCACCATACAATAAGACTTTTCACTACTAAGCAAAACATAGTAGCAAATCAGATTTTACCTTACACACATTACAATGATGGGAACGAGGCAATTACAAGCAATGACTTACAGATTGAATTCATTACAAGACTAAAGTATGAATTTTGAGGTAGAATTTCCCATAAGAACTCATGATTACGAAATTGACAGTTCTCATTCCCAACATCGAATCCCACCACACTTATCTAAGCGAATCAAGAAGAGATCTTAGATATAAAGTTACAAAAGCATTATGAAATTCTTGCTCTTTGAAGAGAAATCAAATCAACGAGAAGAAGGACAAATGATGAAAAAGACTATACAATGATCAGAAACTTCAAATCGTTTATGTCGATGCTCTGATGACTGAGAAAGCGTCGTCGTCATCGTCGTCGGAGCGGTGGTGGTTGTTGTTGATATCCATGGCGGAAGATTGAGGAACTAAGAAAGAATCTCTCAGTTTCATCAATGGCGGAGGAGAGAGAAGAACAAACCGATTGCAAGGATGAGACGCCGAAGACGACGGCCGGCGAGATCGGTGGGCGAACCGCTCCGGTGTGGGAGGAGAGAATCGGAGGTCTCGTGAGGATGCGAGAAAATTGTTTTTATTTTTTTGTTTTTCTTTTAGTTTTAATTTCTCAAAATTAATTAAATCAAAAATATTCAGTAAGGGCAAAATAGAAATAACACATACTATGATGGCATACAGACTCTAAAATGGCAGGTGTGATTCATTTTTCTGGTTTAGTGGCACTCTAGCCTCTGGCTCCCGCCCGATTCACACCTGAACCCGAACCGAAATTTATTTATTTATTTATTGCGATTTAACACATGAGAAAAATTAAAGCTTCTTCTTCTCATGATGAGAGAGTTCACCTCTTGTGCCACAAAACGAAAAATGTTAACCACTCATGCCACCGTTATGTTTTCTTTTTATTATTGAATTTCTTTTAAATCGTAAAACTGAGTAAAAGACTAAAAACCCATACAAAAATCCCCAAACTACAATTTAACCTAACTATTCGATCCAAACCCAACAAAAAATAATCCGGTCCATAAAATTCCAACTAATCTATCCTTTTTCTCTAAGTGTAAAATTAAAACTGTAAAAAAGCAAATCGAAAAATCGAAGAGTCGTCGCCTCTCTCATCGGAATCGTCTTGGAATTCAGATTTTCTTCATTCTTCGTCGTTTCCACCGTCTTCGTTTTGCCTCGGAACGTCGGCCGTCCTGTCCTCCATCTGCGTCTCCTCCGTCTTTCGTCTCCTCCGTCGTTCGTCTCCTCCGTCTTTCGTCTCTTCCGTCTTTGTGTCCTCCGTTTCCGTTTTGTCGTCTCCTCCGACGTGAGTATGTGGAGTTTTGAAGAAGATTCCATAGACAAGTTGTACGAATGCTTATCGTATCCCTTTACCTCATCCTCTTATCAACCCGACGGAAGACTCGCCGGAGCTTTGTCTCATTATCGACGACAGACTTAAAAGTGGTCTCACCAAGGCTGCTGCAATGAAGAAGATCAAATCTGAGAATATTCCGATCAAAAAGTTATTAAGCTTTCGAAGCTGAAGACTGATTACAAGGTGTTCAAAGCGAAGAGGAAACTCTGCGACTCTTACGACATGTTTTTCGCTGATCGGAGGATCATTCCTCTGCTTCCAAGGTTGATTGGGAAGAAGTTTTTTGTGAGCAAGAAGATTCCGGTGGCGATTGATTTGAAGCAAAAGAACTGGAAACAATAGGTTGAGAAAGCTTGTGGATCTGCTATGTTCTTCATAAGGACTGGGACGTGTAGTGTCATTAAGGTTGGGAAATTGTCTATGGAAATTAACGAAATTACTGAGAATGTGATGGCGACATTGAATGGAGTAGTTGAGTTATTGTCTAATAAGTGGAAATACGTTAGTTCTTTGTATTTGAAGTTGTCTAAGAGTTTAGCATTGCCTATATATCAATATGTACCTGATTTGAAGCTCAAAATCGATGCTTTTGCAACCGGAAAGAGTGTTGTTAAGGAGGAGAAGGAAGGTGAAGTTGAAGAAGTTGCTGCTGTTGATGGTGGAGAGGAGAGTGTTTCAGTGAAGGGAAAGAAGAAGAAAAAAGGTAGGATCCATGAGGTTAGGTATAACAATAAGATTGTTGAGATGCTTGATGACGATGAGAATGGTGGTGATGAGGATAACAATGAGATTGTTGAGTATGAGGATATGGAGGAGAAGAAGATTATTAATTATGTTGGATGTGAGAGTGAAAGATATAGAAAACGATGTGGCAGTTATGGTATTTTGTGTATTTGGGATTAGAATTCAAACATTGTAGTATCTTTTGTGGTATTGCAGGTTTGTTTTATTTGATGTTAAACTTCTTATGTATTTTGGGTTTAAGATTCAGACATTATAGTGTATTGTAATATATGTAGCTGGTCCAACTGAAACATATAAGACCTGGGAGGGAGGGACTGAGGCTTATGCAAAACATAAAAATAGAAAAACATATAAGGCATTTGTACCTAGTAGTTCCGGTTGGACCTAGTACGAGAGCTAATAAAAATAATAATCCGAATAAAAAAACCCAGAAATTTTTTATAAAAAAAATCGCTCAAATGAGATATGAAAGAATAAAGAAGAAACTGATATATGAAAGAAACGAATTATGTGGGCCCAGATTGAGTCAACCACCAGTCAAAAAGTGGTGTGAACACAATAATTAATATTTTGGTGGGGTTCCTGACAGTGAAATAATAATATTTAATAGGATAAAATGTACATAGTTGTATGTATATGTCCAGTTGTCCTGATTGCTTCACAGTTGAACTAAATGAAATTTTGTAAATTTGGAGTTGAACCTTAATAAGCAACATAATTTTTTAGTTGGTCACATTATGTATCACATTATTTTGGTGTTTAAGAAGTTTTGATAGGAAAAGATTAAGGAAAACATAGTTTTCATACTTATTACACAACATAAGTGATCATGAACTAAATATTCCTTCTTACTTAAGGAGCAATTTGTATGAAAACAAGTTTATGAGCAAGTAAAATAATAATGTTAAATATTATATTGTATAATAAGTAATTGTAGTTTTTAGTTTTTAAATGGTCAAAACTACGTTAAATTGCAAAAAAAATCGAATAATTTTTAATATAAGTTTATCATTGTCGGCTCAGTTGACCCAGTTGAACGTCTTATTTGTCCCGGTTTAACCAGGAACTTAAACTCATACAAATACAAATCATAATACAATATAGTATTCGTTGTCCGTGTTGAACCATGAACTTAAACGCATACAAATACAAATCTTAATACAATATAGTCTTAGTTGTCCCAGTTGAACCAATGACTTAAACTCATAGTTGTCCCGGTTGAACCAAGGACTTAAGAAACTCATAGTTGTCCCGGTTGAAGCAGGGACTTAAACTCATACAAATACAAATCATAATACCATATAGTCTTAGTTGTCCCTGTTGAACCATGAACTTAAACGCATACAAATACAAATCTTAATACAATATACTCTTAGTTGTCCCAGTTGAACCAAGGACTTAAACTCATAGTTGTTCCGGTTGAACCAAGGACTTAAACTCATAGTTGTCCCGGTTGAACCAGGGACTTAAACTCATACAAATACAAATCATAATACAATATAGTCTTAGTTGTCCCTGTTGAACCATGAACTTAATTACGCATACAAATACAAATCTTAATACAATATAGTCTTAGTTGTCCCGGTTGAACCAAGGACTTAAACTCATAGTTGTCCCGGTTGAACCAGGGACTTAAACTCATAGTTGTCCCGGTTGAACCAGGAACTTAAACTCATAGAAATACAAATCATATTGAAAGCTCCATCCTCTCGTTATTGTCTAGATCATTTAATACCACCACATGCAAAACAGGAATATGACCCTCTTGATTACATTCAGTTAAAAATATGTGAACATCCTCATCATCTATAAGATATGTCGCTCTCCAAGGTTTAGATAGCTTATCACTCAGTTTCAACTTCCTAGTAGCTCCATCTATCGCAACCTTCTTCGTGATCTTATCTACTAACATCTATTAAATTGTCTTTTCCAAACTAGCTGTCTTAAACGATATAGCATAAAGTGAATTTTTGACAATCCACTCATTCCCTTCTGAATAGTACCCTCCATAGTCAAAATGTACGTTTGTGTGGATCTTCTTCTTCATCGCCTCCTGAAAATACAATAATTTTAAACACAATTATCTACACCATAACTCACAGTAATACTATTTGTACCAGTTGGTCTATAGTCTATCATAGTACCAGTTGGCCTACATTGTGTCATTTGTATCAGTTGACTTAATCTCACTCAGTTATACCAGTTGTACTATTTCATACGTTTTCGTGGAATAGATCTGTCGTCCTCGATTCTAAATCGATTCAACAGAAGAACACGATTCAATCTACATTCAATTAATTACCAATGCAAATACTTATTCGGCAACGTACATTCGATTAATTTAAACAGCCCAACCCAATCTCCATATTTTCATATCAAATCCCTAAATTTAAATTTAAATGAAAAACCTCTAACAATACAAACAGAGCAATGGTAGAGGATAGAAGAGAAGAAACTGACCTATTGCGAGAGAATGAGGAGGCGGCGCCTGTTGCGACGGATTTCGCGATCAATGGGAGGCTGCCGGCGGAGGAAGAGAACGACGAGATGACGACGTCTCTCTTTCTTTTGCTTTTTTAATATTTGTTTTTTTCTTTTTTAATTTTCAAAAGCATTTCATTAAGGGTAATCTAGGAAATTCATATTTCTGGTGGCATGTAGATCATGTAGTGGCATGCCAGATCATTTTTTTCCAAAAAGTGGCATAAGTGATAAAAATTCTCATGATGATGAGTTCTTCTTGTGTGTCAAAGAGAAGCATCTGTGAAAAATGAAAATGGGCGGTGGTTGCTAAAGTGCGCTTGGGTTCGATAGCAACTTGAGACTGTTTTTTTTTTTGTAACGAATTAATTAATACTTTAATAGCAACTTGAGAAAAAAATTATTTAGAGAAATATTTTGTTTAATATTAGCATTTACTCAAATTAATTCAATTTTTGATTTTATATATATGTTGATTTCTAAGAACTTCTAGATTCTGTCGATGATATAGTCATAATATTTGAAGTAACGCCCCAATTCCACTTAATTTCTAAAAAAGGTATAGGCAAATATGGACTCGGTACCCCGACCGCCAAATTAATTATCCTTCTTAGGGAATTGGTAACTTTTGAATTTGCTTGTTACAAAAGATTGTTCTTTGGTGTTTATGTATTTTTGTTTATCCTTGTTTATAATGAGGCCACCATATTTGCTATATCTATCAGTGTCAAGGTCAGCTCTGCTCTTCTGCGATGACTTAACATTTAACTTTCGCCTGTAAATTTTTTGGCAGGGCTTTAAGAATTAATAATCATAACGTTGTCGTTACTCGTTAGTGATGCTGACCTTGATTTATTGATCTCGTAGCATACAGAAACATATCGTAAATCGAAGCTTTTCTTAGCTATTCAAGAATTCTTTTTGTTTATCAACCAAATCCAGAGACCTTACCTAGCAAAAATCTCAGAACACAAGACAAGGCAACAAAAACTAAAGCCTAACAAGCTTTTAGACCGTCTCTTGAGAGTCAGACCACATCACTAGAGTTACAAGAAGAGCAATGGTTGCGGTCTCAACTCGCAACCGGTGTGGTCCGAGTCCAACTGCTGTGCCGCCTGCTTCCAACATCATCTCCACCTCTTTCTTCGTGAAGTCTGCGCCAATTTCATTGTTGATGTTAGATTGTACCAGTCTACCAGACTTGTATAATTGGGACAAGTCATAAACAAGAGCATAGCTACTGTTCATTTGTGTCTACTCAAGCACTAACCAGTGATTTTAAAAAATATGATAGCTTCCGCAGAAGTTTTATGACAGACAACCGCAGCAGGATTCATAAATGTATTAAGAAAGGGTTACTTACCGCCTTCTGGTCCAACGATTAATATTCCACTGGTTTCTTTTGTTGAGGAGGTTACTGTTGGAATATTGAGAGAAAGAAGAAAAACAGTGCAAGAGACATTTGTCTCTTCTCTTGTAAAGAAGACAAGAACAAAAATAACTCTTTATTGAATCTAAAACTTGTTGTTTTATTAAGACAAGACACACACACTTATATACATGTTTACATAACTCTAGGTAACCGTTGGTAACAGTTGTAACTTATCTCACAAGTTACGTCTCTTACTCACACACATCCGTTCGAGTGAGTCACATGTAACACATGACATCCGTTGAGTTTACCGCATATGATATTAAAAGATTTAATCATGGACTCAATTCTAACACTCCCTCTTGAGTCCTTTGATTAAATCCCCAATTTCAATCTAGGGATTTCATCATTTCAATGCTCTCGCTTCTTCTTCAACATTGATGATTCTCCTCTTCTCTAGTTGAATCCCTTTCATTGACGATTGTATATGTCATTGGTAAACCTCCCTTCTCTTTCTCCCTCTTGACCGGATGCTTCACTCATCGATTTTCCTCTTTCGTGAACACTTCTTCTCCACCTCGCCCTGTTTCGATTCTCCTTAATCGAACACAGCTCTTTCTTTTCTGCAGGTGATGTGGAGTTGAATCACCTTATCCTTTGGTACCTTCTTGTTTTAGAAACACTCAACAGATTTCTCGCTAAACCCGGAATTAGAAACACCTCTTTGATGATCTTCTCTTCTTGGCTTGTCATCACTTGGATATTTCCCTTTTCCATGTCTCATCATTCACGTTTGATGGTGATCTTTCTTCAACTGCACTAAACAGCATATGACCCTCATCATCTGTTTCTTCCAGGCTTAGGTACGCTCTCTCGGCCTTCCTAACCTTTCTTCACCACATGCCCTGGCTTGTTACGTGCAGAGCACCTTCTTTGCTACTTGTATTTGACGTTGCACACTTTTGAGATTTCTCTTTCCCACGAGGCTTCTCCTTTGTCACCTTCAAATTTTTTTTTTTTTCACGTGAGCTTTGTCACGTCTTCTCCAGTTGTTCTCGAAACCTTTTTTCCACTCACTTTCTTTTAAGTGAGATTTCTTCTTATTTCCTTTTAGTGTCCTCTTGGTCACCAAATCTGTGCGTGAACTCCTCCACGTCTTCTTCGGTGTCTTCTTTTGATCACCATAACGTCTCCATGACGTCTTGTGCGTGAATTTTCTTCACATCGTCTTCGGTTTACTCTTCAACCGACTTATGCTTCATTTTTCTCCGAGGTAAGCATCCTCTTGTGCTCCATTTTTCTCCGAGGTAAGCATCCTCTTATGGTGTCCTCTTTTGATCACCATCACGTCTCAATGACGTCTCATCAGTTCCCTTGAACCTTTTTGCTGAGTAGCCTTGCACTGTTCTCCCAACAGAAGCTTACTCCGTGTTGCAGTGTTCTTCACAACTCAACAACACCTTTTGATACTAAGCCTTGCTGTTTCTTACAACAGGCGGCTTCCCCATCTTGTGCTTCACCAAGACCTTGTTGAACAAAGTTTCAGAATTTTCCTTCCACAACTCCTTCTCCACATCCATTGTCTCCATAGCCTTTTGAGAAGATTTCCTATCTTCTTCATCCCTTTGGAGCCTTCTTCTTGAAGGTACTTCATGTGAATGTGTTTGTGAAGGCTGATGGTACTCTCTCTTGTTACCACCTCTTCTTGTTCTTCCTTTTCTATTACGTCTTCTTCTTCTTCTTTTTTCTCTCCTTTTTTTTTCGGTTTCTAACCGTAAGAAATGTTGGCTCCATCTTTCTCTTCTTCTCGCAGCAGAATTCTTTTTATCTTTGTCTTACTTGGACAGGTTCCAAGACCAAATAAGCTCTGATACCATGTTGGAATATTGAGAGAAAGAAGAAAAACAGTGCAAGAGACATTTGTCTCTTCTCTTGTAAAGAAGACAAGAACAAAAATAACTCTTTATTGAATCTAAAACTTGTTGTTTTATTAAGACAAGACACACACACTTATATACATGTTTACATAACTCTAGGTAACCGTTGGTAACAGTTGTAACTTATCTCACAAGTTACGTCTCTTACTCACACACATCCGTTCGAGTGAGTCACATGTAACACATGACATCCGTTGAGTTTACCGCATATGATATTAAAAGATTTAATCATGGACTCAATTCTAACATTTACTGCATTGAGGAGTGGTGTAGCTTCAGCTGTAGCAACCAAACATAACTTTGATTTGGAAATCTAGAAAACAACAAAATTGTATTATGGGAAGTTTAAAAACCAAAAATCTTAGAGTGTTCTTAGAGAGATGTTGAAACATACATGATCCAAGAGGGTATCAAATTTGATTGGAGGGTTCAGTACCATTTGATGTAGCCTTTGGCCTGTGACAGTAAAAGATAAGGCAAATAGTTTGTGATAAAACAACTATAATGCGAAGGAAAAAGAAGAGCAAGATTAATTGATCAAATGTTCTTTATACTATTATTACTTACACTGCTTAGCCGCAGCAAAACTAACGCGTTCCAATCTATCAACCCGGTTTTCAGAGATTATGGAAGATCTTTCTGTTAAAAGTGGGGTGACACTACTCGCTCCAAGTTCCTAAGATAAGCATATAGACATATTCAGTGGCACAAATAATCAGAGGTGACTTAGAACGGACATACTAGAAGTAATTTACTTACTGTACATTTCTCAATAAGCCAATCCGCTCGACCACCCTTCAAAGTTCCTGTCAACACATTTTTAAAGAAATCATGACTCGAGCAGAGCCAGAGACTATAACATCAGGCGACATTGTAGAATTAAGAGCAGTTCCTATCGTACCAAAAGCTGCAAACATCTGCCACTGCATGCCCTGAGGAAGAATCACCTTCGGATCTTCTTGTGCGATAAAATCAACTCCAGTTTTGTCAATGCTTTGAATACAACCTTCTACCAGACCCCCTTTGCCATTAAAGAGTTCTACCCTTGCATAGAAAAAGAGTGCAAGTAATTACTCACATTCGCTAAAACTTAAGGTTTAGTGATCTTAAACTTAATTACTTACATTCACTAAAACTAAAGGTTTAGTGATCTTAAACCAAAGAAAGGGTTACTTTTGATGCTATCATTACTTAACCAGCTGAAGTCATCATGGTAAATATGCATAAAAATAAAAATAAAAGTCATCATGGTAAATATACCATATACACACACAGCATTCAGATGGAAGAAAACTTTTAGCAACATGGATACAAGCAAACAAAATACAGAAAATTCTAAAACTGAGACAAGAAAGAACAACACAATTTTTAAAAGGGCTTTCATGAATGCAACACCAAACATATTTGAATGTAGTAGTTACCTGTCCTCCTGTTTCAGTCTTAGAACTTTAGCCATATGCCAAAACTCAGAGCCTTGAACACGAACAACTCCTCCCTATAATAATCATAATGATTTTTACACAAATGAGAAGTTTAATATTATCATTTCACGCAACATAAGTAACAAGAACATATAATATTATCATTTCACTGTGATTTATTACTTAGAGATTACAGTTAATTAGCAGAAATTTCTAAACTTCTCAGTGATTACCCTCACTCTGATTTTGATTGGATTCTTACACAGATTTAAAGGGAACAACAATTATATGAGATAGAGATAGAGAGAGAGAGTGTGTATGCCTTGCGAGATGGAAGATCATCGGAAAAGAATCGAGGAAGCCCACCGCGAGATTGATTCCGGAGATCCAAATCCGACGGAGGAGACGAAGATACAGAAGCAAACGTCTTGAAGCTATGAGGCGGAAGCCATGAACGAACAAGACTCGGCAAATCGGAAAACAGAGGCCGTGAAGCCGCCGCTAGCGCTCTCATTAAGCTTCGAAATCTTTTTCCCCCTTTCGAAGATTTTGGTTCAGTTGTTATCGTTTCGGTTTATTCTAATATTGGTCTGATCCGGTTCAATTCCGGTTAAATTCCAATTAACTTCCGATTAAGCTCAAACTAAATTCCGGTTAAATTCCAATCCACGCAATTCAAGGGGTTTTGCTATTTCAAAAATAAAGAGAAACGGTCATAAAGCTAGCAAAAATTCAAAATTAGAAAATACGCAGCTCACGAGGATATCAACAAATCGTGGTTTTAACAACAACCCAATTATATCATTACACGTGTATTATACTTGCCGTAACATACAGGTGGATACTTTCGCTTATAAATACAGCATCAAACACCATCCTAAAAACCTAGAAATCGAAAAAACCAGATCTAGATCTAAAGAAGAGCGTCTTCATAAACGCCCTTCTTCTTCGTCTTCTTCCCTGCAAATCTAGTTTCTTTCTTCCGCGAAACGAAAATGAGAGAGTGCATTTCGATCCACATTGGTCAGGCTGGTATCCAGGTCGGAAACGCTTGCTGGGAGCTGTACTGTCTCGAACATGGCATTCAGGTTCGTCTCTTCCTCTTCGTCACCAGATATGTGTTTTTCTCCTATATTTTTCGTTGTTTATAGATCAGATCTGAGATATTTTAGCGCTGCATTGACCTTGTTCTTTGGATTTCTGATGAATTCGTAGATCTATTGTACGTAATCGTTTAGATCTGTGTTTGATTTCGATGTCTTGGATAATTTTTATATGGTTGATGTAAGATTCGTTTCTCATTTCAAAAATCTTCGATAAAGCTGTTTAGATCTGAGTTTGAAAATCGATTTCTTGTTGGTTCATTCGCGATCCTAAAAATTCTTGCAGATTTGTTTAGGATGCAATCAATCTATTTCCGATATATTTAAAGTTTCTATATGTTTAGATCCTATTCGTTTTGTATGGCTCTTTGTATTGATGTGTTATTTGGGATCTGGAATGTTGCAGCCTGATGGTCAGATGCCGAGTGACAAGACTGTTGGCGGAGGTGACGATGCTTTCAACACCTTCTTCAGTGAGACCGGTGCAGGGAAGCACGTCCCACGTGCTGTCTTTGTTGATCTGGAGCCAACTGTGATCGATGAGGTCAGGACTGGTACTTACCGTCAGCTTTTCCACCCTGAGCAACTCATCAGCGGTAAAGAAGACGCAGCTAACAACTTCGCCCGTGGACATTACACCAGTGAGTCACTCCTTCTTCCCTTGTTCCATCATCAACCACTTTTTATTGATTCTACTGTTTTAGTAACTGATCTGATTTTTTGAAATTTTATCTCAGTTGGGAAAGAGATTGTTGATCTGTGCTTGGACCGTATCAGAAAGCTCGCTGATAACTGTACTGGTCTCCAAGGATTCCTTGTCTTCAACGCTGTTGGTGGAGGGACTGGATCTGGTCTTGGATCTCTTCTCCTTGAGAGACTTTCTGTTGACTATGGCAAAAAGTCCAAGTTGGGTTTCACTGTTTACCCATCTCCCCAGGTCTCTACCTCTGTTGTTGAGCCGTACAACAGTGTCCTCTCCACTCACTCACTCTTGGAACACACTGATGTCTCCATCCTCCTCGACAATGAAGCTATCTATGACATCTGCAGACGCTCCCTAAGCATTGAGAGACCAACCTACACCAACCTCAACCGTCTCGTCTCTCAGGTATAGAGCCAGCCTCAGTCAGTTATACCAATCTTTTTGCCCGTTTCATTTTCATGGCTTATCTAATATTTTCCTTCTCTCTTTATTTGGTATCAGGTTATATCTTCCTTGACTGCTTCTCTGAGGTTCGATGGTGCCTTGAATGTTGATGTCACTGAGTTCCAAACAAACTTGGTGCCATACCCAAGAATCCACTTCATGCTTTCATCCTATGCACCAGTCATCTCCGCGGAGAAGGCCTTCCATGAGCAGCTCTCAGTTGCTGAGATCACAAACAGTGCTTTTGAGCCAGCTTCCATGATGGCTAAGTGTGACCCGCGTCACGGAAAGTACATGGCCTGCTGTTTGATGTACCGTGGTGATGTTGTCCCCAAGGATGTGAACGCAGCTGTTGGCACAATCAAAACCAAGCGCACTATTCAGTTTGTTGACTGGTGTCCAACTGGATTCAAGTGTGGTATCAACTACCAGCCACCAACTGTTGTTCCAGGAGGTGATCTTGCTAAAGTGCAGAGAGCTGTTTGTATGATCTCAAACTCAACCAGTGTTGCTGAGGTGTTCTCCCGTATTGATCACAAGTTTGATCTTATGTACGCCAAACGTGCTTTCGTTCACTGGTATGTGGGTGAGGGTATGGAAGAAGGAGAATTCTCAGAGGCTCGTGAGGATCTTGCAGCATTGGAGAAGGATTATGAAGAGGTTGGTGCTGAAGGTGGTGACGATGAGGATGATGAAGGAGAGGAGTACTAAGAAGAAGGATGTGGGTTTTATGTGGGCTTGCTATTATCTCGTGTTTGTGTGAATGGGCTCGAAACTCTTACGAGTCTTAGTTGTGTTTTTCAAAACCATACTTATATCTCTTGCTTGTGGCGGTAGCCATTTGTTTTCTATTATCTAGTTCGTTTGTGTTCTGGTAATATCTCTCATCTCCAAGAACTGAATTTAAGCTAGGTTTTGGCTTAGATTGAATACAGTTTCTATCTTGGTTTGAATCGATTGTCCAAAATCTACCGTTAATAATTTTTTTTGTCCGAGGTAAACTGTTTTATTATGAGTGGGGAATGATTGAAACTTTTCGAAACCTTAATAGTAAGTTGCAAGAATAGAGAAACAACGATTCTTTTTACAACCGTAAGGAAATAAATAAACAGAATCAGTTTGTGGTAAGAGCACCATTAACGTTGGTTTCTTAGTATAATTCTTAGCAATAAAAATAAAGAAAATTAATAAAAAGTTAAGAAAAGGAAGAGAGAGAATGTCTAAAAGCTCTTACATAAGAGACATTCTTACAAACTAAAAACACGTACAGCTCTGTGAATGGTTTATCTATATTAAAATATTAGAATATAATTGCAAAATTAAAATATTATTACTTTTTGGTTTTTAAGAAATCTCATAGCATACCAACGTTATTGATGCTCTAAGAAACCTTGAAAACTCATTCCAAAACACTTTCTTTGGCGAAATGATTTGCGAGAAGAATACTGATAAGCATAAAATGTAAATAGGTGGTTGTTTGGAGGAGGTAAGAGATCTCTTTAGCAATCTCCAAAATACATTTGCCACTTTCTTAAAAAAGCACACTCCTTGATCTTATCAAAAATACTTACAAGGTAAAGAGCAGAGAAGGCGCCAAGAGTTAAGACTATCAATGGCCAAAAGCCCAAGAAGAAAGTCCCTCCAATTGTCAGCAAGATCCTAGCACGCGGAATCAATCCCTGAAACAACAGTAAGCAATTCGTTTCTACAATTAACAAACTCCTAAAATCAACATTTATCATAACTACACAAGCTGCTAAGAACTATCCGAAAGATGGCAATGAAACATAATTTTTGCAGTTAATGTGACAAGGAAGTAATAAATGAGTATGAGAAACTATAATAACTAGAAGAGGTACTAGTGTTAGTTAATCTGACCTCAAGTCCTTCGGTGTTTAAAGCCAAAGATCTCTCTCTCTGATTTAACAAGCTTTTATCGAACGCGGAGTAGTTGCAGTCGCTTTAGAACTGTTTCCGGTTTCTTTACCGGTTTTGATTTCATCCTGATCCACTTCATAGTCTTGAAGCAACGAAGTAGGAGTCATACCACGTCTCTTCAATTCTTTCATTTTATCCACAAGCTTGAGCTCATGGTTAATTGAAAAAGCGAATTCGCAACAGATTAAAACTTAAGCAAGATATGGATCAAAGTTAACCAAACATGGATCAAAGTTCGGATTTAATTTTCTTTTCTTCTTCATTGTTCTAAGCTTTTTTTTTTCTCAGCCCTTCTCTTTTAAAAAACCGTTGCACAAGTTGTAAAAACGTTTTTATTTTTCTTTTGAATATAATTTAATATTACATTCAAAACAAAAAAAAACTGAAGCAAAATATATAAATTCCTGAGCAGCCTTTAAAAAAAAAAGTTTCATAGACATACAAAAATTTATCATCATTATCATCATCATCATCATCATCATAATCATTTGTTGGCTTTGAGCCATTCAAGAATCTTTTTTTCAGATTCACTGAGCTCTGCTTCTGTCTTTCCCTTTATAGATCCTTCAACAAACTCAAAGTAGTCTTTATAATTCCTCTTGTAAAAACTGTCCAATCTCTGTTTAATTTTCCCAACATGAACGAAAAATATCATAAGAATATTCCAGACAAAAGATAACAAAAAAGTGCGTTTAGGTATATAAATTTCATTTCTCTTTACCTCTTTATCATTCTTGGCTTTGTTTTCCTCAGTCTTCTTCAAATACTCTGTAACAATTCTTCCCCAAAAACCGACATAGTTTAGGCAAAACAAACATGCGAAATGTTAAAAAAACAACAACACAATTAAGCATTTTTAATTACTCTGGAGAAGCTGATCGCTGCTGGTCAAAGCAGTGGCGATGAAGGACGTGGAGGAGAAGAGGATGTTTCTGCGTCCTAAATCAGCGACTGGAGCGGTTAAAGAATCGCGTTTGGTATCGTTTCTGCGTACAGCTTGAACATTGGAAGAAGCATATTTGTTAACAGTTACAGTTAAAGCCATGAGAATGCTTTGGCTTATGGAACTCATCTTTCTATTCTTCACCAGAAGATAAGATTTTCTTGTTTAGTGTCTTATCTACATTACAGAGAAGAAACAAACATCTTTTTATTTATTCAAAAAAAAGTCCCTAACTATGTAATTTTACAAGATAAACCCTTAAATCTATTAAAAATAGATATCAAACCCAGATAGAAATTTGTAGAGACAAAACCGGTTCAATAGGAAAAAAAATTCTAAAACCGATTATGGTTCGGTCGGGATTTTGACTGTACTCAGTACTTGCATCTTCTTCATCTGACGATAGCAAAAATGACAAGCAATCCCTAATTTCGCCTCAAAAATCCCAAAAAGCTTCGTTCTGTTTTAGTTATCATCTTCTTCTTTTCTTCTTCGTTGGTTACTAAATCGGATATGGCGACTTCTCTGGTTTCTCCTCTTACTTCACAGCTCCACCATGAAGCTGTCTGTTCCAAGTTTGTGCTTCCCAAATCATCGTTCATGTCGGGATCTAAGCTCTTTTCATCGAACATGCCTTGCTCTACTGTTCCTAGACGAACAAGAAGATCACAGTGCTTTGCTTCTGCTAAAGATATGAGCTTTGACCATATCCCTAAACAATTTCGAGGAGACAATCTCAAAGACGGAGGTTTTCCTTCTATCTCATCTTTTTTTTCACCTTCTGATAGATTTTTTCTTTTGTCTCAAATTCTTTTTTCCGTTGTTTGATTTCTATTTGGTGTTGAATTGAGTCACAAAGTTATCGATTTGTCTTTGATTAGCTTACACGAAGTACTTCATAGGCCTTAGTGACCCATATATCTGCAATTATACTAAGTGTATGAATTAGGAAACTCGATGTAGTAGAAGAATACTTCTTTGGGGCTTAAGTTCCATTTGCAATACGTCGATGTTGTTTATAGCAAATTAATGTAGCCTTTTACCTTCTCTAATGTCTAGCTTCAGACATACTAATCTCAGCAAAAGTGAAAGTCTTTTGTTCTTGATAAGTTGTCTTCTGTATAATGGAATGTCGAAATATATTAGTTTAGTTACTATAATTCTTGGCTGGAACGAAATTTATGGTTAAGAGAACATATTTCACCAAACAAGCACGGTTAAAATTGAAGAATGTTTTTTTCTTAGATGTTCTAAATACTATTTGATCGGACATACTATATTCTTCGCCTTTGTTATAGTGATGCAGAACTTCAAGACTGTACCGCAATATTTTTACGGGCTTAATCCAGCTCAAATGGATATGTTCATGACGGAGGATAGCCCTGTCCGTAGGCAAGCGGAAAAAGTTACAGAGGTTATTTTTCTCTTTTAAGCCTTCTTATCAGTCCATTCATAGTTCCAGAATCAGAAAACAGCTAAGAGGCGAACAAAGTTGCTTCTCAAATATATGAATCTTAACTTGTTTGTTGTCGTGCTTCTTTGTTAACAGGAAAGCATCTCGTCTAGAAGAAATTATTTGGACAATGGAGGAATATGGAGTATGTCCGGCATGAATGCAGCAGATGCTAGAAGATATAGCATGAGTGTCCAGATGTACAGAGGTGGAGGTGGCGGAGGATCTGAAAGACCAAGAACTGCTCCTCCAGATTTGCCTTCTTTGCTATTGGACGCTCGGATATGCTACCTTGGAATGCCAGTAAGACCGTCATGTCTTGAAAACTTGTTATGAAACCCATTTATTTGCTACTTTGTTTCCTCTCTGTTCAAGCATTGGATCTAGCTCATTTTGCTTCATTTTACTTGCAGATCGTACCTGCAGTTACTGAGTTACTCGTTGCTCAATTTATGTGGCTAGATTATGATAACCCAACAAAGCCCATCTACCTATATATAAATTCACCCGGGACCCAGGTCAGTACAAGAAGTTTGATTACATATTGTTTGTTGGTGGTAGTTTTCTGGCATTATTTAGATAACCTACTAGTTACCTTTAACAAGCTACCTATTCGTTTTTTTTTTCCTTTTGCTTACGCCATGTAGAATGAGAAGATGGAAACTGTTGGATCAGAAACAGAGGCTTATGCCATAGCTGATACCATCTCTGTAAGTGATCTCACTAAAACTATCTATATTGTGATTATAAAATCATCTAATATTTTTATCTTCTGGCATATGTCAGATCACGAAGTTTCTTTTGCTGATTTTTATCACTTTTTTTTGTGGCGTAAAAGTATTGCAAATCAGATGTATACACTATCAATTGTGGCATGGCGTTTGGTCAAGCAGCAATGCTTCTTTCTCTCGGGAAAAAAGGTTATCGTGCCGTACAACCACATTCATCAAGTATGTTTCTATTCTCTAAAGTACTTGTACACTCTAACTTTGCATTTAGATCAGAATAAACATATTTAATACCTCTTGCCCAATTGTGTAAGCTTCTAAGTTTTGATGGTTAATGGTGCAGCAAAATTATATCTGCCAAAAGTAAACAGATCGAGTGGAGCTGCCATAGACATGTGGATAAAGGTGGCGGTCACATTCTTATACCCTTTTATGTAATTCCCCTCAAATTTCTTCGCCTGGACTGTAATGAATAATCCTCTGGCAGGCCAAGGAACTTGATGCAAATACCGAGTACTACATCGAGCTGTTAGCTAAGGGAACAGGGAAATCCAAAGAGCAGATCAACGAGGACATCAAGCGACCTAAATATCTCCAAGCACAAGCAGCCATTGACTATGGAATTGCAGACAAGATAGCTGACTCGCAGGATAGTTCCTTTGAGAAACGGGTAACTTTCAAATTATACTTTACATTCACCCAAAACCAAGCCATCTTTGTGTTGCCTTCATTCATGCTAAAATGGAAAATATATCTGGGTTTAGGATTACGATGGGACTCTTGCCCAGAGAGCCATGAGACCTGGAGGAGGCAGCCCAACAGCTCCAGCTGGACTGAGATGATCAATTCCCATTAGAAAAAAGAGGTTGAATCCCAATTTCCTAGTCACTCTGGAATATGTAGCTCTTACAATCTGTAAGCAAACACATGTAGTAGTAACATACAAAAAGTGTTGGCAAAAAGGAAAAAAAAAAACATCAAAAGTTTTCTAGGTGGAAAGTTATTTGTATTATACATGTATCTCTCTAGATGCAGGTTTCTCACACACTGAAAAAACCGAGTTTTGGGTTTTCGGGATTTTCAGAATTTTCAGAAAGAAGGGAAGAATCGGTTGAGGTTGTAGGGCAATGCGTAAAACTCTTCTGTTCGAGTATCAGTGTGGTAGACTCTGAATTTCTCCCACCAATGTCTTCCACTGTCTCTCCTCACCGAGGCATGTCCGTAGCTATGAGTACAGTCCAAAAAGAACGCTGCCATTATTCCAACTGTTGCAGCCGAAGAGAATATCACTTGCATTATCACATTGAACTGTTGTTGGCAACACAAAAACGAATCAGTACACGGACAAGACAAAAAAAATGATAATGAAGGTTTCTGTTTCTCTTGAACACTTACAGCAGAAGTACGAGTGTGAACAGGTCCACGACCAGAGATGAATAGATATTCGGTGAAGTATTGTGCCACAGAGAGACCGATGAAGATCGAGAAGCCGAGGATAAATTTAGTCCTAAAGCTGTTTATGTTGCAGAATTGAAGAAGGCCAAGTCCGGCAGAAGCTGTTCACAAGATTCTCTGCTGAGTCTCAATCAAATTTATAGAAGCTAAAAGGATCAGAAAGAGTTTGGTTTTAAGTTGTACATACCAACATAGGCGAATAGAACACAGTACAGAGCTGCAAAGATCGGTAATGGTATCGATGCAAGAACAGCCCCAAACTTCCCTGTTTTTCACCAAGTTTAGCAGTCGATTGCAAAAAAAGAACAATTGTTTCGGAGTGACTTCATGGGTTTGAGCATTACCAAAAATAGAGAAGAAGATCATGAAACCTGCAGCTATCTGGACCACTCTTCTGCTCCCAACCTTCGTTAATCCTAGAAGCCCTGTATTTTCACTACAAATGACAAGAACAAACAAAAACAGAGTTTAAAATCCGGAATCCGAAAACCGCGACAGAGCGGAAAGAGAATGTTTCCATTACACCAAAGCTGTGGAACCAGTTGCTGTCCCAAACAGTCCACCCAGCAAAACGCCTATGCCCTGTTTTTATTCAATTCCCACATAGCACACACATTGGATTCACATACTAACATTCTTGAAATCAAATCACTATAACAATCAATCCGTTTTACCTGCCATCCAATGCCACGGCTAAGCACCGAGGGAGGGATATGAGTTGCGCTACCAAATCTTGAAGCGGCGATGAAGGAACCTGTCGTCTACTCCATTGAAGAAATATAACAAAAAAGAAGATCTTTTAGGAAGATAAAATTCCTTCTGTGAACCAATAATCTGAACTGAAATGGTGACAAAACCTCTACAATCGCCACATAAGTAGCTGCCATCATTGCGAATGCATCACTTGCATGAAAACTTGGACGTCCCCATTGCAATGGATATGGAATTCTCACCCTAACAAAGAATGAAAAAGACTGTCAAGAGAACCCTGTGTTTGTTTCTGAAACAGAGGAGATCCAGTGAAAGATGGAAGATTATCAGACCATGGAGAAGCACTAATGAGACCAGACCGGTCTGTTCGACAACTGAGCTGTGTATTATCCGGTCTTTTGTCGTAAGCTCCAGCTGCTGTCAAAATCTCTGCGTATGCCCAGACGATAGCTATTGTGAACAGAACAGCGAATTGCTCGCATATAGATCTCTTACACTTAAACAAGTGAGGAAGATACTGACAACGTTCATACAACCATTGTCAGAGATTCAGAAATGATAAGGTTTTATATAAAATCTCACGAAATTAACCGAAACCTGAGATAAAATTATCAGTATGATCAACGCTGGGAGTCCAATTTCTATACATCTCGCAAGCTGCAACAGAAAGAGTACTATTTAAGCTGCGCTCAACAAACAAACAAAACAAAAAACTTAAATAGTACCAATTCGGGTTTTTTTTGGCAGTTAATCTTGAATGTCTACCTGAGGAAACGCGAAGGCGACGAGGCCAATAGCGGTGAGAATCACGAGAGGAGCAGCCGAAAGAGGAGTAAGAAACCTGAAGTAGTTTTATAAAAACAAAAGCAAAAACTTAAGGGCTTTAGGTTTCTTGTTTCACAAGTAACAACAATATACATGAGCTTTTATCTTTTTTTTCTCCGAACCTGACCAAGATCCTCCACAAACCGAAGAAACCCATTATCATATGAATTATAGAAGCAATGATAAGAGCTCCTTGAATAGCTCTCATAGTCTCTTCAAATCTCTGCAATTAACACAATTATGCTTACATTTTTCGATTTAAAATTTTAAATGTTTTCGAAGAAGAAGAAAATGGATTGAGATTAACCAGATGAGGATGGAGATAGTAAGTGAAGCGATAAGAGAAAGTGATGTAAAGAGCAGGTATGACGTAAGCATAAGAAGCTCCCATGACGACAGGAAGTCGACTTCCGAACAAACTCTGCAACAACGTGTTTATTCCCGACACGAACAACACTGTGTTTATGACTTCCGCTTTCTCCACCTGAAAAAAAATGACGTGTTTCCCATCCATTTACAAAATTTAGGGAGAATTTTATTTTCGTGAATTTGAAGTTATTAGATGAGATTAGGGTTAATGCTTACGTCGCCACCACCCATTAAAGGGACGAGTATGGAAGGTATGATTACTGTAGTTCCAAGCATTACAACGTAATGTTGAAACCCAAGAACTATGCCTTCCGCTGCACCATTAATCATATAAAACCATATCATTTTCTCAAACATATTGTTGACAAATAAAAAATGAGAATTTGGTGAAGACTAATATGTCATATGAATAATGGTCATGGTAATGTTTGAACTGAACAAAATTTTGTTAAATAATTCCAAAACGCTCAAAAACTAGGTTTATAGACCAAGAAGAATTAGTACTTTTAACACATCATTAAAACTAGATGGTATGTTCATCACTATCGGTAAAACATAAATTCAAATTCTTATAAATTAAACATAATTCGACAGCTAATATAACACAATTAACACACAACTAACAAAAATCTAAACGAAAAGAATAATGCATACGCCAATTTGGAGAGCTCGAGACACAAAATTCGACTCCGGGAAGCTGATCTTTAACTGGAAATGGTGCAAAATCATCGGTCTTTGTCGCCATATCTCTTTGTCTCTCTTCGAGAATGGCTACTCTTTTGTGATGAAAGCTATAAATTCAAATTAAGGCTTTGCTTAAAACGGATTCAAAAGTGCTAAGCGTTAGGCGGGCAACTTTGTTGACTCTTACTTGCTCTTTTATTTTCAGTCTTGTGTTCTCGTGCACGTAATTAACACTAATGCAAAAATGTAGACAAATGAACCGGATTAAACCACTGGATTGACTTAACCAGATTTTCCCACTTGTCTATATTATGTGAATAATAATAGAATATGATGTCTAATATTACTAAGTCTTTAAGTAGCAAATTATTCTCATCTTGATGCCAAAAAAGTATACAACTAACTCCATCCACCACTTACACATTCTCTTTTACCAAGATCAAGAATGATGTATAACTCATGACTAATTGGTATGACTTATTGTTGGCTTGATCAAAATAAGATAAAACAATAGAATTATCACTTCAAAATCCAGAAAGATTAACGAGGTTTATTTCATCTTCCTCGATTTCGCATTATATATATATATATATATATATATATATATATATATATATATATCGGATTAATATATCATCATGTTTATGAATTATTGTCGGCAAATGTTTTTTTGTGAATTATTGTTGTTGTAACTTGAATTATAATGGCAAGTAGATATTTCACATCATAAATCTTTTTGGGCTCATGAAATGTTAATTTGGTAATTTAATCATTTATTTTGGATGGAATTAATTTTTAATTTCTATTTTGACTATAATTTGAAATTTTCTGGACAAATTATTAATTTAAACCCGAATATGAAATTATTTTGTATTATAAAATCATAAAAATTTAGGCCAAATTAGAGAAGGTTCTTTCTATTTACTGAACATTTGAAGAAAATTAACCTAGTAATACAAATCAAATAAATATATATTCAACGAGTTTTTTTTTTTTTAACGAAATTATTCTTATGATGTTTATATATCAAATATGGGAGATATTCAAAAAAAAATCCAAATTATACAACTTTTTATTGTGTTTAAAACATGTGTGTAGATTTCGAAAACTCTCAAAATATGGCAAACTACCACCACCTCCACAAATTTTTTTGAATTGGTGTTAGTCAACTAGATATTTTTCAGAAATAAATAAACAATAGAGAAAATACCATGGGTAAAATGAAAAATAGCATTTTTGAAAACAATTATCACAACTACCACCTCCACCACACATTTTTGAATTTTATCTAGCAAAAATTGTGTATTTTACGCATCAATTTTTTTTTAATCATCATCAAAACTAAACCTTTCAAACATAAACCAAATTAATCATGTAAATATGATTTGCTTGTTAGTTTTGATAAATACATTTCTAATTTGACTATCATATTAATACTTAAGAATAAGTATCATTTAGGGGAGTTTAATTTGAATTTTTTTTTATCATTAGTAAAATTTGAATTTGTAAATATTTAGACAATTTACAAACTAGATTCAGAATATAAATAATTAGCGTAATTACTAATTAAGCTTGCTGTAATTAAAAAAAAAACGCGTTTTGAGGCTGTTTGTGAAAACGCGTTTAGAGCTTAATTGGTCAAAGCGGTTTACCGCATCAGAATTGACGGAGGTCCGTTACTCAGAATCCTTGTATTCGCATTAACCCTAACTTTTTTGTGCTTCTCAAGCGTCTCGAAATCTGAATCCAGATCAAACAAAATTGGTATTGCGAAGATCGATTCTTCCTCAAAACTCTGATTTTCCTGGTGAATTCATCTGTTTCTTCTTCGCCGATTGTGTATATTCTCAGCATGAGATTAGGTTTCATTTTCAAAGGAGGAATTTTTCTAGGGTTTGAGTTATGACATCTTTCAGTGATGTGAAGTTGGTGTTTGCTATTGCGTCTGAATTACTTTTGTGTTTTAGTTTTGATAATCTAGGGTTTCCACGGAACAGGGAATTAGGGTTTTACTGCGATTAAAGATTCTGTGATATTTGGTGAATTGTGACTTACAATTGAAGAAAAAAGTTGACATTTTTATTTCTGATTGGGTTTCGTGACATATGATTTGTTTTGATGCAGAACGGACTTGCTTTGACACAGCAGACCGTGCCTGCATCTCGGGATGGGTGCTCCAAAGCAGAAATGGACTCAAGAAGAAGAATCAGCTTTAAAGTCTGGCGTTATAAAGCATGGACCTGGTAAATGGCGTACAATTCTCAAAGATCCTGAATTTAGCGGAGTCTTGTACCTGCGTTCCAACGTTGATCTTAAGGTCATGATAACTTCTTATCCTTTGTGTCAGCTTTGATAATCCTGCTGTGTTTTGTTTGTTATTATGTATGAGTTTTTTATCTGATTTGGATTTGATTTGTTTATTGTATTGGGACAGGACAAATGGAGAAACATGAGTGTCATGGCCAATGGGTGGGGATCGCGCGAAAAGTCTAGGTTAGCTGTTAAAAGGACACTCTCCCTTCCTAAACAGGAAGAGAACTCACTAGCCCTAACCAATTCTTTGCAAAGTGATGAAGAAATGGTGGATGCGACCTCTGGACTGCAAGTTTCTTCTAATCCTGCTCCAAGGAGACCTAATGTAAGGTTAGAAATATGTCTATGTTGTATTGAAGAGGAGATGCTTTGTTGTATATCTCCGGGTGGTATTTCTGAAGTTGGATACATCTCAAAATATATATGGTTTGCCGTCACTTTTTTTTTTTGGAATGTCGATAAGTGTTAGATTACATTTATCTGATATGAGTTTGTTTTCACACCTTCTCAACCTCTGTTTAAATTGTCTTTACTGGTTTAGTACCTTTATCCTCCCTTTTCAGCCTTTTACCGTTAGCAACTTAGCATGCGAGCTGTTTGCTCCATCTTATCAGTGTGGCTTTATAATTGTGAAATTATGATGAGGATTTTAGTGTGTAAAGTCCCACTTACACGTAGATGTTTGTATCAGTCAAATCTATCGTTATAGACAAATTGTAACTTTTTGAAATGTTGCAGGTTGGATAGCCTTATAATGGAAGCAATTTCTACCCTGAAAGAGCCTGGTGGCTGTAATAAAACAACAATTGGTGCCTACATTGAGGTATTCTGTTTTCATTATTGCATCTTTTTTCTTTTTTCATTGACAATATGTATTGTTAAATTGTTACTTGCAGCTAAATCGCATTGTGTTACCTTTCAATTTGAATGATCCTCAGTGGGTTGATATGTTTTCAACTAGAATTTTGTGAAGTTATTGCGGAGGAAAACCAAAGTATAGCCTTTGGTTGTGTCAATAGAATATATTCCTCAATATAAGCAACGCATGTGGCAGTTTTATTGAAAGGCAAGGGGTGACATCTTTATCTTCTCCTCTCCTGAATAGACAGACGAATGTGCATTAAATATTCTGACTGAAATGGCTACTGAGTATTTCTGTAATTACTAGATTTATTGTGGTGGCATCTGCTTAAGTCGATATATTTGTGGGAATATCATAAGAGTAGATTCTTTAGTTAATTCAGAAACACGCCAATGACATAACTTCTTTTATCTAGTTATTTGAATCAATCATGGGAAATTTTGAGTTCAATTTTGTACGATTACTGCTTTTAAGATACTTTGTTTTAGTTCCTTGTAAAAGACTGATTTAGAGGACTGACTGTTCCCGTGATCCTATTATTCGTTTGTGTAGGATCAATATCATGCTCCAACGGACTTCAAACGGTTGTTGTCTACCAAGCTAAAGTACTTGACAGCTTGCGGTAAACTTGTGAAGGTATTATGTGCATATATTTTTGGTCTTTTGAATCGTATGTATGACTTTTTGTGCAATCAATTTGCTTCATGGTTGTTAGTAGAACAGGGACATATCCATCATCAACTGCAGCTTGCGAGGTTTATTGATCTGGGTTCTCTCTTTTACAGGTTAAGCGTAAGTATAGAATTCCAAACTCCACTCCGTTATCTTCCCACAGGAAAAAAGGTCTGGGGGCGTTTGCAGGAAGACAGAGGACTTCTTCTTTGCCTTCACCTAAAACAGACAGAGATGAAGTGAATTTTCAGACAAGGTCACAGATCGATACAGAGTTAGCCAGAATGAAGAGTATGAACGTACATGAGGCGGCAGCAGTTGCAGCACAGGCAGTAGCAGAGGCAGAAGCTCTCATGGCAGAGGCTGAGGAAGCTGCAAAGGAAGCAGAAGCAGCAGAAGCCGAAGCCGAAGCAGCTCAAGCTTTCGCTGAAGAAGCTTCAAAGACTCTGAAAGGAAGAAACAACTGCAAAATGGTACAAAAATAAACACATTCTTTTATTACAACACATGAAATCTATGACAGAGACTTTGCAAATCTCAAAATGGTTGTATTGAAAATGGGATTCGACAGATGATCCGTGCCTGAGGTGATGGAAAGCGAGAGAAGAAGAAACTAAAAGTGAAGAGAGAGTAGAGAGAAGCCTAGTGTTTGTGTTGTTGATGATTCTCTCTACTTTAGAAGGTTTTTTTTAGTAGTAAGCAATCAAATATGTTTGTCAGTATGTCGCTCTGACTCTTTTGATTCCTGCACAACTTTGGGAAAAAAAAAAAGTTTTATTTGCTCTTCTCGCTCTCCAATATACAACTATCGTTAGTAATGTGTATAATTTATAGATCGATCTATCTATGCACTATCATGCTTATTGCCAATGAGCATTTTAATTATGTATGCATTATCAATTAATAGTAGTACTGTTTTCTTAGATATAAAAACACAGATTTTGAGGCACTATATAGATATGCATCGTTTTCTTTAATGATTGGTAAATCGAAAACAGCTGAAGTTACTTCCACTCCTACTACTTCCCAAAAGTGCTTGAAAAACTCACCAGTATACCCATCTGGACCAGAGGATTTATCAACTGGGAGGGCAAAGAACTCAGCTTTGATCTCCTTTGAACGGACTAATCGAGAGAGAGATACCAAATATTTTTAATATTAAGGTAATGAGTAGTAGTGTGATTTTCTTATAGGCTCAAACTTTTTACCAAAGATTAAATATACATAACACAAAGGAATATACAATCTTCCTTACTGTCACAGCAACTAATTAAGGTCAACAAGAACCCAAAATACTGGTGGCTTAGATGAATGTTAGCATTATAAGGAAAGAACAAAAACAAATAAACACATGCGTTGGCTTGAGCCTCAACGCTTCAATCAGTTTCTTCTTCTTCTCCACACGTTCAGCCCAAATCAACTTCTTTCTCAAAAGTTCATCCGAAATAACCTTCATTTTGCTATGTTCAGTTAACATCAACTGTTTAAAACAAATATAAAAATGGTGTTAGTTAATAAATTCGAAAATTAAAATAAATGAATAAATGATGTAGAAAACCACATAAAATTAGAAAGCCTCACTTCTTTATGTAAAAGCAGCTGACAATCTCGACAATGTTGAGCTGTTTCCTCCATTTTCACCTTCAATTTAATATATAATAAAGCACCTACAATTACATGATAGTAATTATTAAACCGATTCATGCATATATAATGTGGTGGTCATAAAAAAAGCAATAGCTTTGGTCGTACGTACCACGTTTGTTATTAGCCCGGTGATATTGTTTTGCTATCTCAAAATACATGGCAGCCTTCTCCAAGTCAAATTTCTCCTCTTGTTCAATGCGCTCAACCGTCTGAAGAAGAATAAAACCACATTGAACACACACAATGAAACAGAAGAGTAAAACCACACAATACAATTATTATCAAGAATAAATAAACGAGTCTTAAGAAACAAGATCAATTGTCGTCACATTCAAAACATATGAAATCTGATGATACCTTGTTTAGCAAGTCTATCGCTTTTTGGAGACCATGAATCGGATTGTTGCGTTTCCCCGTGAGCCAGTTCACAACCATAGTAACTGACGATGGAGAAGAAACCCACTCTGATCCCATTTACCAAAACTCTATCCGAAGAAATCAAATTTCGTAATCTTGATCTTAAAACATTAGAATAAGATCACGTCTAATCTATGGGTAAATTTCTACAATAACTAGTATGTAATCCGAGATTTGACGCACAAACCAGACGGAAGCGATAGCAATATCTATAAATCGGAGTCCGAAACTAGGGTTAGGGTTTCCGAATTCAGATTGTACCAAAAACGAAAGGGTTTATATATATATGCCCACTTTTGATTTCTTGGGTTTCCTTTCCTAATAAAAAGTTAGATGAATTTTGAGCGAACCGAACCGGACTTAGGATTAAACCGGTTCAGGTTATGTTGCGTTGCCTTGCCTAGCTGCTTTTGAATGTGAAACATCAATCTGGTGAGCCCTTGAACCGACTAGTCATCATGAATACTCATTACGGCCCAACTGGTGAGTTAATTGCTTGCTAGGCCGCTTTATATTCGTAACACATATTAATGGGCTTTATAATTTCGGCCCAAATATATTTTATTTTTACTAATTGCGCTCTGTAATTATTTTTGAAATATTAGGATGATATATGAGAGTTGCTCTAGGTCAAGCATATGAAAAGGCAGTTATCAAATCACCGGAGAATTCCTTAGCGAAAGGTACATTTCATTTCTGTAAAAAGCAAGTATTTTCACAAGTCTGTATTTTGATTTTCATTGTTTATTGGAGCTTTCTAGGGTTTTTTTTTACTTGTAGGTTTTTGTTGTACTCGCTAATGGCTGAAAGTGAGGTTGTGGTGTTGTGTTACTGGAATTGTCATATCAAGCATGGCCCTGATGGCGTCTACTATGAAGGATCGACTCCTAAAGAGATGAGAGTCAAGAAAAAGACTGACTTTAGCAGATTTCTTGACGAGCTTTATCTAATTACTGGATTTGATAAGCAAAAATCAAAGCTTGAAATAGTCGCTAGGTACCCTGTTGTTCAATCACCCAATAAGTTTAGGTATCTACTTCACCCTGTGGCGAACGACTTTAGTTTGGAGAAAATGCTTGAGGTTCCTAGCAATCACCCTTGTATTAACGCTGTTGAATTTTACTTGGAAGCTAAACCAACTTCTAATGATCCTCCTCCTCCTGCTCCAATGGGAATTAATCCCCAGAAAAGACAGAAGAGCAGACAACATGTTGTGGGGAAAAGACAGAAGACCACACAACAAGAGGTGGGGGATTCAGGCTCAGGCTCAACACCGAGTCCTGTGTCTGGTTTGTGGCTTGGCGATGATACAATGCGTGTGGGATTGTGTTTTAAAGATATAGATGAGATGAAGAAGGCAGTGGACTGGTGGTCTATTAAGAGGCAGAAGAAATGTTTAGTAAGAGAGACGGACAAGGACATGTATGTGTTTGAGTGTGGAAGATGGCAATGCAAGTGGTCACTTTGTGCAGCTAGGAGAGAAGAAGACGGTCTTTTTGAGATAACCAAGTGTAGTGGTCCACATACTTGTCGCCCTAAATCTCCTTCACTAAATGATTTTGATGCCGAGCGTATAGCATTTGAGATTGAACGTGTGGTCAGGGTACAGCCCATGCTCTCAATTGCACAGTTGGAGAAGTGGTGGAAACAAAAATTTGGCTATGCCCTTGATGCATTTGAGGAGGTGGATGATCCACAAGGAGTTTTGGAGGATGCTAAAGTGAAAGCTATCAAAAAAGTCTTTGGAGATTGGGATCAGAGTTTCAGATTCATACCCAAGTTAATGTCTGTGCTTCACTCTTCTAATGGCCTTCTCGTGGACTGGCAATATGATTCTTTGCCTAATCCTGAACACGCCTACTTTCGCGGTGTGTTTTGGGCTTTTTCTCAGTCTATCCAAGGATTTCAACATTGTAGACCTTTGATCGTTGTGGACACCAAAAACTTGGGAGGTAAATACAAAATGAAGTTGATGATTGCCTCGGCGTTTGATGCAGTCAATCAATATTTTCCGCTTGCCTTTGCGGTTACTAAAGAAGTATCCGTCGATAGTTGGCGTTGGTTTCTCACTAGAATCAGAGAGAAGGTAACACAGAGGCAAGGCATTTGCCTCATCTCCAGTCCTGACCCCGACATACTCGCTGTTATTAACGAACCCGGGTCTCAGTGGAAAGAACCCTGGGCTTATCACAGGTTCTGTCTGGATCATCTGTGCTCCAAATTCTGTAGCGTTTTTCCAGGCTTCGACTACAACTTGCATTATCTTGTGAGTGAGGCTGGGTCGTCAAGTCAGAAGGAAAAATTTGATTCCAACATGAAGGAGATCAAGGAAAAGAATCCAGAAGTTTGGAAATGGTTAGACCAATTTCCTCCACATCAGTGGGCTCTGGCTCATGATGATGGTCGAAGATACGGAATCATGAAGATACGTACGAAAGCTCTCTTTGCTCTTTGTAAAAGATTTCCAAAAGTTGCAATGGCAGGGGGTGTGATGCTTCTGTTTGGTGTGCTGAGAGACGCTTTTGACGAATCCTTTAGCCGTAGCCGTGGTTCTCTTAGCCGCGGCGATGTGTACACAGAACATGTCATGGAAAAGCTTGAAGAGTTCGATACAGATTCCGTTACTTGCGTTGTAACACCGTTGGACAGAGATGCATTTGAGGTCTCAACGGTTTCGAAAAAGAAGAAACGATATATGGGTGTGGTGGAGGTCTCAACCCGCGGGATTGTTCAGTTGAATGACTCAAAATGCACTTGTGGAAAGTTTCAAAGGAACAAGTTCCCATGTCTGCATGCTCTAGCACTCTGTGATAATCTGAAAATCAACCCGTTGCAGTATGTAGATGACTGTTACACTCTTGAACGGTATCACAAAACGTATGCGGCTACATTTTCTCCTGTTCCGGAGTTATCAGCTTGGCCGGAAGCTTGTGGAGTTCCAACATTGCTTCCTCCGGTCATTGAGCCGCCTCCACCTAAAGTATCAGGTAAGTTCCGGAGATATATATTGTTTATTGTTGTCTCTTATCTTTCTGACATCATGTTTGTGTTATCTTGTAAAAGGAAAAGGGAAAGAGATCGAGGATGATCATCTTGCAGAAGACGAAGAAGAAGAAGATGGTGATGATGATGATAATGACGAGGAAGATGATGATGAAGACGAGGAAGATGATGATGTTGATGATGACGAGGAAGATGAGTGGTAATGTTGCTTGTTGCGTAATGAGATTTAAGATAAGATCAGTAGGATTCATTCATGCCCACTTTTAAACAGCCTTTTGAAGTTTTGGTTTGCTTCCTTCTAGTTGGAAAGATTTTGTGTCGAACCAGACTTAGGATTAAACCAGAGAACCTTTTTCAAGTCCATCTATCAAATTTTCAGTTAAGTTTTCGGAATTGCCATGTACATATCACATATTAGAGAATCTTTTCCAAAGCCATCTATGTTTTGCTCTAAGGTCCATTACGAATTATAACTTGGTTCTGAAAGGTAAAAAGTAAAGAGAGTTGGTACCCAAAAAAATATATATATGTTGGAGGCAAGCCAGAGAGTAAATGGACTTTTACTCAAAACCAAAGGAACACAATTCACTTTACAGCTAAAATAAGATTTTAAAACTCATTTTAAAGTGCTACAATCTTGTTTGGGCAACCATCGTAGCAACAATACAACACACAAGTCGAATTTAACTCTGCTCATTCCATTATTCCTGACTAGTCTATACCGGAGGATTTGGGTATACTTTGGGTTTGGGTTTGGGTTTCACTTCGATTTCATTAACACTTCGAACAAAGATGGCGTCCGGTTCATGCCTGCAAAAACACAACACTCTGTATCAGTTAAAAGAGAGATCAATCCAAAAGCAAACACAATAACATAGTAGAATGCTATCTGTAAGTCTCGATGTCCACAGGTTGAATGTTTCTATATGCCTGATGAGATCTAATGCATCCAACTCGAACTATAATTCCGTCAAAGAGTTAAGAACTGAAAGATTAAAGACTGAGATTCTTACGGTTTGTCTCCCTCTTCAAACGTGTAACTAGAAGCAACAGCAAGTAATCCACCATCTCGGCTGAATGACAGCGCCGCAATACTTGTTGGATACTTAGAGTACTACAAACAAGAAGGAGCAAATTAATGCTGTGTCTCACTTACCAAAAGAACATTAGAACATTCAAAGAAAGAAATATTAAAAGCTCTGGTCATTGCTAAACCTGATATAGTCTCTTCTTGTTGTTACCATCCCAAATGTTGACGAAACCATCACAACCTCCGGAAGCAAAAGTGCCATAACTACAATTTAATAAACCCTTAGGTTATTCAAAGCGATAGAGTTGGTCTACCAAGCAGATAACTTAAAGTTTCAAATTTTCCCATAGGTTCCATATATATGGTGGATCCCAGAACATACATTCACACAATTTGTTTTCAAATGAAATGATAGCATTCACAATACTCTGAACTAGCCCTCAAAGTTCATATATTCTCCACTAGTTTTCCATCTTGGCCATTGAAAAAATTAGTTTTAAGTCTTGAAGGATTCAAGTAACTGAAAGGAAACAATCAGGTTTCTTTAAGATAAGACTCACATCGGATGGAAAGCAATTGCATTTACAGGGTAGACAATGTCCCTTCCATCCTCTGATTTCCGGTGACATTTGAAAGCGTATCTGAAAAGAAGTTCAAATATAGTTTTCAGATTAATAAAAAGTAAAAGGAATATCTTACCAGAAAAAAGCTCGGCAAGAATAAACAAAACGTCATAGACTACCATCGTTCGTCAAAGAGAGGTAAGAGAAAACACATTATGAACATACTTTTTAGCTTGAGCAGCTTCTGATAGATCAAAGAACTCCATTGAAACCCTCCCTTCAACAGAGCTAAGGGCATATCCTGCAAAGTATTATTAAAATCAAAAGTGTGGAAGATGAAACTGAGGATAATGAGTATACTTGGAAGTTGGAACAGGACGAAAGAAACTTTGACTGTTGGAAAAAGAAAACCACTGAAAGCAACATATCAGCCATTTAACCTGTTCCGTTGGGATAACAACGCACACATCTAGTCTGGTATTTAAGTGAGGACTCTCTTCTTTGCTCAGGCTGAGACATGTTTCTGAGATCATAAATGTTGACATGCCTTCCTGCTGTTGCAACCACCAAACGATTTCCAACTAGAGAAAGAGAGTTAACACGCTCAGGTTGCTGATATGTACCAATCTGTGTACGCTCCAGCCCACTTGCACCTCTTGGATCCCAACATTTAATAGTTTTATCCCAACTTCCAGTGATCACTTGCCCTATAACATCACATAAACAAAGTGTTCAAGCAAAACCATGGTATGATTAGAAACCCCAAACGCTGAAAACTGATTTCTGAGTTCCACATAAAGTTGCAAAGTTAAAGAATATATATGCTCTCAGGCCTCAGCACACATGCACTAAAGAAAGCCATTTTTAACATAGTTCATCAACGTTAAATTAAGCACTAAGTATGAAAAAGGTCAATTAAGCATCAAGAACATCATATACCAACCTGCAGCATAAGAATACTCAACACAGCGCACTGGTTTATCATGCGTCCCCAAAACGTCCTCTTTACCAGCATTGAAGTCAATTCTGAATTATAACAAGAGAAACCCAATTATTTAGAATCCACAAAACACAATTGTACACTCCTACATGACCTGTTTTCACTATATCTCAATTTGAAATTGCCTCGAACCAAAATAAAACTGGAAGAGAACAAATTAAACATACCGTCTGACTTTAGCATCGGCGCAAACACTGAATCCAGAAGAATCATCATGGAAGCAGCAATCGAGTACCGCTCCACCATGTTTGAACTCCCCTCTCATCAAATCGGCATTCGCATCATACAATCTTACACTCTTCGATTCAATTCACATAAATCAAATCATCAGATTAGAGAAATCAAACTTCAAACAAGCAATGAAATCAATGTTTTTGAGAGAAGATTGGGGATTCCTAACCTTATCCCATGAAGAGACTAGTAAATGATCGCTGCTATTGGAAAATCGGAGATTAGAAATCCCATCCGACGGTGGATTCGAGAGCTCGCGACCAATCGCCGGCAACAAAGTCATCCAGAAAAATACGAATTTTTAGGGTTTATGTTAAGAGAGAAAGAGGGAAGTAGATTTTTTTAAAAAAATAATGATTGTTTGATTTTCAAATTCTGTCCCCTGACAAAGAAATGGATCAATACAATTTTCCTATTACGTAAAATGGGCCGTGATTTCAGCCCACGTATTGCACTTACTTAATCTAATGGGCTTTAAAATAGGCTACTACGTTGGTCGTCCAACTACAAATTTCCCGTATAACGTCTAAACATATACGCAAAAACGAAAACTCTTGCCCCGATGTAGTTCATTCGATTATGTTGGAGGATGCATCTGGGAGGAAACTTCCACGCAATATTCATTTGTAATTTGTTTATTTTTTCAGTAATAAATTGGAGGAGACAATTGTCTCCTCTTGCATACCAAAAAAAAAAAAACGAAAACTATACACGATAAATATATTTTTCGTAAAACAGTTTCGTTATGTAACATTTTAAATAAACATTTAATTTCTCTTTCTGCCGTTTTTCAAAGGTTTTTCTTTGTGGCTAGTTTCGCTCGAGCTCAAGGAAGGTGGTATGATAGTGTTTGTGGTTGTGTTCTATTTTTTCGGATTGATCTTGCTTTTTGCTCTGTCGGATCGTTGTTGGTTGAGTCTTCATATTCGTTTTTTTTTTCAGGATTTCCGGTCTATTAGAAATAACATGTTTAGTTGGTTCTTCTTGAAGTTTATGTTTTTTTGTTTTAGTTCGATGTCAACCATTTTTCTCAGATTGTTTGCAGGTTATGATTGTTTCGAGTCTCATATTTAGTTCTTAGAGCATCAACAACGGTGGGTTCTCTTACCATCCCTCACCAATAAAATAAAGAAAAAAATATTAAAGGAAGGAGACAGGTAGAGAAACTCATCATAAACGTTTCTTACAATTGTCATTCAATCATTGGTCTATTTAAAATATTTTTAATAAAATATTTAAAACATTTGTGTTCACACTTATATATATGTGTTTACACTTGAATTTAGATACTAAAGTTGAGAAATTTCCGTGGAAGCCCCTTGCCCCATTGGTTGACCAAGGGTTAATTAATGCTTTTACACCAAGAGGTCTGGGGTTCGAGTCCCAGATATTGCGATTTATTAATAAATTTGCAGATTAAAAGAGGCAAGTGCAGGAGATCTCCAGCGAAGTACAATTATAGCCGTTCGCCAGGATTCTACATAGAGAGAGAAGTGTCGTCAGATCGTGGATCATTGAGGGTGTCCGTCAAGAGCATGGAGAAGGAAGTGTCGTCTGTCGTGGATCTAATAAGGGTCGGAAGGAATTGTCCGTTGTAGAATCGTCTATGTAACAGTTCTCATAATTTGCAATAAATAATAAATCTAGACGTCAAAAAAAAAAGTTGAGAAATTTCTGCTGCTGCTCTTAGGTTCCTTTTGGACTTACTATTTTGTACTTTTTTGTTTATACTTTGCTTTCCTTTTTTAGACTTTGTTTCCGGAGATATTTATGTTTTTTCGCCGGCTTAGTTTCTGAAAGAATTTTCGACTTTTGTCGATCTTGTATTTCGAAACCGTATTATATGTTGTAGTTCTATTTCGTATAATATATTGGAATCATTCACATGAAAAAAAACCTATTTTATTTAAATAATGTTGTAGGAAATTGTTTCAAATAACAAACAAAACGAAATGTATTTATCCTCGATGGACCGTATTTAAAAAATATAAAAAATAATTTGCAAGTTGTCAAAAAAATCAAAGACAGTCTAAAAGTGTTATAGCTTGGATGATGTGTTTGATCTGACCTAATGACATGTGACCGAATAAGCCTAATCATGGCCACATCACGTCTACATAAACACGTCGGTTTAGTAAAATCTGGTCTAGTTTTTGGAGTATCGGGTACTCTTCTTGCCATTGGCCAAAGATATCTCCGAACAATGGTGGTTAATTGGCCATGTGTCCAAGGAATTTAACAAATTTGTAATTTTTTTATTATTTTTTTTTGTTTCTTAAGAAAATCTAATTACTCAAAATCCTTTTCCATTAGGTAATTGATAGATATTTTTTGCAATAAATTGAAGTTTATCAATTAATGATTATTTAAGATTTTTTCCCACTCAGGAACTGATATTATAGTGATTGAGAAAATATATATTTTTTATTAATGATTGAGATAAATATGATTTTTATTAATATAAAAAGTAAACCAATCAGACGTGTACACGTTTGATTTAATGCGTGACCAGCACGGCTTGTAACTCACACAGTAGTTCAGAAAAAAAAAGGGTTTCACCTAATTATGTTTTATTGGGGTTAACCTTTTTTTGAAGGGGTCGTTATTTCTCACAATTGAAAATTTTACTTTATTTTATTTATTGAATTTTTTACACTTAAAATAGAGATTGAGTTAACGTAGAATATCCCGAGATTCTAATTTCCTTTTTTTTTACTAACTCAGTTTCCAATATTCCAATTGTTATCCTAAAAACCTAGCAGTGAACAGTTGCCGACTCAAACTAAAACTAATATAAATACGAGAGTCTGAGAGAATAAGACAGTCACGAAACACCAACACAACTTTTCTTTTGTTAATCACTCCAAGTTTCTTAGGGATTAAGAAAAAAGGTCTGAAACATAATCGGAGAAGTATGGATCTCAAGACACTGAATCAATTTTCGCCGATGACAAAGCTTACCGTTACGAAACACAAATTTTTACAACTCAGGCGAGACGAGTTGAGATGTTACGAACGATCAAAACGAAAGGTTTCTCTTCATGATGATGAAGATCCTTCTTCGAAACGCAGATGTTTAGAATACCTGCGTGAGAAAGAAGACGACGTCGTTTTTGTTGAGCCTCTTAGGTTGAAAAGTAGTGAACTGTCAATACGACAGCGTTCTACTAGTGATGAAGCTCCTTCTCAGACGGTGGAACACAAAATCTCAGACGATGACGAGATTGCATACGATGCCGTTTTCTACAAGCCTTGGTTGGATAATTTACGACTAACACGACAGCGTTTGGGTGATGATGAAGATCCTTCCTCTAATTCTTCTCCGTCTGAAGATGATATCGCTGCTCTCATTCTCATCCAGATTTCATGTGATAAACGGCAAACGCAAACACAATCTCAACCGCAACCGCTGCCGCAATCGCAAACTCATCAAACAACTCAACCGAAGACGCCGCCGAAGTTTGATTTGTTCGAGTGTAGTGTCTGTGGAAAAGGGTTTCCTTCGTATCAAGCTTTAGGTGGTCACAAGGCCAGCCACAGGGTTAAGCAGCCACAACCGCTTCTTGAAAACGCAGACTCTGGAGAGAAAACGCGGTCAAAGATGTTGTCTCCGTCAGGGAAAATCCACAAGTGTGATATATGTCATGTTGTGTTTCCCACGGGACAAGCACTTGGTGGACACAAACGCCGCCACTATGAAGGTGTTCTCGGTGGTCACAAACACGGTAATGACGAGGTTGTTCTCAAGTTAAGTCCCAATAAAAATGGGAGCGTTGTAAGAAAAGTGTTAGATCCAGGACAGAGTGTAATGGTAAGTGACAACGTTCTCAGCGGTCACAATGTGTTGGATCTAAAGATGAGCCTAAGTGAAAGTGACGGAGGTCTCGTCAGTGACAAAGGCAGTCAGGACCAGGTTGTTCGTGACGAAGACAAGTGTAGTCCTAGTAGTAATGGGAGTGTTGTAACAAATGTGTCGGATCCAAAGCAGAGCCTAGGGAGATTGATAGATCTTAATAACCCGCCGTCACCGGAGTTTGATGCATCTGGCGGCGGGGACGTGGAGGAAGTTGAAAGTGCAATGATACTAGGAAGCAAGCCTTAACTTTACTTGGTGATTTTGATTTTGATTTTTATGTTATTATTCAACCATCCAATTATCCTGGTTATCAAACAAATATATATTAACGTGTTTTACCAACCAAAGATTGTGTGTGCGTTTGCTACATCCACGAGAACAAAAAAAAACATATAACTTTGTTGGGGCATTGGCCCTCTTTAGAGTAAGAAAAATTAATCGTTAAACCTTAAAAAGAGTTAATATTCACTGGTGTAATATTTTTTTTTTTTTTTTTTGGGCAAAACTGGTGTAATATTTAAGCTTCAAGATTTCTAAAGGATTACATAACATAGAGATTTAAACTAGTGCTGTGAAACCAAAAGGTTCCAAGAAGAAGGATACTCATTCTTCATCACTAGTTACTCATAGTGAGGATTGGGCTGCTACTCGGAGCATCAGCAAAAGCTTGAAGCAAAGCTTCATGATGTTGAGGTAAGATTTTGTGAAAGAGTGAAACATGTTTTTACTCTCTAAAACTGTTACTTGAGCTGTTTAAAGCTCATGCTGAGTTTGATCATCCGTAGACAAAAGAACATAAAAGTGATACAATTGCAGGTTGAATGGAATGGTGGGTCAGAGACAAAAGATGTTTGTGACATAATTGAATTCCCAGATGGTGAAAAGAAGACAAAGATGGTGAAAAGAAGACAAAGAAGCAAGTCACAAGTTAACTGAAGACACCACGACCATAGCTTATACAAGTCACAAGTTAATGTAAAGACACCATAAGTTTTTCTTTTTCTATGACTGATTGTGAACCACAAGTATGTTTTCCATAGGCGTTTATTATTGCTATATATAACAATATCATTGTTCTTATTACAACACACAAACCATTGTTCTTCTTCTTCTTATTACAACACAAACCATTGTTCTTCTTCTTCTTATTCGTACACAAACCATTGTTCTTCTTCTTATTATTCTTCTTTACGCAGAACAACAACAAAAATTATCATTGTTCTTCTTTTTTTTTTCTTGTTACTCCAAAATTTACAAGGAACACCAACCAAAAATACCATTGTTCTATACAAAAAAAAAATGTATAGAACAAGACTAAATTTAGGTGATCATAAAAAAAATTGAAGAAGAACAATGGTTCTTCCCGTAATCCGCTCGGCGATACAATGGATGAATATTTTACTGAATATTTCAATCAAAAATATATGGCAAAAATATTGCAATGGTCAACTGTATGTATAAGTGTAGTATTCCACTTTTTAAAAAAAAATGTTTGAAAATAATGTATGTTTAATATTTTATGAATTGCAATAATTATTAATTTTTATGATATATAATTTTTATAATTTTTTTTTCTAAGAACCCCGTTAGAGAACCTACCATTGGACACAAAAAAATCAAAAAAAAAAATCAAAGGTTCTCATCTAACACTTTCTCAAAATTTATAATAAAAAATTTGAGAGAGCTCATGGAGAGAGCTCCCCCATTGGAGATGCTCTAATAATACTAAAAAACAGAGTAACTAATATACAATTTTATGTTAGGCCAGAAAACAATAGAAACAAAGTTTGTTTGTACTTCAAAAAAAGGTCAGTTCCGACTTCCGGAAATCTGAACCTTTTCGATTTCCTTAAATTTTGAATAATTATTTGGCTTTTCGTTTTTCTGTGAGAAAGGCTTATTTGACTTTTACTTGGTTTAGGAGTATACTTTTTATTTGGTTTAGGAATATAGTTAAAGAATGGAAATCTTGCTTTATCTTAAAAGATTCTGATAATACTATAAGAGATCGATAAAGAGAACTTAACCGACTTTAAACTAATATATATATGAGTAAACCCTACAAAGTCTGGAATCTATACATAATAACAATTCAACTGTCGTTTGTACGTAACATTACTCTCCCAAGTTTCTTTCGTAAGAAACAAGCAAAAGAAAAGGATCTCTGATAGATTGGAAGAAGAGGTAGTAATGGCTCTTACAACACAGTTGGAAAAACTTTTCACAAAGGCGAATCAACTTTTAAATGTGATAGAACCGATCGGGCTAGAAGAAGAAGGAGAAGAAGACGATGAGTGTGTTGAGATTGGGTTGGAGAGTTGTGAACAACAGTCAATACCAGAGCGTTTTGGTGATGCTAAAGATCCTTCTTCGGATCACAGAGTCCTAGAATCGATCCAGCGAGAAGAAGACGACGCCGTTTTGATTGAGCCCTGGTTGAAAAGCAGGGAACTGTCACAACGACAAGGTTTTGGTGATGACGAAGATTCTTTCGCGGAACACAGCTTCTTACAAGTAGAAGAGTGTTTTGGTGACGATGAAGATTCTTTCTCGGAATCGAACCGGCAAGAAGAAGAAGAAGAGAAAGAAGAAGCCCGCTTTTCAAACGACGACGTTTTCCTTGAGCTTTTGTTGGATGGTATTGAACGATCAAAACGAAAGCAAAATCGTTCTTCTTCTTCATCTCATGATGATGATGATGATGATTCTTCCTCTACACACACAGGTTTAGAATCGATCCGGCAAGAAGAAGAAAACAGAGCCGTTATTAGGCCTTGGTTGGTTAGTGTAGCACCAAATCAACAGCGTTTTGGTGATGATGAAGTTCCTTCTTCTTCTTCTCTCTCTGAGGATGAAACTGCTGCTCTCTGTCACAAACGGCAATCGCAAACGCACACCCAACCTCAACCACAGATGCTGCCTAAGTCTGATCACTTTAAGTGCAGAGTCTGTGGAAAAGAGTTTCCTTCATATCAAGCTTTAGGTGGTCACAAGGCTGGCCACAGGGTTAAGCCGCCTGTTGAAAACGCAACTGGAGAAAAAACGCGGCCAAAGAGGTTAGCTCCATCTGGGAAAATTCACAAGTGTTCTATTTGTCATAGATTGTTTCCAACGGGACAATCCCTCGGGGGACACAAACGCCTTCATTACGAAGGTGTTCTCAGCGGTCACAAACGCAGCAAGGACGAGGAGGCTGGTTCCCAAGGAGACAAGTCGAGTCCTAGTGGTAATGGGAGTGTTGTAACACATGTATCTGACCCAAAGCAGAGCCTAAAGGGATTGATAGATATTAATAAAGTGCCATTGCCGGAGTTTAATGAACCCGGGGACAAAGACATAGTGGAGGTTGAAAGTGCATTGTTAGCAAACAAGCTTCAACAAGAAAGAGGAATTACCAATACTAACAGGATAAACGGTTTTCATTTTTTTAACTTTATGTAAACTTATTAACACACTTATGTAACATAAGTTATGTTATTGAATTCTCTCACATAGATAGATGTCAATACTAGATTAGGTTTACTTGATGACATCTATCTATGTTGATGTGATCTCATTCCCTGATGTGGGACAGTGTTTTGGCCATTTTTATACAAGTATTATAGAGCTTTTGGAGGTTCCACAAAAGCAAAAGGAACGATTAACATTGAAGTGAGAGTGTCCTCTTTGACTTGTACTTCTTTTTAGGTGTTGACAGACTCCTTCAAGGCAACTAGAAACGACAAGACATCTTAATATGAAAAAACGGTAACAAGTCTAGAACTAGAAAAAAACAAAATCAGTGGTTCATCAGATCATACATTACTACATCTTTATATGTACACAAGCCAAAGAACCATTAGAAAAACTTACGTATACAAAACTAAGCTTACTTACTTTAGAGGAATTACCTGCAATCTTTATATAAAACAAACGTAGAACTACAAGAGCAAAAGAGAGAGAGCGAGAGAGAGAGAGATGATAATCCGCGAATCTAACCTTGATCTTGGTTTGAAAACGATAAGGTCGGATTCGTGGAAGGAAAAGGCCCGTGTTAGCAACTCTGTTCTTGGTGAGTATTGTAGTCAAAAAGAACAAATCTGTTCTCTTGAGGAAGATCAGTTTTTCTACAGTTGTGAAGTCAAGCTGCTTGTGATTGGTATCCGACTTAGTTGTATTATGTGCGTTTTCATGCTACAATCAGTAACCTGGTTTGTTGTGTTCACCCCAAAGCGATATCAGAAAAGAATAGAGACATTGCCAAGTAATCTAAACCCGGAAAACAAGAAGATAAATGAAGATGAAGACCCTTTACCTGCATAGCTGCTACTCTTGATAAGCAACCTTGACATCTTTCAAGCAAAACCTTTTCCTTAGCAGTTACATTCACGGTTTCGACCATTACAGAATTCATCTCATCCACCTAGATAGGTATAAATGAGCTTAAAGTAACCGCTAAAAATAAGGGTTGTGTATAGAATAACTCAAGAAAGACAACATTTCAGACCCAAAAGGTTCAATAGACTCAACAGAACTTCGAAAAATCTGAGAGAGACAAGATAATTTTTTACCTTCAACGTCAGTGAGAATATGGAAGATGACATAGCTTGCATTACATCAACGGCTGAACTAACAGCATGCTTGAGGTCTTGGATATCAACCTAAACAATCCGAGAAGCATATTAAAAGTTTAATAACCTAAGGTGTCTAGATTAAGCCAAAACAATCATATCAGGGTTTATATCATAATGGTACTTACCACGGTTTTTCCAACTATTGGTAGACGAAGCGTACTGGCTTTCAAGGATTCGGTTGCTCCTGACAAAGAGCTTGAATGATCTCTATCCAGAAGAGACCATTCTTCTAGAAAACCCATCTACAATTTAATAAATACAGCGAGCAAGTTTAGTATTTCTAATACAAAAAAAAACAAAATTCATACTCTCTTTATTCTTTCTTCTATGCCTCTCCTGTAGATATGTACTATTACTACAATTATCATTTCGAGATAAATAAAATCTCATATTTCTTATGCAAGTAATATGAGATTCTAAGCAAGTAAGCATACCAACTTCTAGTGGTAGTTATAGAAAATCTACCAACCATACATAAAATAATTAATTAGAGTCCAAATTCATTTGCTAAACACGTTACGGGACAATTACCATTCTAAAATAATTGAGTTATACCCAAAACTTTCTTTTCTTATTAAGAAGGAATCACTAAGCCAAATTCCATAGAATATCTGTCTTATTCCTCAAAAGTAGAAGAAAAAGAAAACGTCTTAATTGGGACATTGGCCCTTTTAAAGTAAGAAATCGTAAAAACTTAAAAGAGATCACATTCTTACCTGTCCCCTCAGAATAGAAGCCAGTTTCAATTTCTGCCTTAGCAAAAGCAACTTGATTCGTTTTAAAGTTACACTGTGCCGCAATTCCGAGATTGATACCCATGCATTCCACAGGTTTTTCTGGCAAAGAGAAAAAACAAGAGAGTAGATTTACATTTTATGTTACGCCAGAAACCGCTAGAAGTAAAGATTTAGTTATACTTAAACCATGTTCTTGAAAGATTTAAACTAACTATACTCTCACTCTTTTTTTCTATGCAGAAAAATTGACTACTCTTTCAGACTGTATTAGTTCAGCAAGATTAACAAACTCATGCTTAATCTCCAAATTGTCATGATTTATCTGGGATGATGGCACCTAGGAGCCTAAATGATGAGCTTCCATAAGTGCTCACTTATTGCATCAAGATCCTAAATATAGCTGAACAAATCATATATTTTCTAAATCTGCTGCAGTGGCTAAAAGTATTTACAGCCCAGAAGGGACACAAAACCATAACTGTCAAGTTATTGACCACAAAGGAAATGAAAAACTCATAATTAAGCCATACCTCAGCGTTCAATCTTTGCACCATAACAGTAGAGTCTGCCCTCGCATTGACAAACCGCCACTGCAGGTAACGATTATATAGAAGCCTCAACAAATGTGCATCCATAACACGATCTTCCCCAATTTTACCTCTCCTAATATCAGCAGAGAAACTAAGAATTGAAGGCGTGTTGTTGCGGTTATAAGCGTTCATTTGATCAGAAACACCATTTCTCACTCGGGAAGGACTCGAAAGTGCTCTAGCTGGAGACGAGGTAGTTGTCGCCCAAAGCTTACTTGGTGAAGCAGAGCGAATGGCAGAACCTCTTACAGGAGAAGCCATACCACGAGGAGATGATAAAGGAACAGCATCGCTAGAAAACCGTTTCGAAAGACCAAACTTTGAAGATATACTACTTGTTTTCAAACCCGGGCTAGAGGATAAAGGCGAACCTGGATCCTGCAACCGCCTTAACCGGCTATTAGTCTCTTGCCAAAACCTAGCAGAAGCCATAATATTACGAGGCAAGCTCTTTGATTTAGAGATTTCCCCATTAACACCAGAGCCACATTCTTGGACACCATTAGTGCTACCAGAAGAAACACTATCAGTATCAGAAGCAGTGAAGTCACAGGAAACACTAGACGTCAAACCATTATTAGGTCTTCTCTGGCTATCATCTCCAATTTCCAAATATTCATCCCTACCTCCCAAATCTAAACTCAATCTCCCATTAACAGAAACCCTAGGACTCTCATCAATCATAGAATTATGCAACATTGACCTCCCAACAAACCCAGATCCAAGCTTTCCTCTATCACTGCCACAATCTAAGCTTCTAGAAAGCGAATTCGGCACAACAGATTCAGAATTCCCCCTCCGAGAAGCTCCAGGCCACCGTTGCTGATCCACTGGCTTAGAGTTCTCTCTCTGATCTCGAACCGGCGTCGATCTCCGTCGCTCCGGAGTAGGTTTCCGGTGAGAAACCGGCGTAGAAGTAGCCTCTTTCTTTTTACTAATCGGAAGAGAAAAGGCTTCACCTTGAAACGAAACAGACAAACTCCTAGTGGAAGTGATAAGCATCTTCGTAGCCGCCGACATTTCACTGCCTACAGTGACCGGAACCGCCGAGGGTCGACGGCGGTCCACTGATTGAGACCGCTTAGGTAACAAAGACGGCGTTTTGATGGAATTAGAAGCGGAATTGGTCGTGGAGCGAGAGAGTAAAGGCGAAGGAGATGGGTATCGTTTACTAGTTCTGAGTATTGCAGAGGAAGAAGAGGATGAGGAAGAAGACGTGGTGGTGGTGGTAGTGGTAGTGGTGTTGGAGGAGACAGAGTGAGAAGGAGAAGGAGATAAGTAGCGAGAAGGAACTTGTTTGCCTCTGGGTCTTCTTTGTCCGCCATTGTTGGTTAAGGATTGAGGTTTATCTTGTCGATCTCGAGGTGGGTTTCTTGGGTCAGTGGTTGAAATCGCTGCAGCCACCATTCTCGTCGGTAAAAACTGTTCCTTTTTTCACATTGCATTCAAGAGATTTGTGTGTTCTTCCCCAAACTGATTAAAGTTGAAAACTTTCAGAGATTTTTGGAACAAATCGAAGGAAAGGATTTTGGAATTTTTGCTTTATTTGCTTCACAGCCGAAGAAGACGAGAGAGAGAGAGATGTGGGGAGAAATTGCAAGTGGGGTTTGTGGATTTGGGGTTTCCTGAGAAACTTTTTTTTTTTTGTTTATGTGTGAGAGAGAGCTCTTTAAGTTTCTTAGTAATAGTATATCGATTTTTTTATTATTTAATTTTTTGCTTTTTCAGAGGTTTGTTTACATCAACTTTAAAAGCTTTGATTTTGCCCTAAACTATATGTTTAATTTTAATTAATTATTTTGGTTTTGGATGTTTATTCTTAATCTTCTTTATTCTTTTATGGGATGATTAGAAGTTAATTTTGTTTATGGCCTTTCTACTTTCCAGTTTCCACAGTAATATCAGATCTTTCTATTTTTTATTTATTTTTTTAGATCTTTTTTATTTTCTTTCAACTTTCAAGCACTTAACAAAACTAACAACAAATTCATAAACTAATTAACCATGATTTTTGCATTTTTATTGAAAACCGAAGAAACAAGAAAATACTAAATTAATTGCATGAATATTTTCTCATAGTCAAATTAGTGTAAAAATTTTGATAATTATGAACTCGATAATTTTGGTAAAAAATTTCTTTTTTTTTTTTAATTAGAAGATCCGATCCAAAATTGAAACTAATATATCTCTGAAATATGATTATTTTAGCTATTATTTTATAGAACTGGAATATCTCAAGTTGAAGTTCAGATTAATATTTAATCAGATATTTTGGCATACTCTGATCATCTATAATTTTGCTAAAATTTTAGTTTGCCTTGTTTCAGAATATATGTGATCTATTATGTCATTCGCTAACTACCATAATTAAAAACTTGAATTTGTGTATCTATTTTTCCTCTTCTATCTATCGATTGATTTCTATGACATAAAATTCATTAAAATTTGTTTTAAATGAATACACATAACTAACCAGATCGAGATCGTTTCTTATTTGATATATACAAATATTTGGTCGCTATGAATTTATATCATGATATTGATATCTATTTAGTCATTAAAAACCGTTTATATAAATTTGGTTCATCTTTATGCTTTTTGGAAAGTTGATTGAATATTTGCATGTGCTCGAAATTGATACTTTTCTTAGAATTGTCATTGAGGATTACTTTTGGGGCTCTCTTACTTAAGAATATTTTATTGGCTTTCAAAGTTACCACCGCTAAATATCTTATATCTTAAGTCTTAACCCACAAATAAATACTAACTATAATAACTATATAAGCAAACAAAAAACATAGTAGAATTAAAAGAGTAAACGAATTATCCCTAATTTCTTAACTTCGAACCATGAAAGCTAGAAGACGTCGGTATTATCTAATGCTTACGTTTCAAATATAATAAGAAGTTAACCCCAAATATGTCTAATGAGAAATTTAATTAAATTGAATATTTGAATTCTTTATCAAAAGAAAGAAGAAAAGAAATAGCATGTAATATTACGCATTTGAAGAGATGTTGATGTGTACATATGATTTAGATTCATACCGAATTTTATATCAAAAGTCTATATAAGAAAAAGAAATACGTTTTCTCTTGATTGGTTTGGTCGTCTACGGTCAATATATAGTCAACTAAATAGAAAAAGATAAGGTCAATTTATTTATTCCTATTCTCTTAAAGAAAGAACAGTGTGTGTGTATGTGAAGGAGATAAATACCACTACAAGCAAAGTTATGTATTTTGCAATAAGTATTAAGAAAACGTTTATAGAAAATCAAAAGATGTAATGTCACTTTTAGCTTCCATTAATATTTTCTTGCTTTGGAGTGAGTATTAGTTAGTCCATAGTTAGTCATTTTTGCTTAGGGTCAAAGCTTTCTTAAACAACTCTCTTATTAATAAAAAAACATAGCCATTGTTTGTTTAGAGTTTAATAGTTTATAGGACCCTAGTTCGTATAACGTTCTTTTCTCGAACTCATGTTTACAAGTAATAGCGATATGGTAAACGATGATCAATTGATCATGTCATGCTCGTCCTAATTTTTTAAAAGAGATTTTCTTATAAAACAAACATAAAGTTCTAATATGTTTCAAAAAAATATTGTGTGAATGTTCTGTGGACGGTTCTAATGATGATTATACAAGCATGTATCATTAGCTACTCGGATTTGTAAATATTTATAACTATAGACAATCATTTCACCCAATATAATGTTTGGTTTGGTTTACATTATGATATTATTATTATAGAGGAAAATACTATAATAGATAAGTTTTATTTTCCCACTCATTAAGTACGTACCTTAATCGATTCGAAATCAAAATACGTACGGCATTGTGTACATCTTGTATACGTGAACGAATGAGATTGTATTTTATCAATACAATATAGTTAATTAATCAGTCTTCTGATCAATCTTATAACTATATAAATTAATATTATTATGGTTAAACCACTAAACCAAAATGTTGAATAATGTGTGGTGGCGATGACATCTCTTTGATTGTTATTAATTGGAAAAAGAGAAAAAGGCCTTTAAGACCATCTCTCTCACACACACACAAAACACTCTCTAACTACTTTGACAACTTCATTACACTAAAAAAGCAATAGCGTGCATTGTAATGATTTTCTTTTTATTCGCATTAAGTTTTCATTTCTTTTTTTCTTCTACAACTCACCTAAGCACAATATAAGATTTGAACATAACTTATTACACGATGATAGTAATAATAAAATTCATTTAGCTATACGTTCTATCAACTTTTTACTGATATGTGGATGAAGCCATATCTCAAGCCAAAATGTTATATGTAAGTATATGACCAAATGCCAAAATTGTTTGCGTTTTGTGAAAACTTAATCAAAAGATCCAAATTTTCAAAAAAATAGTTTTCCAAAGGACCAAATTATAACCATAAATTTTGTATTACTAGACCAATCAATCCATGTTTATCTATTTAGTTTAGTTTTCAAAGGCACAATGGTTAGCATTGTCACTTTTTTTTCCATTTGTATGAAAGAGTTTTGAGACTACCTTAAATCATGTAGCTCAAAAGTAGTTTAACTTATATATCTGTAATAATATGATCACGATGCAAACTAGACGATTCGTTAGATGTCATTGTATATATAGATGACAGAATTGTTGGGTACTAGTTGAAAATTAAAAAAGATATTTATAAACTCTAACGTTAGGTCTAATATATAACTACACGCATGTACTGTGGTAGGTTTTTGGTTGCCTCTTCCTAATAAGCTTGTAAGACCCATATCAATTACTATACACACATAAGGTTTTAAAAATTCATTTATGGATTAAATATTAAATTGTTTATCAGCCAAGTTTCTTAAGATCATGTGACTTGAAGCATACTCCATAGATTATTGACTAATCATTTTCTTTATCTTATATATTCAGTTGAGAGACCAATATTAGTTAGCCAACCTTTAAAAGTAATTAAAATATGAAAACCCTTTTTGATGAATAAGTAGTAAAGTAATATTAATAATTTAATATTGTCACTTTTCTACTTTCCAGACTTAGAACATCCTTTCCACTTAATCCCAACACATTCTTCTTCAAAAGCTTTTTCAAGGATTTTCACTTTATTTATAGATAATGTGTATTGTTTCTGTAATAATTCTATTCACTATATATACAACATTCCAGTATATTACAAACAGTCTAGAACAAGTTGTTTCTTTTATAAGTGTAGTGGAGAATTACAAATTTAGTTAATCCCCAAATGGAATATTCTCTATATTTTATTACAAGCATAGTTCTTGAGATTATCTGGAGCTCAAAATTCAATCTTTTACTCGATTATTTGAAATATTTAATTTGCACAAAACATGATACACATGGAGAGCTGGTATAACATATTAGTATAAAATTATTTTAGCATAGTTAAGTAATTGCTTAGTTTTATAATTATCTAACTATGCGTGCCCTTGAATCAAACTAAGATGTGATTTAATTAAGTACTTGATTTTTTGGTTGTTCCCAAGTTTCTTAGAGGTAACGTTTCACATATAGCACGAAAAAACGGAAAAAGTATGGAAAGCATAAAAAATAAAACTAAGGAAGAAATTTGATCACGAGCTAAATTTTATTTAGTTTTCTTTTACTTAACTAAATGTTAAGAAAATCACCAATTAGCACTATCAATGATCAGTCGAACATATCTATCAACAACTTTTGTTTATTCTATTTTTTTTTTTTTTTGGTCAAAATGTTTATTCTATTTTTCTGAGTCTTTCTTGACCTCAAATTTCGTAGAAAAAGATTGTAGATAGATCAATATATACCTTTTCTTTTGATATAAATTTCATAAATGACAAATTATCCATACAAATATAAAGTAGTTAATAAATGGGTCTAAAAGTCTATTGAAGTTCCATGGAGATCACAACTTTTCTGCTCACACTCTAACTTGCCCCATCTTGCATCCACTCTCTCGCAAGGGAACACCAACTTCCCCAAACTGCAAAACAATTTTAGAATCACACATATGGATCATAAATTTCAATTCTTTTTTTTAACTATGCCCCCATTGCTTTGAGATGTGCAAGAACACTATGCTAACATTAATCTTCTTTCAGTTTACCTTCTATTTACGGTGTTGTGTACATGGCAAAGCCACTGCGAGAATTCCTCCTGAGATCCAGCTTGTGCGGGATTCGATCTGTATTATGAACAGAATCGAGAGAGAACAAGTGATCAAAATCGAGTACAATAGGTTGTAATGAGCTACAAGATAACATTAATACCTTAGGATTTCTTTGAAGTGATCTGCACATTCTCTACAAGGGTACATTCGAGAAAGTATCGCCATCTACAGGAAAAATGCTCTGTTTTAGCTTTCACAGGAAGAGCACTTGTGACTGCTGTGACTGCAAGTTCTTACTGATTGCAAACGTTAAGCCTTGATAAATTTATGAAGTTTCTAGCTGAAAATTCTAGCTTCCGAGTTCATCACCAATTTCAACTTCATCTAACAAACTAACTTCTATAAATTATATAAGACAATAGACTAGGGCAAGAAGAGTTGTACCAGTTCTTTAACATCCCTTTTTTGCTGCCTTGTTGGTTTTTCTGGATACTGATGAGAAAAAGCAAACATCTGATTTAGAATACAAACCTGAGTTTTACCTATTCACAAACACCTATTCAGAAACTGCTAGAGGTCTCATCAATTAGATAAGATAGAAATATGAGAATGACAGAAATTGAACCAGAATCCTATGTTAAACTCTATAAAATCATTGAACAGAGACCAACTCAAAGCAAGAACCAAAAGTGAATCAAAGAGCAATCTCAAGTCTCCCTAAGCCCAAATGCTAGGCAATAAACAACCAATACCCAAAAGATCTAAGTCTGTTCATAACTCAGAGTCAATCATGCAAAGAAAGATAGTAAAAAAATGTTCAACCGAAGTATAAACTATGATTAAATTGACATAAAAAAAACAAAGAAAACTCAACCTGCGCAGCAAGAGTGTGCAGAAATGTCCATGTAGCTCTCCCAAGATCATCTTTAGTCACAGGACCTGTAGACTTGTCCTGAAAGAATATGGAGTAAATTTGTTGTAAATGTTACACATGGTTCATATCAACAAAATCTATTTTGCTGAAATGAATATTTGGTATAACACTTACGAAATCCTTTTGATTGAGGTCTTAAAAGGTGAAAACTTTTCGTAATGAAACCTTAAATTTCGATACAAGATACAGCTTTTTTCTTTCATGGCTAGTTACAAATCATCATATCAAAGACAGTGTCCACCAGTAGTAAATTTACTTACAATAGAGTACCGATTTGAACTAAAGTATCTGTTTTTGAACAACCAAACTAAAGTATCTAACTTTGAATCATATGTGTGGTTACAAAACCAGAGAAGGTAGAGAAAGGGTTCATTGGGGAATTTCATCGAACACGTTGTGATCATAATCAGGAGGAGGTTTGAAGAGTGCAGTGCAAACCAAACTCCGAAAACCGGAATATGGTTTTCTTTTTTTACCTTAAGAGGAAGTTTCTGAAGACTGGAACTGTTGGTTGCGATTGATGGGGAAGAGTCCAAGGAGATGATTGGGTTTTGGATTGTGGTTGAAGAACGAGGAGTATTCTTGATGCCGATGAAATTGGAGAGATGAGTTTGGACGCAATTTGATAGTTTCTCGAAGCTCTGCAGAAGTGGCTGCCATGGGTTCTCACCCATTTTTTTTTTTGGTTTCTTGGAGAATTCTCTGGAGAAATTAGACAATGCCTCAAATCTTCGCAAGTGTTTTGTTTCTTGCTTTCGTTTTTTTGTCTGAAAAAAAGAAAATTTTGAAATCGTAAAATATTATAAAGAGTTAGAAAAACATTATTTTTTTACGGTATACAGTACAATTATTTGATTAAATAGTTTAAATTTTTTTAGTTTGCCCAAAAAAAACAAAAATAGTTTAATTTATTTTATATATCGTTCAATTCAACACGTCTATTAATTTAATTGTTGCAATGCTGGTTTACTAATTTTGTAAAAATTTAACGTCACAGAGAGTTGAGCAACACATCGACGTAATTTTTTAAAAAAATTGGTCCCTAACAAAAGAAAACTTTATTACATACACTCTACAATTGGTCCCAAATGAAATTTACACAATATTTCTTGAAACTAGCTAGATCCTTATGATCTAATTGCAAGGCTTATATTTCTTACCATTGTTCTATTTAGGAATATTTGGCTAAAGTGTATGTTCTATGTTGTGTTCCATTGCACATTAGTTTCCTCGAGTCGTTTCTTCTTTCTCTGCCTTAATCCATGCAGCCTGCAAATAAGAGAACACAAAACTATCAAAACCAGCTCAAATGATTGTTGTGTTAATGGAAAAAACAGAAAGAACCTGACCTTTTCTCTTTCGAGTTTTGACAGACTCGGTCGAATCGAGTTTCCAAGGTCTAAACCACCCCAAGCTTCTTGCATTTCTCTATCCCTTGCTTGTCTTCTTGTTAACAATGGTGCTGCTGTCTCCATCTTCTCGCTTTCAGGTTTCCTTTTATGCTTATTAACTGTTTGGTACAAGCTTGAGTCCCCAAGTCCTAAACCACCCCAAGCTTCTAGCATTTCTTTGTCCCTCTCTTGTCGTCTAGTTAGAACCGGTCTTATCTCTTCTCCCAAATGCTCAGTAGTTTCTGTTTTCTTGCTTTCAGGTCTCTTCTGGTTATTGTTCTTTGACTCCCCAAGGCCTAAACCACCCCAAGTTTCTTGTATTTCTTTATCCCTCAATTGTTGTCTGGTAAAACTCGGTTTTGCCATCTTCATGCTTTCGGGTCCCTGGTTATTTTTTTCCAGTGTTTGGTTCAAGCTATCTTCATTATTGTTCTTTGAGTTTTCCGTCTCTTCTACTCCAGCTTTGAACCTGAGCTTCTCCTTCTCCAGCTTGGGAACATGTTTCACCAGAATTTTGTCCAAACTCTCATAACCTGACTCTGTGTTTGCTGCTTGTTTTCTCTTCTGAATCCTCCGGTTTCCATAAACTGCTTCCGATGCTATTTTTTCTGTTTCTAATCTGTGAACCGGCTTTACTAAGATCTTGTCTAAACTTTCTTCTTGACCCTCAGCATTATTATTGTTCGAGTCTAGGTTTTCTTTTCCCAATTCTTCTGTCAACTCACTTGAAGCTTTTTCTAAATTTTTTGCTTCAAGATCTTCTTTGCTCCTCTTCTTTGCTTCTTGGACTTCTTTCTCTAGCTTGGAGACATGTTTTACCAGACAGCTATCCAGGCTTGGAACTTCAGACAAACTATCTTTTCTTCCCGGTTTCTTCACGTTTTCATACATTTTTCCGCAGTTCTTTATAGTTTCTTGAACTTCCTTCTCCAATCCCGAAACATGCTTTTTCACTAGCAAGCTTTCCAAGTCCGGGATAGGATCCAATGGCGTTTTGTTTCTGCTTGAAGTCTTTTGGTACTTTCCAAAATTCACTCCTGCGTTCGTCTTGGCTTCTTCGATCTCCTTCTCAAGCCTTGATGAATGTTTCACAAGGATGCTTCCCAAATCCGGAACAGGATCACTTGCAACACCTTGAGGAACCTTTTTGTTTTTATCAGATACTTCCTTTGAAGCCCTTTTGGCTTCATGCACTTCTCTTTCTAATTTGGTCATGTGCTTAACTAGATACTTGTCCAAACTCGGAATTTCTGTCTCTGTGCCATCCCTTGTCGTTTTTCCTTCCGTTAAGGACCCGAATTTAGAATCTCTTCTTGATCTTGTATCTGAAACAGTTGGTTCGATGCTTGTGGTCTGCCCCCTCTGGCTACCAACTTCAGCCAAGGCCTCATTTAAACCACAAGTAGCAACTACAGAGGCAAGACTTGAAAGTTGATCTTCTTGTAGGCCCTGAAGCCTCTCAAGCATCATATCCAGAAGCTTCTCTCTGCTAAACTTCCCAAAGGACTGCCGCCTCTTGACTTTTAGCTGTCTCATTTTGAAATACGAAGTCTCCTCACATTCAGACACTTCTTCATCAACCTTGTGGAGAATGCCGAGTTCAGAATCGGACTCTGTGTCGCATTCTGAAGACATCTCAGTGATCTCATGATTATCACGCACATCAGGATTCTCGCTGATTTTCTTCAGAAGGTCTTTAAACTCAGCTTTACTGAGAGAGGGGCAATTTGCAAGCCTAGCAAATGCAGTTTTAACAGCAGCTGCTACTTCTTTATCTACATCAAATGCAGTTTCAAAAGATGCTGTAACGGTATGAGTAGGAGATCCCCTTCCATGTGTTCCTGATGTTTCAATTCGATATTGTTTTCTCGAGCTATTTGGTTTATCATGCATTATCACTCCCAACGCAGATGCCGCTTCAAAAGCTTCCACTGCAGCCTTTTCTGCATTCTCCATCAAAGTTTCTGCTTCTAAACTTGGAATCCTATCAACAGGAAGATTCCTAGAGTTAAAAAAAGCTTAAAAAGGTACCACAATAAAAACTTGCTGGATACTAAAAACTTTAATTACCTAGCAGAACGAAGTATTCTACACCAAGATGCTTCAACTAGTGCAGCTTTGCGGAGCTCCATAGCCTTACCCGCAGCCTCCCTCACAGCCATTTGTTCTCTTACAATTTTGCAGTAGTGTGGATTGGAGTCGCCAAGAGTCTCATCAAGCGTCTGATTCATTCCACCAACCTCCTACACAACAACAATCAACAGCTTCAGTATTCCAGATCTGGACATATTATTGTTATCAATCAATCAATGAGAGTATGTAACAAGAATGAAACTTCACCTGTAGCTTCTTGATCTTCCTATTCAAGTAGGAATCCCCCTTTCTTCGCGGGAACCAGCCAAGAGGTGATGAGGTTTTACGTTGAGAAGACCTCTTTGATTGTGATTTTCTAAGAGCTGATGTCTCTCTTGGTGATTTAGTCTGCATTTCCACAGAGACAATTGAAACGGCCATTTAAGAACAGCAGAAACTAACTGACTGGGAAATAAATACTTAACAGCAGAAACACATAAATCACCCTAACTAGAGAGTGTTAAAACTTAGCAATCAAGTGTAAAAATCATCTTAAGCAAATTCGCAATATATCCACAGATTTGAAGTGAGCAATCAAGTGTAAAAACCCTAACGTCTTGGTATAACAACAAAAACCTAAATCCCGTGAACGAACTACATTCAATTCCACTATACGAGAGCCTAAATTACCAAACCCTAATTTTCTATTAAACAGGAAGAAACTCAATCCAATGTCACTGGAAACATCAGTCGGGAGAACAAAATCCATTAAACGGAATGAAATTAGATCTGGGAATCGAAAGAGAAATTACCTTCCCGAGTTTCGAAGGTGAAGACGAACATTCAAGATGATCGGAAACTCCGACGCCGCTTTTCTTGTCAGAAAGACATCCCAAATCCAAGCAACCGAGATCCATGGCGGCTTTAATCATGTCCTTAAATTTGTAGTATCAGATTAGCGAAGAAGATTCAGATAAGCAAAATCTTTGGAGAAAATTCGATTGGAGAAGAAGACGAGAGAGGAGAAGAAAGAATTGTGATTGGTGACCTTCTCTTCTCCTTTTGAGTTTTGGGGGAAATATACAAATCGGGAAGTAGCCGTTACAACGGGATATATGGCTTTTTTTTTTTCTAAGTCGTATCTACTCACTTTTTTCTCTCAACGGGTCGTTTTGGGGCTTTTCAATGTAATCATCTCCTGTGTGCGAGTATATATAAACTTACAATAGTCTAACCTCTTGTGAATAGACACGTGGCCTCAGAATAATATCCTCTCCTCTCCCCTCTGCCGGACCCACATTTGTAAGCTAATTTTGTTCTTTTTTCCAATATTTGTTGACAAACAAAAAAGATGTTAATATCATTGGTTGGTCGCTCCAATTTGTATTTTTTTCTTCATATATTTGTTTGTTGGAGAGACATGTATATATATTTGACATGCAAAAGTTACATATTTCCCAAATGTATACATGATTAAAACCTTAATCACATATGTTACATTATTTTTGATACAAACACATAACGACATGACATTTTTGGATAAACACACACAGAAAGACAAATGATTTCAATCAGTTACAATAATTGACCCATAATACAATGACTCATGCTTAATTGTTTCCAATTGCCACCGCCGTTTTCTGAGCGACAACAGTTAAGTCATGAGACGATGAATCTAACTTTATAGGCAAACGACGTTGCTTCATCAAGTCAACGATGTGATTTTTCATGACGACTGTTTTTAGCCAAGCTGGTCTCATCTTCATTTTCTCTACCCATGCAGCTACATTGGGACGTGAATAAATCAAGTTTTTCAATTCTTCTTCTTCTGTGTTCAACAAGTAATCGATCGGCGGAAGATGATGAAGATCCGCTAAAGTGAAGCTTTCACCGGCCAAGTAAGGAGACTCGCCTAAACGAGTCTCGTAGATGTTCAGAATCTCTGATAACTTTTCTTTGTTTTCTTGAACTGATGTAACATCGGTGGCTAAACCTTGATATGGTTTTATGATGAGTTCTTTGATGAGTGTTGATGCTATAGGAAGAAATTGATTGGTATCTACTTCCATCCACATCGACACGATTGCTCTCTTTTTGGGATCATCTGGTAATAGATTTGTTCCAACGTTTTTGTATTGCTCGGCTAGGTATCGCGTGATCGCCTTTGGTTCTATATCCATAATCAAAACTCTATTAAATATCGCAAAAACTATTCTTTTCATATAATGATCGGTTATTTTTGCAGTATTGTTTTCTTTTGAGTTTCTTTTAATATGGTAACGAATAAACATATGAAAATGTAATAATTATGTAACCTTTTGCAAAACCTCCAAAAAAACACTTAGCCATTCAAACCCAAGACTTAAAATAAAATTCCAGAATAAGAAACAAGATTAGTACCGAAAAGTTTGAGATCTCCATCTTCAAGAACCGGGACTTCACCAAATGGCTGCAAAAAAGAAGAGAATGATAGTTCATTCAAACACATATGAAGTTAAATTTGGTAGATATGCAATAGTTAAGAGTTAAGTGTGAGAGTTTATACGTTGAGAGTAGAGAGAAAAGTTTTGGTTTTGGCTTCACCAGCAAGCCAATCTACGAATACCAGCTCAAAGTCAAGACCTTTCTCATTGATACAAAAGAGAGCTGCCGAATTTCCAAAGATCCAGCCACAGTGGAGCTTCATCTTCGAATCAGCCATGTTGATTTCTTTGTCTATGTACTAGATTAGTTATTGTTGAGTGGATGAGTACTCCGGTTGTGATCTCCTTATTTATAATTGCGAAATATTAATATCCATTGCAAAAGTATATTAATAATCAATAACCTTTCGGCCTTCTAAGAGTTGGTCATGGATAAATGATAGTATAGTTTAGATTAGGTGTTAAATACCTGTCAGACTCATTAGTCTAAAGGGTGAAATTAACTCAATAACAACCAGAAATGAGTTAATTAACAAAGTGGCAACAAGAAAACGAAATTAAAAGAGGGAAATTTTATCTAGAACCAACTTGTATACTGCAAGTGTGCAACTAGTACATTGACTTTCTGACTTGAGTTAAGTATATAACTAATCAATAATTGCACTATCTAACTAATTAATAACTACTCCCTCCGTCCCACAAAGATAGATTTTTTTAGAAATTTCACATTCCTTAAGAAATAATGTATAATGACAATTTTAACCTTTTAATCATTTAATACATTTTAAAGAATATATTATTTATTGTTGTTTAATGAGGGTAAAATAGGTAAAATGTATTAAATTTGACATTGGAAACCCAAAACTTCTATCTTTGTGGGACAAATTTTTTTTCTAAAACATTCATCTTTGTGGGACGGAGGGAGTAATTCTTAACATAAAACACTATCAATGAATGTTTTAATTAATTGAATCAAGGGAGACCAATATAATGCTAGTTGATGGATACTGATTTTTAATAAGTTTTCTATAGACTCATAAAAATATTATCATACATTTCGAAATGAGATTTTTCAATTAAAGAAAAGAAAAAATTGTGAATTAACATAACTGATTCAGTGAAAAATTCTTTTAGAAATAAATCATAAAAATATAGTATCACCAATTCTATCTTCATGTAAATTTTTTTATACATTTCAATATTTGGATTTTGGAAGATGTTTTTTTGTAACTGAATAACCCTATTTTCATTTATTATAGATATTAAAAAAAAAAAGAGAGAGAGAAATAGTAAAAGCCATCATTGGCATTTATTTTTCTTAAGGACGCTCTCCCGTTTTCTTAGGAAGCTCATGTGTTGTTAGTGGACTTCATTTGGGTAGGCCCAAACTAAATTGGGCTTCTTCCCTTAGTTGTTATTACAACGACATCGTTTTTAAAGATGTTTTGTCTTCCCTCCGACAACAACTAGTGGGAGCTGACGTCACCTTTTCACTGCAGTTTCCTTTTACTTTTCCTCGCTATTTTCTCTCCCCTCTCTCTGTCCTCCATATCTCATCCGTCTCTGCACTTGTTTCAGATCATATAAACGAATTCGGCGACTGATCGGTGCATGACGAGCGCATCGGAACTCTTCTCTACACGAAGATCACGTCCGGGTCGATCCGACCCGGATTTAGAATCCGACTCTTCTTCTTATCGACACTACTCACACCATCATCATCATCGCCGTCACGGCGTCAATCATCATAATCAACGTCATGATTCCGACGGCTGTGATCCTCTCCGGCGACCCACTCCCCGTCTCCGACGCTTCTGTCACCTTCCGGTTATTTTCTTTCCCCAAAGCATAATTTTCTGAATTTGATCCATTTATTAAAGTCTCACCTAATTTACCAATTCAGGAACGTAGTAGACTTATTCGTGATGTTCAAGGCACTGGTCAGTATTTGAATACGGACGGTACTGATACTGATACTCAAAGTAGCAGCTTTGTTAACCTAAATGGATCCGAGAGGCTTCCTGGAGCTGTTCTGCTCGCAAGGGCTAGACTTTTCGAAAGACTGAGAGGTGTTTCTTTGTCTAGTAACAGGTCTGTGCTTAACCCACTGAAAAAATTTACAGCTTTACTTAATGTGCACTCTAGTGTGATTTAGATTTTTCTAAAGATGATTGCTTTGTTTTGTCTGATCACGGTTATGGTTTTGAATTGGTAGAATTGGTAAAGATTTTAGCATAAAAATCAGTTTTTGTGGATTCCTTAAGAAGTTTCAACAAGAAGAAAGATTTTGTTACTTAGTGTTGTTTTCTTAAAGATCTTTCTGTGGAGATTCTTTTCACAGTTTTGGGTGCTGAATTTGTATAGTTTGAACTTTGTTCCTTGATTCAGTCGAAGCAACAGAGTTTCATTGGGAGATGATCAAAGGGAGTCCTCTTTTCATTCTATAGATGGAGATCCGGTTTTTCAACTAGAAGGGCTTCAAGTGTCCTATGAATGCAACAAGAAACCACAAGGTCTTACTCAAGATGCTATTAACTGTTTACACCGGCAAACTTTTAGCTCAGCCGAGGTGAATACCGAGATGAGAGATTGTAGCATATGTTTAGAGAGTTTCACAAAAGGCGACATACTTATATCCTTACCATGTACCCATAGTTTCCATTCTTCTTGCTTAAACCCTTGGCTTAGAGCTTGTGGAGATTGTCCTTATTGCCGTAGAGCCATAGGTAAGGAATAGAAACTTGTAAATAGAATCTTTGCCTAACCGTAGGCCTTATCCACACATATCTTCTCTTCTTCTTTTTCTTGCTATAGACATCCTCAAATCGGTCTTCGAGTTTTGTCGCCCATGAGTGCTTTTTTTGCTGTCACATTTTTTGTAACGGTTTTTGTTGTGCCATTAGGTAGTTGAAGCGTTGATATTGTATGGTGTGAATCTTTTTAGTTTTCTTCACTGTGATCCTCTTTTAATGTTTTGTTGGTTATATGAAAGAGACTTTTTTCCAAATCCAAATCGTGATCCGACAAATTGGTTATGTTATGAGGTTATAGCTCAACTGCTTAACGTTTTCATTTTCAGAAATTTTGATTGTCTCATTCTGAAGATGCTTCAAAGCTTTGCTTCCTCTTCCAAAACGCTGTCATTATCATACACCCATGTATGTTACATATATTGAAGTCCAATATCAAAAGATGCAATCAATATATAACAACTTTAAAAGAAAGTTATGCCCAAAAAAGAACTTTAAAAGAAAGTTAATGCAAAAAAGAGGAGACAGTTGTTGAAAAAGCTATTTTTTGCTACAAAAGCATATAAAAATGGACCCCTTTCTTCATAAATTCATGATCATCATCTTCAATTCCTTTCATAAAATCCCATTTATTTGTTTCCTAACAATCACTTTCTTTATTGAGTACCTAACACACCTCACTCTCTAACCACTAAAATTAACAATATATACATTAAGAATGTCCTGAGTTTCTTTTTCTATCACATCAATTTCATGTCTTCAACAACATTAAATCCATATGATTCAAATTTAAACAACTTGGATCGGTTCAGTTCGGTTTGAAAATAAAGAAAGTTGAAAGAAGATAGAGAACTTCACTTACTAAACCATTAACTTTTCATAGATTGAAAATTTCAGAAGAAAAAGATGAGACAAATTCAACATTTAAGCAGCAATTCACCTTCTCTTGCTGCAAATCAATCCCATCACCTTACTCAAAAAAATTGAAGGTGACAAAGACAAAAAGACAAACGAAACTTAGATAAACCAATCGTGTAATCAAACTCCTAATATGTGAGCTGCTAAACAAAAGGGTTAGTTAGTTTGATTTCAAGTCTTGTTACTAGCATTACTATGCACAGATTGCATCTTCCCTACCAAACTCAGACATCGATATGCCAAACCGGATCATTGTCGAAGCTTCCTTTCTCCAAGGCTGCAACTTTTGCTCTATGAGCTGTTGTTGCAGCTAATGCAATCGAACTCTTCCCTTTCTCCTCGTGACCCGAGTACTCGGAGGCTTCAGTTAACGAACCAGACCTAAGATCAGCGGGAGGAATAAAGCAATCTAGAGACAGACCAGGAACATCGAAAGCGACTTCTTCAATGGCCCATCTTTCCTCCATCTTTGTTCTAGTGTGGCTCATAGCAACTTCCCCAAATCTGAAAAGGGTAACAACAGAGCGTCCAGAATGAGCAATCATGATACCTTCGACTGGTTTGTAATCGTCTAGAGATGAATTGATCGTGGTCTCCCAGTAAACAGCATCCCCATCGTTAGATTGGATACGGGTCAACTGAGAATCCTCGATTTGTGCTAAAAGTCCCGTTCTTTGGCTGAAGTAGCCGAAAAGGATGTGTCTTACGATCTCCGCTGGTCCTTCACTCCTCGCCCTTAGCGTTTCAGGATCAGTACATAGCTTCAGAATGAAACAATCTTCACCATTCACCTTCCTCTCTCCAACACATTTCGATTCAGCAAACATAGTAGCAGTAGTTCTCGGATCAAGTCCCTGATTGATCATTCAACATAACAGAATCAGCATTGGATTGACTTCAAAACTATGTTAGTTTTACGGTTTGAGGATTAACCTGAAGTGCACGACGAAGAGGCCTGACTGGTCCTTTAGCAGTGTGAGAACCAAGCCAAGGAGTATGTCGCCAAACAAGCTTGCCATTGCAGCCAGCACGAACTTTACTACCACCAACAGAGAGCTCAACGTACCACATATCAGGGTTCATCTGCCAGAGAACAAACCCACCAGTTTCCGACTTTGTCGAGTTTCGATTTCGAACTGTTCCTGTGGGAGTTTCAAGCTCTGAAGTTATCATCTTTAACTTACCCATAGCATAAGCGTTCTTAATGGTGTTATGTAACTTGTGACCACCACAAGCCGCCGTATACTGTTGCAAAATGTATTGTGCAGATGTTGTTTCCTGCAAACAACAACATATCACCAAAGAAAACAAAATTTACACACTAATAGAAACAAAAATTGAATTTTTCTTTTAGTAACTAATATAAATCAAAATCTGAGTATTATATGAATCAAACCCACACCAGATAATGACAATACTCCACCAACCAATCCAAAATCATCCAAAAACAAGTATTTTTACTAAAAACCAAAAAAGAAAATCGTAAACAAGAAATTGAATCGAAAATGTGGAGCAGAGAGATCTGAAATAAAAAAGTTATGATTTTTTTTATAAATTCTGTGTTTTTAACTCTCAAAACCCTAGAAATTTATGTAAGGAATATAATGTGAGAGAGTGAGACTAACAATGGGAGAGTCTCTGATGGTGAGATGAAGAAGATGACTGGAGGAAGAGACGTTAATGGGAGCAAGAGGAGCTCCCATAACGCCGAGAAGAAGTCTCAAATCAGACCTCCGATAAACCGGCGTTGAAGTCACGGACGGAGCACGTGACCACTGACCTTTGACCCAATGACTTAAACCCGACCCGAGTCGTTTCGAATCCCCTCCAGAAATTTCACCGTTGTCTGGATCAGGACCTTCCATAACTGGTCTTAAACTACTGGATCTCCCAATCAACGGCTCTGGTTGCGGCAAGTAATATCCTCCTCCTCCTCCGCTTACTCCGCCGCCGCCGCTGCAACCGGAGCTTGCGATTAGTTTTTTCCTACCCCAGAGAAGAGCTTTCATGTGTGGGTTTGTTGAACGAGATGGGCTCGCGGAACGAGAACGTGGTCGTGAACGAGAAGGAGATAAGCCTCTTACGACTTCGTCTCTGAGTGATGAGAAAAACCCTTGTTTCTTCTCCATTAAGGACTCTTAAAAATGAAACCTTTCCTCTTCTTCTTCCTCGTAACCGAAATAAATTAAAGAGTTCGAAAAACCCTAAAAACAGAGACGACGGAGAATGTGAGAGAGATAGTGGAGGGAGAAGAAGAAGTCGCAGCGGAGCAGAAGAGAGAGAGTTTTGACGATACTTTTAAAGGACCCAAGTGAGTGAAGAAGCGATTATCAGTAAATGACGATTTTGCCCTCTTTAGTATTTGGGAAAAAAACAAAAAATGAATGGATTTAACGCGGCTAAGTTTAGAAGTGGGAACATCATTGTCAAAATGCGTTGGTTCGTTAGTTCGTTATCGTCTTAACTTTTTAAGTTTGCTATGTTTTTGATAAGTTTAGGTGAAGAGAATCAAATCGAGAATACAAGAAAAGAAAAAAAAAGGGTAGATAATATGTTCGTGTTCGTCATTTAATTCTGAGAAGTGTTGTGTGGGAAAGATGTGAGAAACGTATTTGAAAAAGACTAATTGACAATGGACTTTTCGTGTTAAGTGTGGGATTGCTAGTGGCACCGTTTAGGATGGTAGACAATTACGATTAGATTGTCTTTGATTTAATGTTTGCTTTTTTCAGCAGTCTTTGTTAATTCTCAAGAAATGGGTTCGATTGATAATCATCGTTTTTAGTGAGAATATTGTTATGATCTTATAGTTTCTTGTAGTTATTGATATAGAGTAAAAACAAGACGGTTTGGTTGAAATGGACGGTTAAAGGATAGTTGATTAGTGGCGCTAATTCATCATATAAACAAGTTTATACCTAGAGTAGATTTGAGGGAGGAAAACAAAAATCTAGAGTAAACTTGAGAAAAGGCCTTTTTTCAAGTACAGTTCTTTTGTTTAGCTAAACAGTTTGACTTTCGTTTTCTTGGTTAGTTTTATTTGACGTTTAGCATTAATTTGGCGTATAAACCTTTAAACATAATTCATTCCATTTTTATAAGATGAAAAGTTAAAACTATAACATTTGATACAATGACTTTACTTTACACTGTTTATACTATATACTACTTACTCTATGACTTCTTTTTTGGTTCAAAATACTAACTCTAAGACTGTCTATCCATCATTATTGTTCTCTTTGTTGGGTTTTCTGTCTCGTGCTCTAAATTTCTTTATCCTCAAACAAACTTTCACGTTCATTAAAGATACGTAGACAAACAAATTTTTTAGTGAGTACGGTCATTCCATCTCAATAAACTAATACATAATCAGTTCATGCAATTTGTTTGTATGCAATAGCATGAAGATATAGCAACCTATACGATAATTCACAGTATGCACTTTATGCTTTATTTATCAATCATTGGACTCACTCGTCGTTGGTCGTTTAGATTGACATTACGATTTATATATAAGTGTTTAAATTAATAAAATGTTAAGATATCCGCTATTTAAGTGTTTAATATAATTGATATGTATATACGCATGCACAAATCAGAACAATCGATAGATATTAAAATTCAATTAATCGGAGTAAAGTGTTGAAACTATATATAGATTACAATAAAACGAGAAGATACGTAGGTGAATAAATAAAAGTGGCCACTATGATAATTAATTAATCATAGTTTGAAAGCTTGAAACGTGTGATAAAACTAAACCTAAAACAAATTAAAGACACCACGTGAATGTCTTTGAGGTTCTCGCTTCTAACGGTCAAAAGAGCATAGAACAAAAACACACAAACCCTTCTTTTAACAAGGAAAAACAAAACAAAACCGACTCGTTAACTGTTTCCATTGTTATTATATAGTGGTTACAGCTAAGTTATGATTCGTATTTAAAACATATATAACCTTTTGGTCAATCAAAACTATTGCAACAAAATATTCAATACTATCTGTCTCCCCAAAAGCAAAAAATAATTAGTGGGGACATTAGTGTGCAAGTGTGATTCAATGATTCTTGTTATTCAATTTTACTCGAATTGTCTTCGACTCTTAAACCTTAATGAATCCTGACCAAAAAAATGTCTTGAAAAATCTTAGTTTAACAGTCGACTAACACTTATCCCTATTCATAAATTGTTAATTGACATCATATATACCAACGAAAGATGTATTATTCGAATTGTGTTTTTCCTTGTTGACGTCATTAATTAGCCTAACTAGCTTCTTTTATGATTCCAGGCTTTTAAAGAACATATATGGAGGTATATTTTGGATTGAATATTCTAAGAAATTAAACGCGATTAGGCTATCGCCATATGTTTGGATTCTGGTCCATATTACATTATGAGTTTCCAACTTAAAACCAACTGACAATAATTAGATTGGTTTATTTATCTGATATATTAGTCAACATTTTCCGATGTGAGATATTATTATTTCCAACTTTCCATTGAATACGAAACTCAACTGCATGTTCATCTTATTTGATGAGTAATGTTTCATTCTTCGAAATTTTTTAGTTAAAAATACATGAAACGAAAATTGCCTTTCTCCTTTCCTTGGAAGAGAATTTGTTTACAATTGTAGATACAATAAAATGGTATAACTATATCTTGGTTTTTGACTTTTGTATTAAAACAACAACAAAACGAAAAAGTAGATATTGAATGGGCCGTATCAGAAAATAGCATGGCCCGTTCTACCAAGAGAACCAAACTAAACGTAATTTCTTAATATAAAGATTGATACGAACAAAGGCCCATATACACTGATTTGGTCCAGCCTGAAGCAGGTAAAGCCTTGAAGGTAATTTACCTAGCAATGAAACAGACACAGTGACGACTGACGACTTGTCTACGTATCCTAAGCCTTTAGGTGTCCGAAAATGAAACTAAACTTGTGAACTACTCTACTCTGTCAACCTTCCTAAATTTAGTGTATTCTTGCAGCTGTTTCTCACCCACGTGCCTTACTCTTCTTCGCGCGTGTCAAACTTTTTTTTTTTTTGTTGTGGAAATAAATGGGAAAATGTTCATTTTTCACACTTTTTTTTTGTATTTCTATCCAAAATGATTAATAGTTTGTTTCTTTAACTAAAATTTGGGAGTTTTACATCAATGTGAGTTCTTGGAGCTTTTCTATTGTGATTTCAACCATAGGAAAAAAATAATACATTTTCTGTCCGGAAAGAGAACAAGTAAAGCAGCAGTTACTAAACAACATTTCGAGTAAATCAAAACCAACAGTTTTCTTGGGCCAAGTTGCCTTTGACCCAAGTCTCTTCCATTTTTCTGATTTCTCATTTACCCACATAGCTAATAACTAAATAAAACTATGCTTAGTTAACTATTGTTGCTATAATTGAAATTATATATATTTTTTTACTATTAAATTAAAATAAATTTCTTGATACTATTCTTTTCTGGTTTCTAACCTTTTCACTTGTTTTCTATGTCTGTCAGTTCCACGAACAAGCTTAAGCAACAACAACAACAAAAAACAAGAACTCTACGATGAGAGGCACAACGGAAGAAGATGACGGATTCACGAGCTTCTCTGATGTTCTGATGCTGTCTGATGATGTCCTTAGCTCCGGAGACGTTGGAGAAGACGGCTTCAGATTCACCGGAAACGAGACTTCTCAAGTGCTCTCTTTCGGCGGAGGAAACCAAAACGACGCCGAATTGCTCTTCTCACAACCCTCTTTCTCTCCCGCTTCTCCTCTCTCTTCACGCAATAACGCTTTTGCGGTCGATGATAAATCTTGTATATGCAATGTAAGTTATATATAGAAAACATTCCTATAGGCTATAGTTAATATTACTTGTAAATTTAGTGAAGCTTTAAGGGTCAATTAGTGATGTTTTCCTTGATTAAAAAGTACACAGAATAAATTATAAAACCATAATAAAATTTATATCTTTGTTTAAGATTAAAGAAAAAGGATAATCAATCAGATTTATTTGCATCATTGCATGCAACAACACAAGATCCCTTCTTTTTTTTTGGGTCTAATAACTCAAGATCCTTTTATATATATTGGTTTCATTTTTGTCTCTTTCGTAGAAGAAGAGAACCAGTTCGGGTGATGAGCACGACCGGGTCTGCGATCCAAAACCCGGTAAGAGATGCAAGCGAGATCAGACGAAGTCATCGGTTGGAAATGTTAAGGTTTGGCTTAAAAGTTATCTATAAATAGTGTGTATATTTATGTATAATTATCTAATGGATTAGCTATTTGGATGAATAATAGTAACTAACAAATGCTATTCATAAAAATATGTCAAGAAAGAAAAGGTTGGTGAAAGAATTACAGCATTGCAGCAGTTGGTTTCTCCATATGGCAAGGTTGATCATTATACTAAAACAAGTTACCTTCTCTCTTTATTTTTGGTTCTTATATCTCTTATCAACATATAATATTGATCTAAAATCAAAACCCTGAATTTAGATGATTAAAGTTTGATGTAAACTTGAAACTTTTACTATAATTACGTCATTTGGTATAAGCTTGAAACATTACTTGTAGAGAGATATTTACGGACTAAACTTTACTGTTTTGGAGGTACATTATGTGTTTTGGTAATTAAAAACTTTCTACATTTTAATTAGATGTAATTTGGAATTCTTGAATAGACAGATACAGCATCAGTGTTGCATGAAACAATGGGTTACATAAAATTCTTACAAGACCAAGTTCAAGTTCTTTCAACCCCTTACTTCAAACAGAACCCTCTTGTAAGTCATCCATCATCCTTTTGTATTCTCTTATTTATTTATCTTTTGTTATACTTTTCTACGGTATCCTTTTTTTTTTGTTTCACTTTATCAATAAAACCGGAAGATATTTATTTTTCCATAATTCAAAAAGACTGTTTTAAGACAACAGATGACTATTTTGACGGTTTTGTGACTGATGAATAGTTGATGTGTCGTCAGGACGACAAAGACACCGGAGGAGTAAACCCGACGATGAAAGTGAAAGAGTTGAGAAGCAATGGTTTATGTCTTGTTCCACTAGCTTGGACCGTACACCTGGCGAATACTAACGGTGCTGATTTATGGTCCTCTGCTATCTTGTCACCAGTCACACCAACAGTGAACCAGTAGAGACTCTGGAAGTTAAATCTTGTAAAGATAAGTAGATAACCTTCAAAAGTGTAAAGATATGGTGAAGCAACGGGTCAAACCATCAATCTTGACAAATCATCTATTACCTTTGGGAGCAAGGTGACAGATCTAAGGAAAGCAGAAGTAAAAGTCTGTCTTGGAATTCTTAATGAGGGAGGGGCAGGCACTTACCTTGGTCTTCCCGAGTGCTTTAGTGGCTCTAAGGTGGAGATGTTGGGTTACATCAAAGATAGACTTAAAGCTAAGCTGTCGGGTTGGTTCTCTAGATCATTGTCCCTTGGTGGTAAAGAAATTCTCCTCAAATCGGTTGCTCTTGCGATGCCGGTCTTCGCTATGTCTTGTTTCAAACTTCCAAAGACTACTTGTGACAACCTCTCTAGTGCCATGGCAGCTTTTTGGTGGAGTGCTTTTGAGGACAAAAGAAAAATTCATTGGCTTAGTTGGGACAAGCTTTGTTTACCTAAACAACTTGGTGGGTTAGGGTTCCGTGATATTCAGCTTTTCAACCAATCGCTGCTCGCCAAGCAGGCTTGGAGACTCATACAGTTTCCGGACTGCATCTTCTCCAAATTTATCAAGAGTAGGTACTTCCCAAACTCTGATTTTCTGGATGCTTGTTTAGGTGGAAGGCCATCCTTTGGTTGGAGAAGTATCATCTATGGTAGAGATTTACTAAAGAAAGGTCTAATCAAAAATATTGGGAATGGTGCTTCCATTTGTGTGTGGGTTGATCGTTGGTTAGATGATGATGTTGATGGCTTGAGAGCTCCATGGATTAAAAATACCTTCATCAACCCAGACTTGAGAGTCAAGGAGCTGATTGATGAAAGAAGAAGGGATTGGGATTTAGAGAAACTTAACTTCCACTTTATCCCCGAGGATGTCAACAGAATCAGATTGATTAAGCCTGTTGTTTCTGTTGATGACTTTTGGTCTTGGAAGTTCAACAAATCTGGGGACTACTCGGTTAAATCAGGATTTTGGCTTGCTATGGAGACTTACAAAACTTCCTTTCTCCATGAAGCCTCTGTACAACCGTCTCTCAATCCCTTAAAAGAACAAGTTTGGAAGCTTCAAACTGACCCCAAAATCAAGGTTTTTCTTTGGAAGGTATTGAGTGGGGCCTTACCTGTTGCAGACCTTCTTTCTCACAGGGGAATGAAAATTGATGATAGATGTCAATCGTGTGGACTGCAAGGTGAGTCTATTGGTCACGCACTGTTCTCATGTTCCCTCTCTAGGCAAGTTTGGGCCTTATCTGAGTTTCCAGCTCCACCTTTTGGTTTGGAATCTGTCTCTGTTTTTTCCATGCTGCACCATCTTCTCATTAATAGAAATAATCTAAAGTGGCCTCCTCAGCTCAGAAAAAGCTTTCCCTGGATCATTTGGAGAATTTGGAAAAACAGAAACATTTTCTTTTTTGAGGGTAAAAGATTTTCTGCCTTAGATACTGTGAAGAAGATCAAGGAAGATGTCGAGGAGTGGTTTTTGGCTCAAGTGATTGAAGACGAGGAAAGAGCTAATCAAGCATCTAGACCAGTGAGCTCTTCTGAGTCTTCTCAGACTATTTCTAGGCTGCCTTGGTGTCCTCCTATTAGTGGATGGTTGAAGTGTAATGTTGGTGTGTCATGGTCCAAGAGAAATAGAATGGCGGGTTGCGCCTGGGTTTTAAGAGATGAAAAAGGTCTGACTATGTTTCATAGTAGGAGGGCTTTCTCTAACATTTTGTCAAAACAGGATGCTAATCTGATTGGAGTGCTTTGGGCAATCGATAGCATGTGTAGCCACAAGATAGACATGGTTTTCTTTGCAATGGAGGATGTGGTCTTGCTCGGGGCTGTTTTGAGACCAAAAGCATGGCCCTCCTTCAAATTTCAAAGGGAACTAATTCTGGATACTTTGAGACTGATTCCGAATTGGAGATTGATTATTGAAAGTGCTTCAGCAAATAGAGGAGCTAGTCTCATTGCCAAAAGCGTCACCACAGATGGTCGTGTTCATTCTTTTGTAGCTTCGGGTTATCCGAGTTGGTTGAGTGGTGTCTTTTGTGATGAGAGAGTTTAATCCTCTATCCATGCTTTTTGGGTTATTATAGGTGTGTCTCATGTGAGAGCAACTTTTTGTAAAGGCCTTAGTGTGTTAAGGTGCTTTTGAGATAGGAATTAGCCTTTCCTGCAGGGCTTGTGCTTATGTTATGCTTGTAAGTTTCCAAATCGATCAATATAATTATTCAGACGACAAAAAAAAAAAAAAAGATTCATTATTATTATTATAACAAAAAATGCATTTGAATACTATTCATCACCACCACAAACCACTAAATTACACATCCATGTGATATAAAATTCAATATTATTACACACAACACAAGTAAAGAAAGGACAAAAATTCGTGTTTCTTTTATTTTTTTAACACTCCATTTTTATTATTGCATTGTGATATTTTTCTTGGCAATTAACTCCAAGATTAAAACAAGACTTTCAAGAATTTCAGCAGAAGAACATTATAAAATGTCTTAGCTTTGTTGTTGAATTGCTGAAACAACTTCACCGATACTCTTAAACTTTCTCCTTTCCTTGAGAAGCATCTTCGCAAACTCGAGCGCACTTTTCTCGCAAATCGCTCGTCGCTTATCTTCTTCGATCGATTCAAAGTCCTCAACATGTGCCACTCCCACAATTCTCCTATCATATTAAACCAACACTGTCAACAACTTTTCCGAGTTTATATGATCAACAAAGAAATCTCGTGGTCTAACATTCTCTCACCTAATCATCTTTGCAGCGCCGAATCCGAGTGAGTCATGCAACAAATTCCTCATGTAGTTTTCTTGAACAAGCTGCAAAACCTCGGCATTGTTATAGATATCTGCAAGGTATGCTTCGCCAGGTCCATCTTTGTTTTGATCCCATAGCGCAATGAACCTTTTGTTAAACAAATTCCAAGTTTGCTCAATGGTTCTCAAGATCCACTGCTTGTATTCCTGAAATATAGAATTAGGTTGGTTTAAACTGATGTACTTGCAACCGTGTAGACGATGACAAGATAGAAAAACTGCAAATCAGAATTCTGAATATATTGCTTACTTTTCGATCATTTCCCTGAGCGGCGTGTCCATCTTGTGCAAAGAAAGCTAGTATCAAGTTACCAAGATAAGCTCCAATATCGAAACCCATCGGTCCAATAAACGAAAACTCTGGATCTATAACTTGTGTCGAATCTTGAGTAACCATGACAGAACCAGTGTGAAGATCACCATGTATTAGAGCTTGAGCTCTTTCACAGAACCTAACAACATAATACACAATAGTGGTTCAGAGATATCAGCAAATCCTAGCGGAAATTACCGGAAAATGGGCAAACACATACATCGATTTAAGCTCTGCGATCTCGAGCTTCAAGGCGCTGTCTTCGCGCACAGCCTTAGCATCATCATCAAGATAAGGTGAAGTCCAGCGATTAAATGTAGAAACTCTATATGGGTCCGAAAATACAACTTGCTCCGTTAATCGGCATAACTCCACATTACCACAAAATTCAGTTACTACACAAACACAAAAGACACTCACTATCTGCAACACCAAAACGTTGACTAGTAATTAAAATTGATATGTGAAGAGCTAAGAACCTGCTCTTCTGTGCTCAGTGGTATCGTGATAGAGGAGCGAAGTGAAGAAGAGAGTCTTCGCCATGTAATCAGACATGTGGTCTGCAAGGAAAGGATACTCAATTCCAGCAATGAGTCCTTTACGGAGAATGATATGAGGAGGCTCGAGGTATCTCATTCCGATCAACGCCATTGTTCTGTCAAAATGATAGACTTCAGGAACATGATCAGGTGATAAATTTCCATGCTTTCTCAAAGTTGTTGCTTCAAAATAAGCTCTTTCTTTCGTCATTGGCCAAGATTCACCGATACAGCGAATATATGGAAGTGCCTGTACATTTAAACAGAGAAATCAAATAATCAACAATCTGATTTCTTGAAAAATCAAAGCTTTTCTATTATACATGAAGTCAAAATATCAAAGTTTGTTCCTTTTATCCCCAAGATCAGAGCAACAGCAGAGTAAAGCACAAATCTTGAATTGTGAAGACAACTTGAATGATTCCAAGTCACAATAAGAATAAACCCTAATTCCTAATCCATAGATACTTTCCAACTAAAACAAAGAGATATGAATCTGTTATGCTTAGATGATGAAATAGAGAAACGAACCTGTTTGATGACAAGAGAACCAGAGGATCCGACAACGATGAAAACGAAGTTGAGATTGCCATCTCCAACTTCTTTGATAACCAAATCATCGGACTTGTCGGCTCCGATCTTGGAAGAGAGAGCAGGTGTTGCCTTTATGTAGTCTACAAGAGACTTCTCGTTTAACGGCGTAAACTCCTCAAAAGACATCTCTGCTTCAGTTTCAAGCTGCGTGGAGACTGGAGAGAGATAAAGTCCGAGTTTTTAAGGTTCGATTTTTGCAAAAGATTCTTCTTTTGGTTTTGTTCATCTCAGTGGCCAATGAAACGGCAACACTCACGCCTTCTATTATTCGACAATAATCTCGTTAGTGTTTTGCTAACCAAATTAGATAATTTTAGTTTATTAATCCAAATCAAATAAACACACACCTAAATATTGGTTCAGTTTTGTTCAGGTTTTCTCGTTAAGAACTTAAAATCGTTTTTTTTTTTTTAAACAACTTGCATTATTTGAGTCTGAACCCATAAGCCATATGATAAGCTTTTGGTACAAATTTTCAGAATAAATATCATAATCAAGAGAAAAAGGTATGTCAATACTAAATTTGCAATTGAATAGACAAAATATTCAATTGAATAGAAAAATTTTGATATTTGAAAAGATTTCATTTTAGTGTTGACTGAAAAAAGAAAGATTTAATTTTAGCTTTAAAAATATAAAAATATGATGATGACAAATTTATTGGTTCTTTTTTACATATACTTTAATATATAAAATTTGATTTACATCTATATTTTTGGATATTTGTTCTTGCTTTAGTTAAATAAACTTATTTATTAAAAGCTAAAAAAAATTAGTAAACAACTGACATGTCAAATTTTTTGTTGAAGAAATCTAATCAATCTTCTCCATAACTTTGCCTTTAAGAATATATAATATAGAGAAACATACAACATAAAGATTCAGAGAAATATTTTGCAGCTATTTGAATACAACATCATGATACAAAATATTGTTATGGCATTGTTGTTTGGAATAGGATATGTGTTGATCATCTTCGAGGAGTGTTTATCTTTTAGTAAAAGCGGAATAGCACTTTTGATGGCCGTCAGTTTGTGGGTTGTGCGAAGCATTGAGGTAGAAATTCATAGTAATTAAATCTGATTTTTTATGTTACATTTGGTTTCACCTCTCTTGTTAATGGCTGATGAAGTATACTTATAACAAAAATAGCTCTAAAGTTATATATGTGATTAATAATGTTGTTTAATCTCTTGTTTACAGACTTCTCTAGAAATTGTTACTTTAGAGCTTCAACACGCAACAAGTGAAGTTAGTCAAATAGTGTTCTATATGCTTGGCGCGATGACTATTGTGGAGATAATTGATGCTCATCAAGGATTTAAGCTGGTTACAGATTGTATAACATCTAGGAAACCGAAGATACTTTTATGGATGGTATTGTTATTCCATTTCTGATTTAAAGTTTTTTTTTTCTGTTTTCAAGCTTTTTCTTTGAGGTTATGAGTTTTCTTCTTTGCTCTTGCTCTCGCATTATCTTCACTTTAGATTTATGGTTTTGTTTTCAGATTGGTTTTGCGACCTTTTTCCTCAGCTCGGTTCTTGACAACCTAACAACTACTATTGTTATGGTTTCGCTACTGAGAAGACTAGTTCCTCCATCAGAATACCGCAAGTACGAAAATTTAATATTTGGACCTTTTTGTTTGTGTTTTTAGTAAAGGCTTTAAGCTGCTCTCAATGAGGAAATATATTGGTGTCTATAGTGAATCTCAAAGAAACACCAAATAGTGACATTCAATTTACAGAGAGATTCTATATTTTGTGTAGTATAATATCATCCCTAATTTTTTTTTCTCCTTTTATATGGAACAATGTGATGTAGTATATATTAACGTTAGTATGTATGTTCATTATAATTTATGGCAAGGCTTTTAGGAGCAGTTGTGGTTATAGCAGCAAATGCAGGAGGAGCTTGGACTCCTATTGGTGATGTTACTACAACTATGCTATGGATAAATGGCCATATATCAACATTTTCGACTATAAAGGTTCAATTCTTCTCAAGTTTCAATTCAAATTATTTAATTAAAGAGCTTGAATATGCAAACGATAAGAATTTTACTTTCTTCTTTATTAGAACCTTTTTTTACCTTCAGCGATTTCTCTTGTTGTTCCACTGGCTCTCATGTCATTGACCAGGTTATAAACTCTTCTTGAATCCTTGAAGGTTTCAACTTTTTCTTCTAATGTTTCCATTGTAGAGGCTGATGTGACTTTCATTTATTTTTCGTCTTTCTCAGTGAGGTAATTGGAATGGGGCTAAATACTCCTCCTACACCATTATTAGCTTATGATCATATTGCTCCAAGAGGAAAGCTTGTATTTGGAGTTGGTTTCGGAGCTTTGTTTTTTGTCCCACTATTTAAGTCATTAACCGGATTGCCTCCTTACATGGGTATCTTGTTGGGTCTTGGAGTCATTTGGATTTTGACAGATGTCATCCATTATGATGACTTAGAGAGACAAAACCTAAAACTTCCACATGCTTTGTCTCGGATTGATTCACAAGGAGCTTTGTTTTTCTTTGGGATTTTGTTAGCTATGAGTAGGTAATTAAACTCTGGACCAAACCTAGTAACTTTTCTTTTTCTTTGATAGTTTGAAATTGCATAATCTTGCCATTTAAGGGATTCACATTGGCCAATCATAATTGTAATCGCAATGGGAAGACTTAAACCATGGTCCCACAACCCCAAGATGTTCATTATAACCACTAGACCACCATGAATTGGTTTCGATAACATGTAACATTTGTTTTGCGCAAGATCTTGATATTGTTGTTGCATATTTTTCAGTCTTGATGCGGCTGGGATTCTCAAAGTGATTGCGAACTATCTTGATGCTCATATAGCCAATGTTGAACTGATAGCAAGTATTATTGGTGTGGTATCAGCCATCATAGATAATGTCCCATTGGTTGCGGCAACAATGGGGATGTATGATCTCTCAAGATTCCCTCAAGATTCTGAGTTTTGGCAACTCATTTCATTTTGCGCTGGAACAGGCGGTTCCATGCTTATTACTGGATCTGCTGCTGGAGTAGCCTTCATGAGTATGGAGAAAGTCAATTTCTTTTGGTATTTTCGTAAGGTGAGACTGAGATTACCTCTTTGGCTCAGTTCAACATAACAAACAAGATCAACAAATCGATAACAAAAGTTCGTTTTTATTTTCTCTTATCTTTTCCATGCAGGTGAGTGGTTTTGCTTTTGCTGGTTTTACTGCTGGTATCGTGACTTACCTCGCGGTTCACAATCTCCCTCTTTAACTTATAACAACCATAGTTTATATCCCTTTGCTCACTTATTCATAGGCTACATGCACAAACATCAAGAGGTGTACTAAAGTAATTATGTATGAACTGTGTAGAGAGTTCATTGTAAAAAGTAATTAATGCATCTGTTAGTTTTTCCGTTTATTTCTTTTTTCGTTCATCCAAATGAACATTCGTTTTGTGTTAGAGTTTAACTTTAAAAGTAAATTTGAGTAAAAACTAAAAATTATAAATCTTGGTATGTTCAAATTATATTGATTCTTGTTTTAATTTTAATTCATAAAAATTTGGGATGTTGATTTTCTTAGAAAGAATCGGAGGGGACGACATCGTATCCGTATCTACTGAGAACTGCAAAGTGATCCAGCAACCTTGGTACTTGATTTTTTTTTGTCACGCACTTCTCCATTTTGAAAGAAAATTTTCTAAACTTAAATTTTTGATCAGATTCACTCTATAACACAATTCACTTAAATTATTGTTTAAGGTCAGTGTTGTAATTTAGATTTTGGAACTCTTTTGTACTATTAATTATGATATTTGGTGCAATCTAAAAATGCTGCGAACCTCAAGTAAGGTAGGTTCATGTACCTCAAGTAAGGTAGATTATGAAAGAGATTCTTTAGTTTGAAAGTAATGGAATCTTACCTAAAAAAGCTGTGAACCTCAAGTAAGGTAGGTTCATGTACAAATCTCATGTAAAGCTACATATACTGTTTAAAGTCAAGAAACCATAAATTTAATTCCTTTTGTTAGAAAATCTCACTCTTTCCACAAATTACAAAACTTTAGTTAAAGTAGTTACAAGTGTGAGGTTTCGAGCGCAAAGTCTCAATGCTCCCAAGTCACGCGACAATGATACTATGAATGGAATATCATAGTGAATAGTATAAACTATTTGATGGCTAGGACAATAGTCAAAGCCCTTAATCCCGGATTTGCATATGGCAAAATAATTATGTGATTTTGCAGATTATATTGCCAATCACATTTCAATAAAATGCACAAACTTATTTACGAATTTTAGTTGAATCAAGATTTTTTTTCAAATGGTTGGGTCATCAGTCCACCTTTTTCCCACAAATTCGTTAAAATCCAATATATATATTATATATAATGTCAATTCTCTCTTGGAGCCAAACTCAATACTTAAGTTTACGTGAGCCAAACTCAATTTACGTGAATATCTCATTCTTGAAATTTGAGGAGGTGGCGGCAAATCAACAGTACCAAAAAAAAAACAAAGAAAAAAAAAAGTTATATATGCACTATTGATATTCTTTTTTATCCCCACACTCATCATCATTCTTATACACTATAAATACTCTCAAAGCCTATAACTTTATCATGATCATCATATTAACTACATACATATCGATATATTCATAAATTCGTTTTACGTACTACACAAATCATTTCATCATGGTGATGGCTAAAAACCTTACCAAGTTCTACGTAGCGTTTCTCGTTGTTCTGATAATGGTGGGATCGGTGTTACTAGCCATTGAAGGACGACCGGTCAAGGATGGTTCGAGATCGTTGACACAATTGAGAGATTCATCTGTGTTTAATGGAAGCGTAATGTCTTCGTTTAAACCAGTCGAGTCTTCTGTACAAGATTTGTCGTGGTTAGCCACAGTGAAACAGTCTGGGCCAAGCCCAGGGATTGGGCATCATCGAGCCAAGGGCTACAAAATGTTTGGACGAGCCGAAGATTCTGGTCCTAGTCCTGGTGTTGGACACTAAAATAACAAACCACGTGAATTGAAATTATAGATAATGCAGATGTAACAACTTTACCATGTTTAATAGCCTCTAAGATGTAATCTTTTTTTTTCTTCCATTGTTTATGTTTATCTCCTTTACTTCACAATCATATGTCTCTACATAATAATCAGTTAATCAAAGTCTTACTTTAAGATACATAAGGAGACTTTAGGTCGATAAATCCGAGGAATTGATCAACTTTTTAAGTGGTAGAGTCCGTCTTAAAGATGTGCAAAAGAAACCAGTCCAGGACCCTCGTTTTTTACGTACAAAGCGGAGTTACAAATTTTTTAGAAATCCCCTAGGCGTTAATTGGTGGTGTTCAGAGATAGTCTAGTATCAATTAATCGAATTTTTTAGTAATTGTTTATTTTATATGTTTGATAGACTAATAATTTAATCTACTAATCGGCGGTCTTGACCAAAACTATTATTGGCTTTCCATGAACCAATATTTTTAGCAATTTGGACAATATCGGAACCCACGGCTGATTGTCAAAACTTAAAACGGAGGACAAAATCATGATTGCAAAATGGTCACGTGAATGTGACATTATGAGTTAGCAAATGGTGGGATGATGAAAAAAAAAAAAAAAAAAAAAAAAAAAAAAATGGTGGGATGAAGTTACGTAAAAGGAGATGACCTTAATTGTTTTAGGCCCATGGAAAAAAAAGGAAAAGTATTACCCATATTTGTTCTTGACGCCACAGGCCACACTATAAATTCATAACTCATAAGCATTCTTTTTCTATTCAGGGCTAATCAACGAAACCATTACATATGAGCTTATTTGGGTGAATAATGAGTTTCAATATAAAAATCTGTTGGGATTTATTATCTCAAGTCTTTCAATATAAGAGATTTAAAACATTTCACTTTTTGAATAACACATAATCTTTAGTGAATAGGCTTTTCTTTAATTGAATAACATTAAACTTTGAAACTATTAAATATGATTTATGAACATAAAATCTAATAGTTTAATTTCTCGAAATCATCTTTAACCGAAGCCAATAGTTTTTGCTCAGAAAGTTTTGTTTCGTCATTATAAATTTCTAACGTAAACGCTATCTGAAATATTGTGACAATGAAGAGAGTATAAATGGTTAGTATAGATGTAATATCAAAATATAGACCGTTGATTCCCCAAACAGATCCCAAAGTGGCTATCCATAAAATACAGCCAGGCCCAAGCCCATCAATGCCATATTTCAATTGAGCCAATGAGATTGTAGCGATGATGACACTTAACGTAAGGAAGAAAATATCCCATCTTTGCCATGCGTAAGAGTTGCAAAACATAGTTACGCTCACTATTAATGACATGATGGCGAGAAAGATTTTACGGCCTTTGAATGTAGTGTGTGGTGGATATAAGGGACCAGAACTAGAAGTCAATTCAAAAACGTACATATATATTAACAAGAATCCAAAGTATCTGAGTAGCAAATAGCTGAAACTCATTTCTTCTTTGTACAAAACCACATTATCCCATCCTCTTGCGACGCCGTAGATCGATAAAATTGCCCACTTGAGCAATATTAATTGTGTGAATGGATCATTTACTCCCAAAATTATAGTTCTTTTCGCAACACTTTTATCAGAAGGATTCGACATCGTTTTCTCAATGGGCATATAAACTTTTATGTTTTTTTATTATTTCCAAGAAAATGAAGATGAAAAAAACCTTGGTTTACTGATTTTGTTCTTTCTCAAACGCTAATCACTTACTTATTTTATATACACAAGAGAAAGAAAAAAAAGTTTATCATTTGGATCATGGATAGAAATTTCATTTGTCAAATCTCTAAGCATTAAAATGCAATATCTTGAAAAGTAATTTTTTTAATAAATGGAACAAATGATGTGTCACATATCTCCTAAAAAACAGTCTATGTATTTGTGTTTTAGTTATTAAAATTGATTTAATTGATAATCTTGAGATAAGATTTTAAAGTTTTTATTAATCTTCAGTTAGGGGTAGTCTGATGCTGTCTCGCCACTTGTTCTTTGAGTTTTGTAGCTTTCTTTATCACACAACATTGAAACTGAGGTTGACATATTTCCCTCATAAGCTGCTCCTCTGATTTAGTGATAAAACATCTCTCTGATATTCCTTGTCATCTAACTCATTAGTGGGCCGTAAACTGGGCTTACTAGGTTTGGGTATTTAGACTAGAGTAGACTATTGCTTTGGTTTTCACGAATCTGCTGTTAGGGTTTTTTCTTTTGTTCAAGTCACGCGTTCTTCTTCTTTCTTCTGCTGCAATTTTCGACGACTGGAGAAATTAATTCCGCTGCGCCCTTCCAGTCTATTTGTTTGAATTCATGGATTTGAAGATTAAAAATTGGTACAAGATGCTATCAAACTATTATATTCCTTGATTACACTTTCACTAAATAAAATAAAAATAAATATTTGTAGTTTGCATGCTAATAAATTTGGATGAACTATAATTTGTATGAAGTATTTTACTCTACATGCACCCTTTTTCCAATAATATATTTCGGCTTCATATTATATTTTTCTGCTAATTACATATGGATTTCGGTTTCAAAATATTTAGGCATGACTCTAGTTATGCTTAAACAAATATCATCTGCTAATTATTCAAATGCACAAACGAACATCATCATTTTTGGTGGACGATCTTCCTCATTTATTGTTAATTAATAAAAAAAAAAATTACAAGCCAGATTATACTCTCTCACGTATTAAAGTTTAACGATATGTATATTAAAATTTACAACATACATATATCGATCTGCGTTGTATACTTGTATCAAATTATTGAATTATATGCCCTATTATATGTGGTTATAGTTAGCTGGCAGTGTAAGTAGATTTGGACCATTTCGCAAATGGCTTTAACCTTTTAAAAATAGGGTTTTAGACTTTTAGGTTAAATCAAATTAGTCCCTCTCACATAGGTACGCCAAAAGCTCTCTTTAAATTTAATATCAAAAAGCTTTTGACCCGAATTTCTTTTCGCCAAAAAAAGACGACGACAACTAACCTTTTCTCGTGCTGCTGCTGCATGAATTAAGTAATCTCTTAGCCTTTGTTTTGTTGAGTTATAAATTACAAGATAAACATGCATGCACAAACGTCGTCGTCTTCTTTCAATCTTATCACATAAAAACTCACAAAACAACCCCAATATTAGAAAACAAAAGAGACCCTGGAAACTCATCCGACAGTGGCAGTAATTGTTAGGGATTTTGGGAATAATTCATATTTTATTTGAGAATATTTATTTTTATGTTTTTTGTAAGAAAATATAAATAACTAAAATAAGAGGCACAACAAAAGAAGGATGAGCTGGGAAGCACGTGTGAAGGAGAGAGAAGCACGTGCAACAAAGACAGTGCAGGGTTGACCGGAGACCGTAGGGTCGCGAGAAGTGGGAGACGCACTGTCCCCTACACAGGCCTTCTACGACACCGTTTTGCCTTTAATCAAAACAAATACTCGAAATATTTCTTTAGATTTTAGATAATCATTTGAAATCAGTGAATAACTCCAATAGCTAGAGTCTTGCTAAATAATAGTAGAATTTAATTGATTATATTTATAGTAAAGCTACAAAAGAACTCGTATCATAAATATGTGATTTTAGAGTTGATTAAAAAAGATATAGTAAAAACAACTACATAAGAAGATATATACATTAATAATGGACTAACCTTTTTTGTAATTGTTTAACACTTGGACCAAGCTGGACCCAATCTTAAACACTCATGTCCTCACTGTTCATTAAGATTCTCTGACCTTTTGACTCATCAAATTTTTTCTGGCTGTAATAAGTCTTCATTTTATATTGGCGAGGTCCGCCATTTAAAATCGTATTTGTGATAGTTGGGTATATAATTGAGTACTGCTTGGCATAAATTTGTAAATCAAATAAACAAATTAACTTGGTATATAAAACCTAGACATATGGTCGTGGGAGTTCGACTAATTTTAGTGCTTCAATCCTCCCCAATTATTCGTTTGGTGTATAATGTGTAATTTTAAGAAATTGATATTGGTCAATTGACGTTTGATTGTATTGCAAACATATTTTCTTATTATTATTCTTTGAATAACCAATTATTTGTTTGTAAGTTATAACCACCACCAGTAAATGAATTATAACATAAAATGCTATGGAAATAGTCACAATCCACCATATATAGCTTTTGGTGTTTTGATCAAAAAAAAAAAAAGCTTTTGGTGTAATCAGTTTTTTTTTTTATTATTGATTTAATACATACCAATGACATAATTTTAAAATATTGTCTCTTATTTTTCTTCCCTCTAACGGGAAGAGGGGTGGACAAAGGCAAGAGACAATAATCACAAACGCTTTTTTTTTTTAAATAATCACAAACTTCTTTAGTTGTTCCCATGAGGTCAAGCCAATGACAGGCAGATTCTGTTGATCTTCTCTTCTTCACTCAATTTAATTTAAGTAAATCAATACTATTCAAAACAAAAAGAAAATAAAAAAGAACAAAAACAAAAACAAAAGAAATAGAAAGAAAACAGACAATAATACGGTCCAAGTCCATGGATCTTATCCCTGCTCCCGAATTTATATGATTTTGATATAATTGTCTTAGAATATTTGTCTTCATTCGATGATTTATTTATCTCAAAATAATTCTGTAAATTCTTGTACTTTCCCGACATTACATTTGTACAGAAGCAAATTTAAACTCCAACAAAAGTTACAGTCTGGATTTTTTCTTTTCGTTTAAATTTATTTATCAAGCACATTGTACCAACCAATCACAAATGTTCCCACGAGAGATATAGGGAAAACCCGAAAAAACCGCCATCTATTTTTTATTTGGCCGTTTAATACCTGTAGTTTTAAAATTGGAATAAAAATACCTTTCTTAATTATTGTTGTCGTTTAAATACTTTGTTTTTTAAATTTTGGCAGATTCGCACCTCGCGTTAACGGTTCGTTAACGATGGTAACGGAATCGCTAACTATGGTTAAACTTAACCATGGTGATTACGTGTATTTATATATCATCTTCTTAAAAATAAACGAATATAATGTCTTAGGCAAGGTGGTGTAACGTGTATTGAATATCCTTCTGCGCAGGAGTTCGAAACCCACCCAATCTCCTTTTGGACGTATTTTTGTTTGTTTGTTTTTTTTTTTTTTTTTAAGTTTTACTTCGTCTTCTTCCATGAAAAAACAAGTTCTTGATTCAAACAAAGAGGCCAATTAATCGTTCTGAGTTCACGTAACTTCCGTCTAAAGTTGTCAACTTTCTAATGTTGAAACTTGAAAGTCATCACTTTTTGGAATAAAATGCAAGTGAGAACTCGAATTCCAATTGAATTATCACCAAAATCTAATTCCAAATCGATTAATCCAATCAGAAACTCGATCTAAGCGAATCAAGAGAGATAAAACAATAAACCTGTTTCGAGAATGAGATCCGTCGATTTGGGTTATGATTTTCCGGCAATTTGGAATCTGGGTTTTTTAAAATCCGTCGAGAATGAGATAATCTAGCTAAGAAGATCTAGGGTTTACAGTAAGGAGAGAACAAAGAATTTTGAAGAAGTCAAGAAAAAAAAAAATTTAATAAATTCTAGGGGAAACGGAGATGGGGTTCGAACCTAGGCTCAATTGAGTATCATACATACGTTAAACCACCTGACCAAGACAGTATATCGGTATTGGATTAAAAAAAGATGATATATAAATACACGTAATCACTATGGTTAAGTTTAACCACAGTTAGCGATTCCGTTACCATCGTTAACGAACCGTTAACGCGAGGTGCGAATCTGCCAAAATTTAAAAAACAAAGTATTTAAAGGACAACAATAATTAAGAAAGGTATTTTTATTCCAATTTTAAAACTACAGGTATTAAACGGCCAAATAAAAAATAAATGGCGGTTTTTTCGGGTTTTTTCCCGAGACATATATGACAGTATATGCATCCATAACCCATGCAAGTCTTTGATTAGCTTCTAATTACTTGTTACTAGGCTATTGTTTATTTTACCATGATGCAGTGGCTAGTTTTATCTCAATTGAGAAAAAGATTTTATTAGATGTCAATATTGTCAAAGTCTAGACAAAGTTAACTTTTGAAGATTTGATCCTAATTAGCAACTAAACAATAAACATTGACCTATTCGAGGATTGACCGTTAAAAAGGGAAAATTTTAAAAAGTGCGAACAGGATAAAAAAAGAGTAATTTCTATCAGCGACGTAAATTTGAAAACAGTCAAAAGTTATACTCCCTCCGTTTCAGTTTAGTTGTCGTTTTAGAATTAAAATTTTGTTTCATAATAGTTGTCGTTTTAGGTTTTCAATGCAAATGTTTGGTGAAAATTAATGTTTTGTCATTAATGTTTTAATATTTTGACCAATGAAAAAATTATAAAATATATTAATAAAGGGTAAAACAAAAAATTTAATGATTTTCTTAATTTGTGTGCAAAAACCTTAAACGACAACTAAAACGAAACGGAGGGAGTAACATAAAAGACAAAACAGTCAAACTATTTAATTGGTCTTGTTATGATCTATTTTGGTAATGTGATTATAGGCTTGATGTAACACAAGTGAGTGGGAGCTGTCTTGTGGGTCCTAATTTCGTTCCCAGTCTTTCGCATTTTAGTTTGACCAAATTTATTGATTTTATAAAATTTTATACAACACACGATTGATATACTTTATTTAATTTTTATTATAAATATATGGTAGCTAATAGTAATAAATTTGGTGGTTGTGTTATTGTATACAACTGGTTAGGCCTGGGCAAAATATTCGTTCGATCCGCTTCGATTCGGTATTCGATTTGATTTGATTCGAAAAGTCCGAATATCCGTAAGATTTTGAAGCAAAACAAATAGAAAAATATAATATTCGTTAAAACCGAAGCAAATACCAAATACTGTTGTTTAAAAAGTTGGATATCCGCTTCGATCCGTATTTTCCTATATATATTAGAATATATAATTATGTATATATATATATATATATATCATAATATAGTTTGTGTATTCGTATCTTTTGGGCTTGGGAATTAGTTTGATGGCATGTTCTTGATCGGTGCATGATATCAACAATGGTTACGTTTGTTTTTTGGAACATATTTTGAAAGCATATTAAACAAGAACTTTGATATCTGATATTTTGTTATTTTATATAGTTTACGGTTTTCTTAAAACATTTAGATGTATAGCGGATTTCCGCAAATATCACAAAAGAATCCGGATATTCGAATTTCCGGATATTCGTAAATATCACAAAAAATCCGGATATTCGAATTTTCGGATATCCGGAAATTTCCGAATCAAAGCAAATCACAAAATCAAGTATTCGGTTAAGACGAATCAAATATCAAATATCACAAAATTTCCGGATATCTGCTTCGTGCCCAGGCCTACAACTGGTGATATGATTGTCGATTATGGATACAGTCATACAGATTATAATTTTTGTTAACAAATAATTTAGATATGAAAACATATAGTTTATATTTCATTGTGTGTGATATCTGTTTATTGAAACCCAAAATCATATATACTTGAATGTAGATGCCTTACGCTTCACTTCTAAGATTATATATTTTCTTCCAACAAAACAAAAGTGTGATTTTTGACCCAAAGAAAATAAATAGAGTTTGTGTGACCTATAGGCTAATGAATAAATGCAAACCGAATAAGTGCCATTAGTGTTAATTATGAACAAATCGAACAAAACAAAACATGTGATTATTATGACCTAATCCACTTTTTTTTTTTGGTTCTAAACCACAACAATTGAGACACTAACATCACTACGCATAAACTAAAAATGAAACCTAGCTAAAATTAGATTATATTTTTAATCATCTTATAAATTTTGCTTGATTTAACACAAATCTGTTTATTTTCTCAAAATTAATTTAGATCGTATAATAGTATTATTTTGAATTTAATTTTTGACATAAGTAACAAAGTTATAAAAGCCACACGTGTGGCGCATAGCCTGCACAGATAAGGTCCATCGTCTTCCTTCTCTCTCAATTCCAAATTCAATCCAAGCTCCGAAAAAAAAAAAACAGTTCCACAAAAACATGCCGGGGAATTTAGAGCCGTTGGATCTCGGAATCCAAATACCATACCATTTCAGATGCCCAATCTCACTTGACCTAATGTCCGATCCTGTAACCATCTCCACCGGCCAAACTTACGACCGAACCAGCATCGACTCATGGATCGCTATGGGCAACACCACTTGTCCTGTCACACGTGTCGCTCTCTCCGACTTCACTCTCATCCCTAACCACACTCTCCGCCGTCTAATTCAAGAATGGTGCGTCGCTAACCGTTCTAACGGCGTTGAACGGATTCCTACACCGAAACAACCGGCGGATCCAATCTCCGTTAGGTCTCTTCTCAGTCAAGCCTCCGCAATTTCCGGAACTCACGTCTCTGTTCGTTCACGCGCCGCCGCGATTCGTCGTTTGAGAGGATTAGCTAGAGATAGTGAGAAGAATCGCGTTTTGATCGCTGGTCATAACGCGAGGGAGATTTTGGTGAGGATTTTGTTTGCCGACGTTGAAACGACGTCGTCGTCGTCGGAGCTTGTATCTGAGTCGCTTGCTCTTTTGGTTTTATTGCATATGACGGAGACGGAGTATGAAGCTATAGCTTCGGATCCGGGTCGGGTCGGGTTTATGACCCGGTTGTTGTTTGATTCTTCGATTGAAATTAGGGTTAACGCCGCCGCGTTGATAGAGATGGTGTTGACCGGATCCAAATCGATGGATCTGAAACTGATAATTTCCGGATCCGATTCGATTTTCGAAGGCGTTCTCGATCTTCTCAAGAATCCGATTTCATCGCGGCGAGCTTTGAAGATCGGAATCAAAGCGATTTTCGCTCTCTGTCTCGTGAAACAAACGAGACATCTCGCGATCTCCGCCGGAGCTCCGGGGATTTTAATCGACCGTCTCGCGGCGGATTTCGATAGATGTGATACGGAGCGAGGTTTAGCGACGGTGGAGCTTCTCTGCCGGTTACCGGAAGGATGTGCTGCGTTTAGTGAGCATGCTTTGACGGTGCCGCTAATGGTGAAGACGATATTAAGAGTTTCGGATAGAGCGACGGAGTATGCGGCGGGAGCGTTGTTGGCATTGTGTACGGCGGAGGAACGGTGTAGAGATGAGGCAGCGGCGGCGGGATTGGTGACGCAGTTGTTGCTATTGGTGCAGAGTGATTGTACGGAGAGAGCGAAGAGAAAAGCTCAGATGCTTTTGAAGCTTCTCAGAGACTCTTGGCCTGACGATTCTACCGTTAATTCCGATGATTTCAATCGTAGCGAAGTGGCGCCGTTTTGAGTTTTTTTTTTTTGTTTTTTTGGTTTAACATGTTATTTATTCTTTGTTAGAAAATTTAGAGTAGTCTTAATTGTGTAATTAATTTGAAACTAAAAAAAATTTCAATAGTCTTTTTCTTCCTAATTGTCTGCTTTCTTTGATCTAAAAAAACTTGTACATCTCTCCATCAAGTTCTAAAATTTGCCTAAATTTCTTCTAAGTGAGATTCAAACTAGGGTTCTTACTTCTTAGTTACTTTAATAGGTTTTTTTTTTTTTTGATTGACATCGAAATATTTTAGGGAAAGTTAGTCAGAAACCGACGAAGTTGCATGGAAAAATAGAACTATAAATCGCCGTCTTCTAATGGTTAATTCTAATTTCGAAGTAATCAATTTGTTATTTTTGTTTGTGAGTATGTTTAGTTCTGTTTATTTTTTTTTTAAGGTAGATGTAAGTTTCTCTGTAATCATTGTTTTCTTTTCTTAGTTTTTGAAGCCGTTGAAATTGTAAATCTACTACATATCAGCTGGTAGGTATGCATATAGTTTTATTTTTTCATTGATGCACACTTAAGGTATGTATGCAAGTGGTTAGGTAGCTTATTTTTTTTGGGTTGGTTTAAATTTCAATCCATTTTTTATTTTAACATTATTGTTTGCTTTCATTATGATTTTCAATACAGAGGTGTTGATTTATTCTGATTCTCAGTTTGATCCTGGGTTTGAAAGTTTGTTGCGAAGCCCAAGCCCATTCATGTATGTGTTGAGTTTGTTCTATTGGTTATAACTTAATAGCCCGGAGCAAAAACATCCTTTTTCTTCCCGTCGCCATTGGACGTTTCTAGCTGAAATTCATCGTCTTCTAGTGGTTTAAAAACTTAACCAAAAGAAAAAAATATTCAGTCATATAATCCTCATCAAGTTTGATGAATATAAAATATTTAGAATGTTTTCTTTAACTGTGTTATATGAACAAAATTATATGATAAAAAATCATGGCTAAATGATGAGTATGAAAAGAAAGAAATTGGATTAGATGATCCAATATGAAGCCCATTATCATTTTTATTTAGATCTTCATTTGCTTAGGTGTTTAAATTTGTGTCTAATGCTATGATAAAATTTTCAAACTCAAAATTAATTGGCAACAAGTATATCACTCAATGTTTTTATATATTATGTAAAGTTTTCTAAAACTTCAATTGCGAGATCTTTAGAACATCTCCATCGGTTGAGAAATTTGAAATATTACTCACTAATAATATCTTTAATATAATTTAGTTATATAATTAGAATTTAGTTTAAAATAAAAATTGAATAAAAAAAAAGAGACAAGTGTCTCAAGATTCTCTTTGAGTTTATCAAATGAGAATTGATGACCTTTTTTTTTTAACGGTCAAGTACCATTGAAAAACCATTGATGAAAATGTTCTTACGTGCCTCCAAATTGATGGTTTTTATTGGTCTATTACGAATCGAATCTCATGTAGGACCAACATTAAACTCTACTTTGACCACTTAAACTTCTAATTTGTATTTTCTCCTAAAATGCTGAGTCTAGTAGTAAAAATAAAAATAAACATAAATGTACATAAACATGATTAAAATGAAAAATATCCAGTCTTGTTCCTATGATGGAAAATTTTACAATCAAAATCGATATTTTGTATCTGCCACAAAATAACATTAGATGAAACAAAATTTGGATGGAAAATATCACAACACAAAGTTTCAGAGTATATAGTAGAAAGGCCTATGAATTTTTTATGTTTTGAACTATGTTCATATTATCATATAATATATCTGATCTCCTCGTCAATATATTGAAGTCGAAATCATGTTTTAGTTAATTGAAAATTTATTCATGTATAATAAAAAAAAGTATAGGATAAGGTGTGATAACAATTTTTGGGTAAAATATAAATGCCTAGACCTTAAAGAAAAACATCTCAATCTTCAAAACAAAATGGTGCACTTTAATGGCTTAAATGTCTCATTGGATAATATTTGCCAATACATTGATAAAGAGAAGGAAATTAAAATTGCGAAAAAAAATCACTAGACAACAATGTTCGAAGAAGCTATATCTTCTCTTATTCCTTTTTTTTGTTTCTTTTTTGATAATGGGGTTTAAAGTGAAAAGTCCAAGCTAATCTTCTGCATAAGCAAAGAGATGGGACTTTGCAGAAAAGAAAAAACCCTGAAAATACTTAAAATTCAAACGGAAGCAACCAGTTATGATTTATGGAGATGAAAGATATAACACCAGTTCTTGAGCAACTTGCTTGAAAATGTCCCCTACTCCAAACCCATTCCCCAATAACTGACTCTCGTAACTGGGATTTACCTGTTTCATCGCATAGAAGAAAAAAAAGAACCATGGTAAATAATAAATATCATATGATAAAAATGTTTATATGTATAAGTTACCTGTGCTTGGATCACATAGGTGCTCCAGAAAACATTAGAGGAGACATTAGCAAACAAAACCTCCATGTTACACTTCTCAAACAAGTAACAAACAGAAGTGAAAACCCCTGATTTGTGTTTAGGGACACACAAATTGAAGAAAGCTTCATTTCCACAGATATTCAGCACGACGTTACGTGAGGACCAAGTATCGAAAGTCACGATCGGATCATTACAAGGGTAAGGCAGGTTCACAGCAGCAGCGCTGGAAGAAGATATCTGATCGGCCAAGAAAGCTGCGCGAGGGTAAGAATCTGCTGCGGTGGCGCCTATGGGATGGTTTGAGATTGGTGTGAGGAGAGTTGTTGGAGAAGAAGATGAAGATGGATCATAAGCCAAAGTTGTAGTAGGAGTTGTGTTTGTTGAGGCAGAAGAATACTGAAGCCTCTCGAGCTTTTGCATTTGGAGTTTTTGCAAAGTTTGTTCAAGGGATTTGATGGAACTCACTGCTTCATCTACTATCGTTGATTTGTCTGCCTGTGGATCAAATAAAATATTAGAAAATATGATTCTATATAACGTAAGAAATCCGACACATAAATGTACATATTAGTTACTTGTCATTTTATTATTTATTATATGTACTTTTATAGTGCTTTAAAACCGGAGCCTTTTTACCATGTGTAATCGGTGGATTCAAATAGGACTCGGTTTTAAAAAGAAAAATTTAGAGATATTAGTTAAGATCTATAATCTTTGTAAGAAAAATATCAAATTATTCATAACATCCACAAGAAAATTATGAAAAAGAAAAAATGGGACAAAGACGAGCAAGAAAAAAATAATTAAAAAAAAAATAATAAAGAAGAGAAAAATCGAAAGCCAGACGGCTTTGCCAAATCACACCAAATTTAATTGACATAGATTAGATATAATTGTTTATATTAAAGCGAAAAGATGTGAAACAGAACCTGAAAAGAAACAAGCGTAAGCATTTGAATAAATTGAAATCTTAAAACATGGCAATCGGTAAGAGAAAGAAACATGAGAGAATCTTATGTTAACTTAACATAAAATGTAATAATATCGTCTATTTGTTCCGATTGGTAATAAACGGAATAACACGGTATAAAAAATAGAAGTAGAAAATAAAATTGATGAGTTTTATAAATATTCGTTTCGCAAGATGAAACAAAATTCATTTTTCGCAGTTGGATAACACTAAAACATATTTTGAAATCGAATATTATTTCCGCATGAAATTGTATTTTTTTAGTTATATGTATATGCATATCTGTAATTTTATATGATTGGTAATTCATAAAAATAATCGTGTTAAAAAAAAACATCTTTGATATTTCGTATATGAATTACCGATTTAAAACGATGATAATGAATATATGAATTTCATGCCCACTAGGAAAGAAATCTTTCAATTAAATCATACATACTTATTATTAAATCATACCTTAGGAGGAAGTTGGGGAAGCAAAGCATGTAATTTAGAAAACATGTCCCTCATCTTCTTTCTCCTTTCTCTTTCGGTCCATATATGTATTTCATGATCAGGTGATTCTTCTTCATGGTTTTTATCATTTCTTTTCGTTCTTTTTTTCCCCTTTTTAACCGTCGCAGTCTGGATCTCTGGCGATGGATGAGAAGGTTGCGATGGAGGCGATTGTTTCTCGATTCCTCTGCAACCACCTCCGGAATCATCAGAATTGGATATGCCCCACATAAAACCCTCTTGCCCCAACTCTTGAGCATTAGTCATATTGAATTGAATGCTCATTTACCCTTTTTTGGTGTGTTTATTGTGATTTTATGAATGTCTCATAGAAAGAAAGAGAGAGAAAGAAAGAAAAGATGGTGAATGAAAGAAAAAGATAGGAGAAGAGGGATATTTATAAAGAGTTAAGTGAGCTCACAGCAAAAACCCAAAATACAATCATAAGACAAGGCCGTTACTAAGACATCAAAATCAAAAAGAATATTTGGTTACTTTTTCTTCTTTTTTTTTTCCTTTTCATGAAGTTCTTAGGGAATTTCTTTTCTTCTTAATTATAACATTAAAGAATTGTTTGTGAGACCAAAATTTCATTGTTGATAAGTAATTAAACTAGTGGTCATAAATTTTTACGCGTTTTCTCTATTTTAATTGAAAAAAATATTTTTTAGATAAGTAAATAACTAAGATAATTAGTTTATTGGTTTAATGTGATATTATCATTCTTGAGAATTCAACCTTATATAATGTATATTGTTGACAAAAAAGGTAAGTAATTCACTATATAGTAAATACAACCATATTAATTCAAAATAAAATTGCAAGACTTCATAATTATAGGAATGTACTTATCTTCTCTAAAACGTGATAAGCTCGTTCTTTTTTCCTTCAAACTACATGAATTATTACATTTCCATTCAACTTAGTTAATGGGGTGCTATTCTAAAGTAAATTTTCTAAGTTTTATAATTTTTAAGATTTGAAATTTGATATTATTTTTTAAAATTTATTTGTGTGAATTTCAAAATTTCTGCAGTATATCTTAGACTGAATTCATATATTTCCATATAAAATCATGATTTTTCCACCAATAGGAAATAACTGTAAAAAAATTTTAATAATTTTTTTTCGTTATTGCATTTATAAGACAATTTTGAATTCAACAATTCAAATATCTAAAATAATTTTTTAAATTGAATCTTTTAAATCAAAATTGAAGTTTTTTTTTAAAAAATAAAACATATGTGACCAAGCTTTACGAGATGCAATTTTAAATATTTATATATATTATATAAAGGTATTCAAGGATTTTTTAAAAAACATCAAATTTGATTATACATATGAAAATCGTTAAAAATCATGTTGAACGGGTCACTATAAAGTATAAATCATGTAGTTTAATGATCTACTCGTGAGTAAATGTAGTTTTGATGTATATTATTCAGTTTTGAAGTGTAAATTCATGTAAGTTCTTACTTAACAAACTAATTAATATTTGTCCTCCTCACCAAAAAAAAAAAAAAAACTAATTAATATTTGTAATCTTAATATTCGTGTGTTGAATAACTGTAATATTCGTCTAATAGCAATCTGTAGACACTGCTCTTGTGTAATGGACGATTTTTTATTTTAGAAAGCTAATAAAAAATTTGAAGTAGCCTTGCAAAATGCAAATCACCACAATTGTTTTTTTTTTGATAAAGATTTTGTTGTTCCGTAATACACTGTCCATATTCAGGGGAAAAAGTATAGATTAATAATAATATACTTGACTGTGAAATTCATGAGAGCTCTCAAAAACTAAGTGTATTAACGTTCAAGAACTTTTTTTTTTTTGGAAAAATTAACGTTCAAGTACTTCTTACACAGTTAAACATACAAGTAGATATGAATATACGGTTTCTGTGAAAAAAACAAAATTGAACCTAATTGATTAAGATTTTCGTATTATGCCACCACACCCTGATTTGTCTTTAGCGTATTTAGTTCTCAACGTTCGAATCATTTATGGAACACAGTTAAAAACAAAAAAAGAATATTGAACAGTTTAGTTAATCAGAATAACAGTTGTATTATACAACTTGTATATGAACTGTTTCTTTACAAAAACGTTTAAAGAAAATATATTGTATGTATTAATATTTGTATTTTTTTTTTGTTAACCCTATTGATATTTTTTTTCATTGGAAACGCCGGCAAATGGATTCTAAAAAACAATTAACTTTTTATTACTTCATTCCAAATTTTATATCTGTCTTAGAATTACTTTTATAAATTAAAAATGCATGCACCAAAATTTCATATTTGATGATGAGAATATTTAACATATAGGGTATTTTTGCAAAACAAATCCTTCAATTTTTTTTTTTTTTTGTAAATTAACCCTTAATTTGTAAAAATGCACGTTAGACTCACAAAATCGAAACATCTAGCAATATAACATTTGTATGGGTCTTCAAAGAGATTCTAAAGTCACATACATTACAATATCTTAATTATAATTATAGATTTGGACTCCTCGTAATGAGAACTTCGATTGATATATAAATAATCATAATTTGACAAACTTAATGGTAGTGACGACTTGTTTTATGTATCTGCGCAAAAGAGGGTCAAGTACCTAGTTGGGCGTAAATTTCAAACTATTAAACAAAATTTCTTAGTACTTAATTGATTTATTTGGATGATGTAATAATGGAGAATCACTTTACAACAAAGAAAATACCAAAATTTTTGATTCGTTACAACTTGACCCAAATTCTAGTATCTCACTAATTAATTTTTTTTTTATGTGATCTCTCGTTTGAATATTATAAGTTGTTTATCAAAGAAGTTGTTACTCTGATTTTAAAAAAGAACAAAAGGTGTAATTAGGATCCTTAATTAACTTGTGATAATCCTAACTGTCTAATAAGTATGGGTTGGTAAAAGTGAGCGTTATCTTTATGGTTTTCAGTGCATGTAATCATTGATCGCCAGAGTTTTGAACTGTCACTTTCTTCTTTCTTTTTTCTCGTAAAAACAAACTTTTTGAAATAAATTAAAATTGTCTGAATCCGTTCATCATATTTAATTATGAACTTTTGAACTTATTCCTTACCTAATGAAAGACTGGATTTTCTTACATACATAAGACAAAAACGGAGTTTTAGAGTATGGGTAACGTGGCAATCATTCACACACCACAATTGAGTCTAATTTTGGATTTTAGCAATTGAAAAGCGGAAAAAATCTATGTAGAATAAATTTTGCTAAATTGAGGAAATTAAAAGCCATTATAGGTAATTTCCACAATTTTGTTAACTTTTTCCATGAGAGTTTTCCACATTTCTACTTATATTTAGAAATTACGCATGTATGTATTTATAAAATACGCATTTATAAAGATAATTTATGAGAACGGTATGTTGATAATTGTTCAAATTTATATGGTTTTTGGGTTAGCTTAACTCACAAGAGCATGGATCAGGTTGTGTTGCGTTGGATTTCCTATTTTAACACTCTCATTTCTTGCAATAAGATTTTGAAAATTAATTTAAGTGATAATAATAATAAATAACACCTTAACAAATAAATTTTGTTCAGTTTTATTTTAAGATTTTTAAGACAATGTTTTTAACTTGTAATAATATTAAAATTTTGTAAAACAGTTATAGCTGTATCTTTTATTTTTCAGCTGATGTTAATGTTACCATTTACCAAAAAGGCAAAGTACAAAAACACTAAAATTTAAATGCATCGTGTAATTAAATTGCAACACTTTTTTGTTGTAAACTTTATTATTTTCTAAATAGTGGTAGCAAAATGTCAAAATGATAACGATATTAATCGGGACGACCGGTCCCTATATGTACGAGGTTTTCCTTTGCCACACATGAATTCAACTGCTCTTCTGCTAAACTGGATAACATGAACGCTTTTGGGCCAATTTAAACTTATGGGCCAAGGGATGTCTAGAGTTTCGACTATGGCTGGTCATGACGATTCCAACCATTCCCAAGATTTATAGGAGATCGATCCTCTGCCACCAGGTTTGTAAAGTTCAGAGCCGACTTGCTCTGATACCAAATAAAGTTCAGAGCCTACTTGCTCTGATACCAATTCAAATCAAGATCACCTTATCTTGACTGCTCTGATGCCCAATTCAAATCAGGAACACGTTACCCTGACTAAGTTACTGAATGATTCAGAAAGTGATTCAGCAACGAGAACAAGAGATTAAAGAACAGCCTTTCTTTATTGATTTAGAAACTTCTCAAAACTAAATCTCTCTAGGTCTTTTGGAACAACTCTCCAAAGCCTTATCTCTCTCTTCTGTTCTCTCTTAGGTCTTATGGAACAACTCTCCATAAGCCTCTTCTTCTCTCCTTAGGTCTTATGGAACAACTCTCCATAAACCTCTTCTTCTCTCTTTAGGTCTTATGGAACAACTCTCCATAGACTCTTCTTCCTATATAGAACTTAGCTGCCCCTAAGTCTATATGAGTCTCTTCCTCTAGACTCTCATGAGATCTGTCTCAACACCTCCACGTGTCTCGACTCTCTTCTTGAGCTCTCTCCTTTGAGCTACTCGAGCTCCCCTCTTGAGCTGCACGAGCTCCCCTGCTGAGCTGCTCTCACGAGCTCTCCTCTAAGCTACCCTCTGAGCTACTCTCTGAGCTACTTCGGCTATACGAGCTACTCGAGCTCCTTGAGCTCCTCTGAGCTGTTCGAGCTCCCTGAGCTGAGCTACTTCTCTTGTTCTTCATAAGGCTCTTATTTATACTAGAACCAAGCTTCTCCTTTGCCTATTGTGAATAGGAAGACTTACAAATCTTGTCCAACTTGACATTATTTGTATTTCCTTTTCTCTTGATTTCCTTTCTTGGATTTCCTTTCTTGGATCTCTTCTAGCATCTTCTAGAAGGAGATAACTTGCTCCTCAAGTTAGTTGGAATTATCCAACATTCTCCCCCTTAATTCCAACTTGAATTCCGGGAAGCTTGATTCTCGCCAATGCCTTAGTAAGTGTGTCCGCCTTCTGCTCCACACCTTGAACATTCTCAACTTCAACCTTTGTTGAGATACGATCTCTTGCTACTCCTCAGCTTTTGAGATCTTCAAATTTGACATCTCCAAATTTGACTCCATCTTAGTATCCACAAGTATTCCTTGAGCATCTCCCTCTTGTTCTGCTCCTTGAATGACTTCGTGTACTACTTCCTGTACTACTTCAACTGCAAGTATTCCTTGAACATGTACCTCTTGTTCTGCTCCTTGAATAACTTCCTGTAGTACTCTCTGTACTACTTCAACGACTAGTACAGAATACCCAAATATCATAACCCGACTTGGTTTGATATTCACTAGACCCCGACTTGGTTCTAGCATCTCTAGAATCCGACTTGATTCTAGCATCTTTAGAACCCGACTTGGTTCCAATATTGATCACACTCCTTGACTCCACATCTACCTGCTTTAAATGCGGTCATGTGATCTCTGAATGACGTACGGCTCCTCCCACATATCATTCAGAATCTTCATTAGGTGCCTAGAGACTCCTCCTCTATGCAACCTCGAATCTTCATTAGATGCTTAGAGACTCCTCCTCTATGCAACATCTTAGCTTCATTAAATGCCTAGAGACTCCTCCTCTATGCAACATCATCGAATGCCTAGAGACTCCTCCTCTATGCAACATCGATTCTTCATTAGACGCCTAGAGAATCCTCCTCTATGCGTAATCGATTGAACTCCATAAACTCTCCTCCTCTATCGGTGCGAAAGGTTTTGATAGACAAGCCGGCTTGCTTCTCTACACACTCTTCAAACCTTTTGTACCGATCGAAAAACTTCAATCGATATGTCAACAAGGAACCACCTGTTCTTGTTGATCTTGGCTCGTCTCTCACTTTCAACATAAGCTTACTGGAACAAACCGGAAACTGTTTCGGACTTCATAACATAGTCTTCAAGGTACTGCGGCTGATTCACTTGTCGACCCGACCTTGTCAGCTGTGGTACTCCTTGAACTACTTCACCAACCTCATCCTCGTGGTTGTCTTGAGTGATATCCTCCATGACATCATCTTCTTCATGTCCTTCTCCAGCATCTTCTCCGTGAATCAATTCCAAAACTTATATGACCTAACCGAGCATGCCATGTCCTTGTAGATTCATTAGCAATTCATTCAGTCAGTCCTTCAGTGAGTCCTTCAACGAGTCCTTCAGCAAGTCTTTCAGCACGTCCCTCAGCAAGTCCTTCAGCTTGCAGACATGTTAGCTTGCTTATCTCTAAACAACTTGATGTTGACCAGCCTTGTCACATCACTTTGGATAGAGTCCTTCTTCTGCTTTTGGTTGTGATCACCGGTTTCTCCTCCTTGAGATTGCAAAGTGGACCTTCCTTGCCCCATGCCTCTTCCGGAACTGTCACCTCCAAAGCTTCCTCTACCATAACCAACGTAGTTATAGCTTCCTCTGTTATAACGTCTTCTTGTTATAACCGCCTCAGTTTCCTTCTTGAAACTTCCCGTAGCCTCCACGCTTATGGTTTGAGGTCCTTGGTCTTCACTTTGGGTTTCTTACCCAACACGTTCTTCATACTCCAGTAACCTCCCAACAATGTCTTCAAACCCCATCTGCTTTAGGTCAAGAACTTGCTCCAGGGATGCTACAATATGAATGAACTTGGTTCGTGGTTGTGGATTCTCGCCTGCCATACTTTCTTACGAGTCACGTACCACCGGTCTTGTCTAGAGCCTTCAAACTAAGTCTGACACACCACAGATCTTGTCCAGAGTCTTCAAACTAAGTTCTGAACTTGTACAGAGTCTTCAAACTAAGCTCTGCCATACCACAGGTCTTGTCCAGAGTCTTCAAACCAGAAGCTCTGATACCAAATAAAGTTCAGAGCCGACTTGCTCTGATACCAAATAAAGTTCAGAGCCTACTTGCTCTGATACCAATTCAAATCAAGATCACCTTATCTTGACTGCTCTGATGCCCAATTCAAATCAGGAACACGTTACCCTGACTAAGTTACTGAATGATTCAGAAAGTGATTCAGCAACGAGAACAAGAGATTAAAGAACAGCCTTTCTTTATTGATTTAGAAACTTCTCAAAACTAAATCTCTCTAGGTCTTTTGGAACAACTCTCCAAAGCCTTATCTCTCTCTTCTGTTCTCTCTTAGGTCTTATGGAACAACTCTCCATAAGCCTCTTCTTCTCTCCTTAGGTCTTATGGAACAACTCTCCATAAACCTCTTCTTCTCTCTTTAGGTCTTATGGAACAACTCTCCATAGACTCTTCTTCCTATATAGAACTTAGCTGCCCCTAAGTCTATATGAGTCTCTTCCTCTAGACTCTCATGAGATCTGTCTCAACACCTCCACGTGTCTCGACTCTCTTCTTGAGCTCTCTCCTTTGAGCTACTCGAGCTCCCCTCTTGAGCTGCACGAGCTCCCCTGCTGAGCTGCTCTCACGAGCTCTCCTCTAAGCTACCCTCTGAGCTACTCTCTGAGCTACTTCGGCTATACGAGCTACTCGAGCTCCTTGAGCTCCTCTGAGCTGTTCGAGCTCCCTGAGCTGAGCTACTTCTCTTGTTCTTCATAAGGCTCTTATTTATACTAGAACCAAGCTTCTCCTTTGCCTATTGTGAATAGGAAGACTTACAAATCTTGTCCAACTTGACATTATTTGTATTTCCTTTTCTCTTGATTTCCTTTCTTGGATTTCCTTTCTTGGATCTCTTCTAGCATCTTCTAGAAGGAGATAACTTGCTCCTCAAGTTAGTTGGAATTATCCAACAGTTTGGTCTTCTGCCGCGGAAGATTAATCTGCAAAGGCTAATCGAACGATGTTGAATGTAGAAGACAATAAGAGTTTTTTACAAACAATTTGAAGATAGGGAGGGTTTTGATGTGGACAGGGGTAGTTTTGACTACGTGTTATCTGTTGTCAACTTTGACAGGAGGATACCATCTATAGATGATAAACAGAGCAATGAAGAGCTGCTGAAACCTCTCATACAAATAGCTATCGAAGAACACGATGAAGAATATGGAACAAAACTTGAGTATGTGAGGGCAAATATTACTGCATGCATGGGTCTTATGTATTATATAGCACTTTGGGCTAGAGACCTAATCTCATCAAATCAAGAGCTTAACTTTACCAAGCAAAGGTGTGCAAGTTTCGTGATGAGATCTCGCTCGTTATGGTCAGGCCAAGGCTGACTCACTAACAAAGTCGATAAGGTTATTCCAAGGCCCGTTAGATTTGTCCCAGTCTGTTTTAGGAAAAAGGAATAATTTCCTAGAAAAGCCCTGTAAACTTATTGTGACATTGATCATTAGACGCTTTTACACCGAACTTTTATACTCAAAACTATAGACAAAGTCACAAAAGCCAAACGAGACCTATCAAATGAGCAATGTGTAGATAAAAAAAAGGTGAGAGGAACGATACAAAACTTCTTCCCAAAGTATTAAGAAAATCAAAAACACAGAAGGAAAATGCTAAAACTCTCGCCCAAAACAAAAACTCAAAATCCAAAACTTTCAAGAACAACTCTTTGTTTCTGATTCACCAAAAGAAGAAAATAAACACTTATAAAGTGTATATAAACTGAGCTCTTTCAGATATAACTTAGAACTCTCAAGGTACGATGTTGTCTCCAAGAGACAGAGAAGCTAACTGATCAGCTGCACCACCAGCTTGCTGCTGTGCTACACTCCTCAGAACATCCATTGCTTCTGTAACTTTAGCTTTAAGTGCCTCTGGTGATTCCAGCAAGTGAAGTACTTCGGTTTGGTCCATTTCAAGAAGCATTCCCGTGACTTTAGCTGCGGATTCTGGCTCCAGCTGCTCCACAAGCGGGTATAGATTCTCACCAAGCATCTGTATGATGAAGAAACATAACAGGTTTAAGAAAGGCACATTTTTCTTAGTTGTTCTCGCTCTGTTAAAAACAAATCATTTGACTTTACCGTTCTCTGTTGCTCTGGAGCTGCATTTGCAAGTTGTGTAGCCAAAGCTCCAATAGGAACAGACTGAGAAGCAGGCGAGTCACGATGATGCACACCACCACCACTTGACACGTCATATGGAACAGAAAGCATGTTTGGTGTAAGACCAGGCATTGTGTTTACATCTCGCTGAGGATAACGATACATTCGACCTCTTGGATGCATCTGGAGAGAATGCAAAATGTTAGCATGCTAATGGTTTTAAACATGTGAAGAAAGTCTTGGGCCGAAAGCAAAATTTAACCTGCTGCTGCATCATAGGAGAAGGTTGCTGCGGTTGTGGAAGAGCTCCTCCTCTTCTACCACCACCAGGTCGCTGCTGCTGCTGCTGTTGTTGTTGCTGGCCTTGTTGCATCATAGGCATGAAGAAGTTTGGCATTGGAGACCCACCAGGTCTCATACCCGGTACAAGCTGTTGTTGATATCCGAATCCAGGCTGTTTGATACCCAGTTGGAGAAGAGAGTTATAAAGATCGGTATCTCATGCTTTTTGCTCAAAGCTTTGCGAGATTTACCTGAGGAGGAATCATAGCAGGAGGTCCTTGACCATAGAAGAGTTGCTGACCCATTGGTGGACCACCTGGTGGATACATTTGCATCCTAGGACCAACCGCAGGTGGCATATTGACAGGCCTCATCTGTGAAAATTGAGCCTAATGCCAGACAGGTAAAATTAAGCATGATGAGAATGGGATTATGATAATCCTTTTCTAAGGATAAAAACAGGGTTAAGTTAACCAGACCTGTAACCTAGCTTTGCGGTCTTCTTTCCGCTGCGCAAGAGCAACATATAGAGGTTTGGTAACAATCATTTTTCCATTCATCTCCGTAATCTGAACCACGGAAAAGAAGACATTGTTAAGCATCGGAATCCTTCCAGAGAATAGGTGATCAATAAAATTTGACATGTCTTCTTTATATTGTAGTCACTTACAGCTCTAGATGCTTCCTCAGGAGTTGAAAATGCGACAAACCCAGATCCTCTACTCACTCCAGTGGGGTCACGCATTACCTGTCATACTCAAATGTAATACATTTTAATTCAAATATGCTGAAAATAATAACAAGCAGCATTTTTTATTGTATCAGTCACAGACCTTGCATGATGTAATAGTTCCAAAGGGAGCAAAATGTTCTCTAAGCTTATCATCTGTGACACTCTCATCCAAGTTCTTAACATACAAGTTCGACCCCTGAGACTTGTCTGCAGCCTCCTTCAAACTTTGCTCAAACTTTTGTTTGAGTTCAGTTTCCCTCTCGGACTTCTTTTGGGCTTTCCCAACAAACCACTCCTTGTCGTCAAAGGTCTTTCCATTTAGAGCGTCAACAGCTCTGGCTGCATCATCCGAATTCTCAAAATTGACAAATCCAAAGCCTTTAGACTTGCCTTCACCATCTCTCATGATAACACAACTAGTAGTCACTCCGAACTCTCCAAAAACTTTGTTCAGCTCTTCATCACTCAAGGACTCGGAGAGGTTTTTGACATAAACATTAGTGAACTTCACTTTCTCACCCGAAGGATCTCTCTGCAGCTTGTGAACAAAAGGTCCAACATATACTTGCTTATCGTTAAGAAGCATTCCATTCAGTTTATCAATGGCTCTCTGAGCTGCTTCATCAGTGTCGTACTGCACAAACCCATAGCCTTTCGACTGACCAGAGGGATCAACAGCCACTTTGCAAGATAGAATGGGACCAAAGGCTGAAAATGTCTCGTGGAGTGCTTTGTGATCAATCGATTTGTCAAGATTCTGAGACACAGATAATATAACATGTCAAATAGGACATCAATAAATTAAACAAGCCAGGGTTTCTTTCCAACATTGTATAGACGTTCTAGGAAAAAGAGATTTAATATCTGTACCTTGATAAATATATTACCAACTCCGCTCTTACGGAGACTTGGATCACGAACAGAATACATAACTCTTATAGCCCTTCCATTGAGAGCCATGAAATTCAGCTCATTCAGTGCCCTGGAAGCTGTCACCAATCAGAAATATTAACATCAAAACCATTCATTTCTGTAATAAGAATAACATTGAACTCGCACAACACAACCTCAGAGTTAGAGCTATGACCTCAAAGAAAACTAACCTCCCTAACAGCCAAATACCCTGAAAGCCCACAATGTTACCAAATGTAACCACTTTCCAAATTAACCTTAAAGCTTTCACCTTTGTTTATAGCAAGTTCCCAAATTTAGATTAGCATTTGATATAACACATCAAAACATACCCCAAATTCGTTAAACAGAGACAAGATTAAACTCATACCCGAAATTCTACAACGACTAAATCCCAAATCAGATTAAAGCGAGAAGCATTAAGAAAGTTACCATCTTGAGGAGTGGCATAGTTAACGTAGCCGTAACCAAGAGATCTCCGAGTCGTCATGTCTCTGCAGACACGAACAGAAACCACCTGACCCGCTTGGCTAAACGCCTCAAACAGCTGTGAATCCGTCACAGTCGCATCCAGATCGCCGACATACAAAGACGTCGTCCCTTGCTGCGCCGCTCCGGCAGCCGCCGCCGCAGCTCCAGCCGCCGCAGCAGCACCGGGAACAGCTACTCCACCATTGGCATTCTGACCCTGATGCTGAATCTGAGCCATTTTTCAAGAAATCACTCTAAATTACCTATCTATCTTCTCAAAATCAGCTCAAATCAAAAGAAAAAGCAGGGATTTTTGGGAGATGAATCCTCAACGCCGGAAAATAAAAATTGAGTCTTTGAATCAGAAAAAGGAAGGAAAATGGGGAAGTAACCGGCGGCGAGCGTTGCAGCGTTGAGCTTTGATAAAAGGGTCAGAGGAAGTGACCTTATCAGAGAGAGAAGCTCAAATGAAAAAAACTGCAAAGAGGAAAGACAACCTTTGAGGTTTCAGTGTTTATATATGGAAGGTTTCACCAAACCCTAAAAGCTTTGATGGTAATTTGACAAATCTCAGCCGTTGGATTTACTCTGTGGTGTCGTTTTGTGGGTCACACTTGGATAAAATAGGCGTTGGGAAATATCTTAGCATTTTAATTTTTTATTCTTTTGGTAAAAGTAATTATTTTGTGATAAAAAATATACTGACCGTATTCAGACAAAAGAGGAGTGAGTAATGAGATTAGAAAAACAAGAATCAGTGAATGTTTTGTAAGTAGTGATGTTTTAGTTACATATACATTATATATTTAAGAAAATTTGTTAAATTATTATATAATAAATTTCTGTAAGGTAAATTAGAAAGTCAAGTGATTTTTGTATTAAAAGGATAAACTATGAATTGCTGTAGTTCGTTCAGACATATTTTATTATGGGTAATAGTAAATACCATTGACCATGAAAAAAAAAAAAAAAAAAAAAATACCATTGACCATGCAAATTTTTTTTTTTGGTAAAATGTTAAATTACCATGCAAATTTATTAAAATAGGTAAGAAGTTGTAAAGTTTTTGATTTGCAAAAAGTATAATATGGTGTTACTTTAAAAAATATATATATATATATATTTTTAAATATCATGCATTTATTTAACAATATGGTTATTATCTCTTTAATGATTAAAGTTTAATCTATAAAAAAAAAAACAATTTTGTTATCTATCTCTCCACATACATCATACATGTGATGTACTGATGTAGTGCATGGAACTAAAACAGGAGTGACTTTTGAAAAAACCTTTTCTAGCTTGCGTATGAGAATTTTTGAGAAGTTTTGAAATAGTTAAGTTGCAACTTCATACCTCAAGCTCAAGGGTATTAAAGGCTAAAGATACTAGATAATTAAAATGGGCCAGTAAATTTTGTGAACCGGTTTTTTGAGGTCTTGGAAATTCTGGAGTCTGGACCGACTTCCTAACTTTTGTTGGGCCCAATCTTGCATAATCTAAAATTAGTCGAACATATCCCTTTTTGCCTTTTCATATCTTTTAACGTGAAATGTGTGAGATTACCTTAAGTGTGTGCTAGATCTATGCGTTTGTATAATGAGAGAGTGTAACGAGTGTAAAGAGCATAAAGTAAAGGTGACACAGAGATTTCATAAAAGAGTTTGGTTAACAAACAATTGCTATATGACATCCTCCACTCTTTTTTAGAACTATATACAATGAAAGAGGACTATCACTAATTGTCTTTTCCGATTAGTGTAGATCTTCAACAAAACTATCAATAAATCTTCGAATTTCGTCAGTAGGGCAACGTCACACACATATATGTGCCTCTCTCCATAAACTCTAGACGCTCGTTTTCATGTCACCTGTCTCTTAGTATTTATATTAAGTGCCAAAAACCCTAAACGACCTAAGCCATGTTTCAAGTTTTTATAAACAATTGGGCTTGGCTTAAATAATGGCCCACGACCCATGTCGCTTTTTTGCTTTTACGTTACACCACAAAAGACTAAGTCTCGATCTCATCTTTCGTTTCAACAGCTTAATTCATGTTCCAACAATATATGCACTTTCAATGTGAAATAACAATTTTCTCTCTTCTATTTTTTGTGAGAAGAAACTCAAGCATTACATAAACAAGTTTTTTTAATTAAAAATGTAAATTGTGCTCCTAGAGATATGTTTCGTTAACTCATGATCATGTGTGAAATTGAGCTGACCCTATGAGTTTATGTCAATGTTGTGGTAGGGCTATTTATTTATTTTCTTTAAAGTGATAATTATTAGTTGAAGAATGATAGAATGTTATATAAATTAGAAAGTTAAACAATGTTTTGAGTGAATTTATTTATGAACAAGTTTAATATTTTTAAGTGATCTCTAATCAAAAAGTATATATACACATGGTGACATGGAAGGATAAAGCCTATTTATAAAAAGGTGAATTAAAATAGACCAGATATTACTTCGTATGAAGCAGGATTTATGCCGAGTTCAATTTTTTTTCTGTGCCCATATCTGTAACGAGTGTAAAGAGCATAAAGTAAAAGTGACACAGAGATTTCATAACAGAGTTCGGTTAACAAACAATTGCTATATGATATCCTCCACTCGTTTTTAGAACTACAATGAAAGAGGACTATCACTAATTGTCTTTTCCGACTAGTGTAGATCTTCAACAAAACTATCAATAAATCTTCGAATTTTGTTAGTGGGGCAACGTCACACACACATATGTGCCTCTCTCGATAAACCCTAGACGCTCGTCTTCATGTCACCCGTCTCTTGGTATTTATATCAAGTGCCAAAAATCCTAGACGACTTAAGCAATGTTTCAAGTTTTTATAAGCAATTGGGCTTAGCTTAAATAATGGCCCACGAAAGCAATTGGGCTTAGCTTAAATAATGCCCCACGATCCATGTGGCTTTTTTGCTTTTACAATACACCACAAAAGACTAAGTCTCGATCTCATATTTCGTTCCAATAGCTTAATTCATGTTCCAACAATATATGCACTTTCAATGTGTAATAACAATTTCCTCTCGTCTATTTTCTGTGAGAAGAAACTCAAGCATTACATAAACAAGTTTTTGCTAACTAAGAATGTAAATTGTGCTAATGGAGATATGTTTCGTTAACTCATGATCATGTGTGAAATTGAGCTGACCCTATGAGTTTATGTCAGTGTTGTGGTAAGGCTGTTTATTTATTTTCTTTAAAGTGATAATTATTAGTTGAAGAATGATAGAATGTTATGTAAATTAGAAAGTTAAACAATGTTTTGAGTGAATTTATTTATGAACAAGTTTAATATTTTTAAGTGATCTCTAATCAAAAAAGTATATACACGTGGTGACATGGAAGGATTAAAGCCTATTTATAAAAAGGTGAATTAAAATGGACCAGATATTACTTCGTATGAAGCAGGATTTATGCCGAGTTCAATTTCTTTTCCCTGCCCATATCTTTACAAGCCATTAGTTTGCTATTCACTTGTTATATACTTTCTGGTCGGAGTGATATTTTCGACATGGCTTCAAATAACGAATATTATTTTTCGGGGTGAAACTAGTTGGTAGAGCAAGTTCGAACAAATGGTCAAAACTTGAGTTTCACTATATATGGTATAGTGAAATACTTTCTAGTCATACAAAAAAAAACCATCAAACCAGTCGAAAAATGAGATACGAGAAGAGTAGTGAGCGAGAAAAGTGCTAAATTGACTCGAGTAGCATAGGGCTGTGGATTACTTCTTGACCTGGATTAATTGGTTTACTTTGCTCGTTTCCCCACTTAATTTTGATCTACCAGTAATTTAATTATTTTATTGACATGCTTTTTTAGAATTTTTTTTCTCTATTTTCAGTTTGTTTTTTTTGAAAACCAAGTTTTAGAGATGCTCTTATTGTTACAAAATAACACATCCATCTCAGAACGATCCTGTAAAAGCCACCGTCAACATACCTCTCTAAACCCAATTGGTCCATCATTGTGTCCTCTTCGAAAGCAATTTTTAGTATACGACAAAAAGTGCAATTTGCTCGACGTTTAGCCAAATTTGATGTTCTCTAATGAAAATTCTCACAAAAAGGTAAATCATCCAAAGAATGCCAAAAACTCCACATAGATAAATCATTATTGAGAAATTTTTGCTCCGTTCACTTTTTTTTTCTAAATGTGCTATATTATATATCAGTTACTATTTATTTATTATTGATTATACATATGTAAAATTGTACATAGTCTACTTAAAAATAGCAATAATTATTGTAGCTCCCACTACCCAAAAGACAATGTCCATTGACTTCACAAGCTTCTTAGTCTTCTCTATTTCTATGCTCTAAAATCTCCTTATATACATAGTCCCCATACTTATCCTCAAAACTCACCACAAAATCTCATCAACTCAATGGCTTCAATTCTCTCAATTCTTCTTCTCATTCTTTCACTTTCAAATCTCCACTTTACTTTACCTACCGGAAACAGCCACATTAAAGACAGAAAATCCTTAGAAATCATTATCGGTGGTGGTGACGACGGTAATCCTCCACCGTCACCTTCACCAGAACCCGAACCGGAACCAGAACCTGCAGATTGCCCTCCTCCATCTCTTCCTCCTCCTCCATGCCCTCCTCCACCTTCTCCTCCTCCATGCCCTCCTCCACCTTCTCCTCCTCCATGCCCTCCTCCTCCACAGCTTCCACAGTCTTCACCGCCTCCACCACCTACCCCTAAGAAGCCGCCTTCACCGCCTAAACCCTTGCCATCGCCGCCAACACCTGATCTAAAGTTTGCGAGCTCACTAATAAAGAAAGTCTATCCAGTTCTCCAAAGATTCAAGGATCTAGTTGCAGATGATAAACTTAAGTCTTGGGAAGGCCCCGACATTTGCAACAAATACCTCGGACTCAAATGTGCGATTTTGCCAGGAACCACCGATCTCGCACTCGCGAGCGTCAAGTTTAATGGGTTAAAATTGAGAGCCAAGAGAGGCAAGAAACTCCTGTTAGATAACTTCCTCGACAAGTTAGAAGAAGTCACCATCTTCCACGCAAACTCCAACGATTTCATAGGCTCTGTGCCTGACATCAGCAAGTTGACATACTTATTCGAGCTCGATCTAAGCAACAACAAACTCACCGGAGATTTCCCAACCAATGTCTTGATGAAAAACAATCTCACGTTTCTTGATCTCAGGTTCAATTCTTTCTCAGGCTCTGTTCCTCCTCAGGTCTTTAATCTCGACCTTGATGTCTTGTTCATCAACAACAACAATCTTGTTCAGAAGCTTCCAAGCAATCTTGGATCCATCACTGCTCTTTACCTCACCTTCGCCAACAACAGGTTAGTTTCTTCTTTTTTAATCGTAATCTCTTTTTAGATTATTTTTTCATATAATATTTAACTCGGATTCTATTTTAAAAAATGAGTCATATTTTACTCTGTAAAACAGCAATGGAATTAATTTTTGTTACGAGTAATAAAAGGAATTTAAAAGAAAAAATCAGCTGATTTAGTAACAAATTACAATGTTTAAAAAATAATTGTCAATTCAATCTAAATTGTCCTCATATTTTAATTTGTTTTTGTCGCCCTTATTTACAGCTACTAGAGAGAGTATGATTAATTTTATTTTAATTTTTTTTTATGGATGAGTGTGTGATTATTGAGTAGCTAAATTATTATTTTGAATATTTGTTGTGATATGACTTAGGTTCACGGGTTCAATACCCGAGAGCATAGGCAACATCAAGTACCTACAAGAAGTCCTTTTCTTGAATAACCAGTTAACCGGATGCTTACCGTACCAAATCGGAAACCTAACCCGAGCCACTGTTTTCGATGTTGGGTTCAACCAGTTAACCGGTCCAATACCGTACTCTTTCGGTTGCTTAGAAACGATGGAACAACTCAATTTAGCCGGAAACAAGTTCTATGGAACCATACCGGAGATCGTATGCGAGATTGCTTGTCTCAAAAACGTTTCTCTCTCGTATAATTACTTCACTCAGGTTGGTCCGAAATGTAGGAAACTCATCAAGAGAAAAATTATGGACGTTAGTATGAATTGTATACTTGATCTTCCAAACCAGAAAACGCCATCGGAGTGTGCTAAGTTCTTCATGCGGAAACAGACTTGTCTTAATTCCAAGTCTTTGTTTACTGTCCCTTGTGGTAAGAATCCAAACCGGGTTAAACCGGATCAAAAACGATTGGAGGAGGAAAAAGCTCGAGTTCCTCATCCGGTATCTTACAACACACTTAACCCGGACCGGATTCGGAATCTATAACCTTGGTTTTTATTATGAAGTAACTATATATATAGCCAAGTTGTTTATAATTTGAGGTGTCTAATGCAATATAAAAGAATAAATGTATTTGTACTTGTGTAGTTTCGGATCATCACTATATGTATTTTCATTATTGTATAATCCATCCTTTTTTTTATAAAACATCTTGTTTTGTATGAACCACTGCAAACTTGTTAATGGTGGATATAATCGGTCAGATTGCTCATGTGTGCAGTGTATCCACTTTTGCACCATTGACTAAATCAAGAAGTTAATGGGAATCACCCTCCATAATGAGCCAACGGAAGCCTCTAATCCAAAGGTTTTGTATGACATTAATGAAACATCTTTTTTACTTTTTAATAAAGAAAATAATAGAAATAGAGGGAAACTTCACCCAATATTGTAAATGGAGCAAAGCAAAAAATAGACATGTGAATATCAAATGTCACAAACCATCAACATCTAACATGTAGCTGTGTTTTTATTGTATGTTTTGGAGCTTCTTAAATGGATCTAATGAAGTTGTGTGGTTACTTTTGTGACCAAGGGTTTGCAATGTTGTTATCTCTAATATTTGGCAACTAGTGTAAAAAGAAACATGGAACCATGTGTATTATTGTAAATAAAGGGCACAACAATTGACATCTTATTTTTATTTCAATTTGTTCCTTTGTCATTAAATACTTTTTGTTATTTAGAGAAATAACAACTAAGTTTATATATAGTTGGTAGAGAGCACTCTCCTTCTCCAACTCGCACTTCAGAGTGCTCTTTGCCACATTTGGAAAAAAAAGAAATGCTCGTCCAGTCTCTCGGAGATCGTCTGCCATAACAAATCGCTAATATATGGGTTTGGTACTCGGCAGTGAAAGAGAGAGCCATGTCAATGTCTCTTCTTCTGTTGTCATCCTATTATTCTCTATACCTTCTTAATCTTTTCTAAATTCTAAAACAAGGCAATTGTAGTAAGTTTTTAATTAAATAAATTTTACATTCCAAAAAAAAAAAACAGTACTAGAGTACACATAGATATGTAAATATAACCTTTCCAGTGGAATTTTTTAAAAAGGTTCCCGACAATATATAGGTTCTGACTAGTTATGGTAAAAATAATGATCACATGTCGGTAGCTCGACTGAAAAAACACAAAAAGCTAAATTTAGAGGTCACAAGTTCTAGTGACACTTGAGAGGAGACTATATATATATTACATGTTTTGGTCCTCCACTTGAGCTAATGTATTAAATTTTAGATGACACAAGTCACAACATTTTATCGCGTTTAAATCCTAAATGGCATCGGTACAACAAACTATATTACATTTTGTGGTCAAATAAAATAACATTTTTTTTTATCAAAACTTAACATGTTCTAATTTAGATTTTTAGTTATTAAATAACTTTTTTGACATTTTTATTCACTTATGCTTTCACTTTTCGTTTATTCGGTGACAAGTTCGTATATGATTAGGAAATTTAGAATAATGAAACTACCCATTACACTAATCTAAAAAAAAAAAAAACTAACCGTTACTACACGAAAAGTTTAAAACTTTATGGAAGAGATGACACAAAGGTGACAACAAACGCAGAAAGCCTTTGGTTATGGCCTTATGGGAGTTGCTTCTGGTGGCTCAGTCTTTCTTACTATCCACACTTGCCGTCACCCTGCAGATTATATTGAAAAATTTAACAAACCGTCGAATTTACATAACGACTTCAGATTCAAACAGGTAAAGAAAACGACCTTGCACGCTGCAAAGTTATCGCAACCGCATATCAAATTGCCATTTGCAACATCAACCGCTTGCGGAGCTCCTCCACCATCACTTCTCTGAACACAAACACACACAAAAGTTAATAAGACGAGATCCAGATAATCTTCAAAACCTACAACTACCAATATAGATATACCTTGTAGAAATCGACTGCTATAAAGTTAGGCCATCGCTGTCCCGCGGCTTGGTAACATGTCTTGATGGATTCAAGAAGAGAAGCAGAGTTTTGTTTGCATGCTACAATCAAATCCGCAGCATCAGGGAAATGGTTCACAAGAACAAGAGATTTCGATTTATCGCTCATCGGTGCTGATTGAGCTCTATTTGGACACACTCCTACCTTCAGTCCTCCATTTCCATCTGCAAAGTTTTTCATTAAGTAACAAAAAAAAAATTAAAGATTAAATGCTTTGCATCATATATAGTAGAACTCACATTGATTCTCAACCATATACTTCCATTGATATGCGATCCCTTCGGTTGCTTCTTTATGTGAATCAGATGTAAAAACAAGCAACCGTTGGTTTTGTCGAACCATGTCGTCAAGCCTTGGCCAATCCCCTCCATTTTTGGGCATTCTTGCTACCGGAAACATGAACTTTCGTAGACCAGCTGCATCAAACACTTTTGTGAGACCTTTAGGCGATTTCACATAGTCTTCGATGATAATCGTTACAACTTCCTCTGTGTTCTTCTCTAGAAATACTTGAAACTCCCTTAAAATGTTAATCGCCGGTTGCTACCACATTACACACAAAAACAAAAGATCTTAAACATTTTCGCGGTGGACCGACCTTACTATATACATCATAAAACAAACAAAAATGTATCAAAACTTACAAAAGCGGTGAAATTGAAACATGTTCCGTCGAAAGAATGGCAAAGCCAGATATCGTTTTCGAAGTCATACATGTCGAGCATAAACCCTCTTACACCATTCTGCAATAATCCAACAAAAAGATTCACACTTTTGAAATAAATCTTAAAAAGGGTTTACTAAAGTTTGAAACTTTGTTTACATTGAGTTGGCTTGTGATTGAATCTTGCTGGTTAGTAGGCGCCAAAATCACAGAACCGGTCCGTGATACTTCCCCCAAACGAGCAAAGGAGTTGTGTGTGGTTAACCATGAATACTTGTTGAAAGGCAATTCCTTTGCCTTGGAGATGGGGTTTATGGGTTGGGTTCGGGAGCATCTAGGTCTAAAATCAGTGTTGGCTATACATGTTTCGCAGTGTAATCCAGCGTCACAGTTGCTGTTTGTTATACATGTTTTTCCTTCCTACGATCCAAAACCAAATAAAATCAATAAAGAAATATAAGATATTTCAAATGACCCAAGAACCAGAGGATCTTGATTAAAATTTAAAACAAGATTTTTAGACTACCAATTTCTATAGTTCTCGCTGAGTTAATAGTATGTTTCTCGAAAACTAATAAAGATCCTCTGTTTTTTGGTCGGAACAGAGGACAGACACAAATGTAAGTGTTGTAAAATTTGATGAGATTTGTTTACCTTGAGAGCAGAGGAAATCTTCAAAAGGAAAGAAGATTGAATCAGAAGAGCTATGAGAAGGAAGAGTAATGATCTTTGAAACATGGCTATCTTCGCCAAAAAGTAAAAACCCAAAAATTTAAGAAGAAGAAGCAAGAAGCAAGAAGCTACTTCATCATGATGTTAGATTAGATTGGTTGGTGGTTTGCATTTGCGTGTGAAGATTCTTGTGACCAAGAAACAACAAATAAAATAAAATGAATAATGAGAGGATTTTAAGGATAGAAATAGAGTGAACGGAAGTGCGCGTGTGTCGGTGAAGTCATGATGATAAATAATAAATGCTGCAAAAGAAGTGGCTTTGTTGGTTTGCCATTTTTCTTTTTCATGCACTTTTTTTCTTACATTCTCAAATATATTTGTATTTTCACTTTTCTTTTAAATCACCATTGGTCTAGAACTCTGAAGAACTCGACCAACTGTGCTTTTTTCAGCACTGAAACCCGAAAAGAGCCTTTCCATTATCATTATTCTAGTTTTTGCCTGCAACTTTCTTACATAACAACAATTATAATGGAAGAAGGACAATAATAATAAAATGTGAGTTATTTTGGTAATTGGTTTTTACATAAAAGGAAAAAGACTAACACAATAAGCTTAGACGATGTTAAGGCAAATATGGCATGACAGCATTTAGCCTAAACACTTTAAAGTTTGCACGCAATTGCATACCTTCTTCCGAACAAAGCTTGACACGTCAATTTCCCATTTAACTATTTTCACATTTCTTCAAAATTTGTTTTATAAAAACCATTTTCCATTCAATCGGCCCAATCTAAGCCCACTTTGCTACGTTTATAAACCATGTCACAAATGTCCTAAACCAGTTCACATATAGTTTGGTCAGCTTTTTCTTATCAAAAGATTTCGGTTCGAGTACGGCAAAGTGTGGGATAGGTATGAATCCAACTCGAAGTTGTAAATTATAAATCATGGACATTTGGCACAAGGACAAACGATTTTCATATAGTTTGAAAAAAACACTGTTTTCTTTTTCAAAAATCTTGTTTTTACTGGGGTAGTGACCCAAATCCTGAGCTCTTAAGCCTCTAAATCCACACTCACATTTGTACTATTCGTGAAATCTTTTCTACATTGATTCTTTTACCATTTATGAATTTGCAAACTCAATCACATGTGTAACCTTTTCGACTATCATAAAATATACATAATCATGTACTTAGAACCGACTCAATAATAATTACCCAAGTTATTTGTTAGTTACAAAACGGAACACATATATTGTTTCATTTAAGATATCCACATTGTATCCAACCCTACGTATGACCATATAAACCCATTGTATATGGCATTACTAGAATATTTTAGGAAAAAAATTGCATACAATAAATCTAAAACCTAACAAAAAAATATTGCAGTTGAGGGTCTGAGATATGACAGGGTGTTGCACATGTGAGTGACCCTACCAACGTTATGTTAGACCATTTCCATTTGGGTTCACATTGCTTCTTCCATTTCAATATTTTTGAATTCGATGTAGAATCTATATCGAAAACTAAATTTAGGATCAATCCCAAAGCACTCGAACCCATTAGTGATTTTATCCCTATGTCGCTTTCGCTTCACCAAACACTTCATAAATGCTTATTTGTTTATTTTTTAATAAGCAATACCTTTCTTTTTCTCCAAGAAACGGACAAAGGTATAATTATTCGTTTTATCACAAAGTAGAATATTTGTTTATAAATTAATTTTGAATTAACAGTTGTAGTTACAATCATACAACGGAAGTGTGTTTTTGAAAATCTTTAAAATGAATAAAACAAATAAAATTTAATAATTAACGAAATGGCATGACATGAGACATCATGATACAAACATGCGACCTTCATTTTAATTTGTTTTCAATTTTTAAACCGACTACTAATCATGTATTTGTGTTGTGTTGGTCCAAATCATATCACATGAAAGAAACTAATCTAATAGTATAAATTTCTAAATATTTAAATTTTTGTGTTTCCTTAAACATTCACAAGTTAGTACTGGTATCTTATGGATAAAAAGAAACAAGTGGGTTAAAAGCGAGAGGAAATGATAAAGTTAGGGGCTTTATTACAATTTTCGTGGTTTTTGATCACGAATTGAATAGTTGACAAGTCTAGAATTTGTCTTTTTCCCTGTCACTTGTCAGTGAGTATACAAAACTATACACAGAGAGCCCTCGAATGTCATATTCACACAGGGACCTTCCGTTAAACTCCTTTTTATAATCTCTCATTCTCTCTTCTCTCTCTCTCTCTGGTTGCTCTTGGCCATGGTTGTGAATAGTCAAGCTTTCTTGTTGGCATTAATTGCATTACTTGCAGCTACCCAATTGCCTTCACTAATGGCTGCAGGTTTCTCTTTTTCGATTTTCCTCTGTTTTCTTCTCTCTTAAAGCTTCATTTTTTAATCCTGTTTCTTGCCTAAATCAGGATAAGATGATGTTAATGTTGAATTTTGGGCTTCTGGGTTTTGCAAATTTTGTTGCTTTCTTTGACTAGATTTAGCGTTTCGATGGAAATTCGCATAATTTTGGTTCATTAGTTGCTTACATGCAAATACTCTGTTTGTGAATTGAAACCAGATCTTGAGAAACCATAAAAATTCAAGCTTTGTTTGTTTTTTTCAAGCTATTGTGGTTAGAAAGTTTAAAGGTTGAAACTTGTGGACCAATCTTTCTAGGTTTTGAATCAAGTCTCCGTTGTGTAAAACTTGTGGACTAATGCTGCATTGTCATGTGTGTTTGCAGATTGTCCATTAGATTTCAGTGGATCAAATTTCACTCTAGTAGCTTCTGTGTGCTCCAACATAACCAACAGAGGGAAATGTTGCCGTTACATGAACGCCTTTGTTGCGGTATCCGTGGCTCGTTACGCTAACTTGTCAACTAATCTTGGAGTCACATCAGATTTATCTGAAACCTGCATTGCTTCCATCTCTAGAACCATGGAGAGCTATGGAGTCTCGAGAAATGCCACTAGTTTCTGCGGTTTGGGAACCAAGATCCTTGTTAAGTATGACTGCGAAGGTCGAACCACTGTAATACAAATGCATCAGTCTCCGGGATTTGGACATGTTTCAAGAAATTGCAGACTCCCATTTTCGCCAGGACACCAATGCAGGAAGTGTTTGAATTCTGGTATCACTTACCTTCGTAATCTCATAGGTGCAGAGAGTAATAACATTACATTGAGTACTTGTCGTGACGCTACTTATGCTACATTAGCAAGCCGAATCGGCGATGCATCGGCTCTTGAACTCCTTGGTTGTTTCTTTCAAGTGACAGAGCTTAGCATTCCTTCAGGTTAGACACATGACTTGCAATTTTCTTAGTATCACATCAGTTTTTGGTCAATCTGTTTTCATCTGACTTCATTCGAATATGGACAGAGTCATTTTCACCATTGGCAAGTCCTGAACCTTCTCCAAGCACAGTTGGTGCTATTAGCCCGAGCAACAGTGATTCTCAAATGACTACAAGTAGAAGCACCAATCCATATCACTTAACAATGGTTCCAACCATTGGGATTGTTGTTACAGCTGTTGCTCTTACGATGCTCGTAGTCCTGGTAATTCTTATCCGTAGAAAAAACCGGGAACTCGATGAATCTGAGAGCTTGGATAAGAAGTCAACAAAATCAGTTGCTTCTTCCTTGCCTGTATTCAAGATTCATGAAGGTGTGGATATAGAAAGTTGAGTTCTTTGTTTTATTTTATCATACCAAAGAAGAGACTTGAACAATCTTTTTTCTGCAGATGATTCTTCTTCAGCTTTCAGAAAATTCAGCTACAAGGAAATGACAAATGCAACGAATGATTTCAACACAGTGATTGGTCAGGGAGGTTTTGGTACTGTTTACAAAGCCGAGTTCAGCGACGGTCTGATTGCAGCGGTGAAAAAAATGAACAAAGTCTCTGATCAAGCTGAACAAGATTTTTGTAGAGAGATAGGGCTTTTAGCTAAGCTGCATCACCGTAACCTTGTTGCTTTGAAAGGCTTTTGCATTAACAAGAAAGAAAGGTGACGAATCATGCATTACTTTTTCGCCTTCTGCATTTATCTAAACCGTAAAATATAGAGTATATACTCATCTTCTTTTTCCAATCCTCCAGGTTCTTGGTCTATGACTATATGGAAAATGGCAGCTTAAAAGATCATTTACATGGTATGTATATGTTTCTTCTACATTAAGTTTACGAATCCAGAGTGTTGAATACTTTTCTTCTTTCAATTTTTTTCCTTTGCAGCCATTGGAAAGCCTCCACCTAGTTGGGGAACAAGAATGAAGATTGCAATTGATGTGGCAAATGCTTTGGTAAATATTCCAAAGTCTTTCATCTACATTTTCTCTGTAAACTGATTTGATAATACATCTTTTACAGTTTTTGGTTCTTGGCTGCACGTTGTTCTCTCCTCCAGGAATATCTTCATTTCTACTGTGATCCTCCTCTGTGTCATAGAGACATTAAATCAAGCAATATATTACTCGATGAGAACTTCGTTGCTAAGGTATGTAGCATTTGTATCTTCTGCGTTAGAGAAACCTTTCAAGTTGTTGGAAAAACCTTTCAATGATGTATTTTTGGTGCAGCTTTCAGATTTTGGCCTTGCACATTCGTCCAGAGATGGCTCTGTTTTCTTTGAGCCTGTGAATACCGATATCCGTGGAACTCCAGGTTAGTGAGAGATACTGAACAGACTAACTTGACTACTTTTGATGGAAACAGAGTTTTAAGAATTTGAAGTTTTTTCAGGTTATGTAGATCCAGAATATGTAGTAACGCAAGAGCTGACAGAGAAGAGTGATGTGTACAGCTACGGAGTTGTGTTGCTGGAGCTCATAACCGGGAGAAGAGCAGTCGATGAAGGCAAGAACCTTGTGGAAATGTCTCAGCGAAATTTGTTGACGAAATCAAAACACCGGGATTTGGTAGACCCGAGAATCAAAGACTCCATTGATGATGCTGGAAGAAAAGAGCTTGAAGCAGTTGTGGCGGTTGTGAGATGGTGTACCGAGAAAGAAGGCCGATCTAGGCCATCGATTAAACAAGTCCTGAGGCTGTTGTGTGAAAGCTGTGATCAGTTGCATAGTGCATTTGCTAAAGCGGTTGAGGAAGAGATAGGCTGGGATAGTAGGAAGAGAAGCAATTTGAGAATTCAAAGAGGCGATTCCCGGATCTTTGGTCCATCGTCTAGTACTACTTCCAGGTCACATTACAGCCGTAGTTTACCTCACTCTCCAATTAATGGACTTTCTTTCTGAGTTAGTCACATCTTCTCTATAGCTAAATCTGAAAGTTTACATATATATATGAAAATTATGAGTTCATATTGAAAGCTCTGATACTCTGCACTCTTAGTTAGATTCAGCTCAAAGATTTCTACATTGTAAGAGTCTCTCTGTAATCTCTCCTGTACAGTAGCACTATCATCTATTACATATTAGTCTCCCAATGTCTTCTTTTTGGTGATGTATTACATTAGCAGGCTCTTCTTGCTTTGACTTCACCTTCTTACCACGGACCGGTAAGGGTTCTTCTCAAGCATTGTCTTTTGGCCAGCAGTGGAGGCTGCTTCGACGATTCCTTTAGCTGCCAATTCAAGAAGTAGTATCAGTGAACAGTGTACCATCAAAGAGACAATAGAGTCACATTTAGACAAGACACAAAAGTCTGTTAATGTAGAGACAAGGATGCTGTATACATGAAATACAAAGAAAATTTTAAAAAGTATCTCCAAATACCTCACTATTCTGAGTTTTCATAATTTCAGCCTGCAACATAGGGAGACTTCAGTTAAATAACTGAGCCAGCTAGATTCTCTATGGAGAAGCAATAAAAAAAGGTAGAAAAAAAACCTGTTTTTTCTGCAAATCTTGATTCATTTGCTTGAGACTTTCGATCTCGGCTTCCAGTTCCAAGGTATAAGCCTGAGGTTTAACCGAAGAATCAAAATCGATATCAAAGTTCTTAAAAAGAAAACGGTAATGACAGTTTGGTTAGATTAACACTTTACCTGCTTTCGAGCCCTTGATCTAGCAGCGGATTCCCGATTCTTGATCATTCTCTTTTGCCTTCTCTCAACAACCTTCTCCAGGCCGGTATTGCTTCTTCTTGCCCGACCAAACACATAAGGAACTGGTGATGACCAAGCATTGTTTTCTGCACTGCTCGTCCCAGGAGAAGTAGCTGTAACAGTGGCCCCTGCTCCTCCCATATTACTGTTGACTGGACCATCTGCGCCAGTCTCAAATAAACCCCTGTTGACCATATTCACAGGCGCTGCAAATGTTACATTCGTTTGTTTTGGAAAGATAGTTGGAGGCAGTCTCTGATGTGGCTGCTGCAACTGCTGCTGATGTGGCTGCTGCTGCATGGTTCCACCAACTTTGAGGCCTAAACCAGGTGCTTTATTCCTGATCATAGAATTATTGTTGCCGTTGAACGATATGCTGTTTTGATCCGGCTGACCAAATCCAAACCCCAAACCAGCAGCACCGTTGTTAGCATAAAACCCGGTACTACTGTTTTCGTTCTGCTGAGCATTATCTTCTTTAACAACGCCAGCACGGAGCAAGAAATCCTCCAGAGTCATTTCCCCTAAAGTCTGTTGCCTCTCAGGCGCATCCGTTCCAGTATTCCCATTGCTACCTTCTTTCGAATTCAAGTATTTCCAGACTTCATCGACAGTCTTCTGACTAAGCGTTCTAGGCAAAGTCAAGGAGCCTTGCCTCTGTAAAGCATTCCCTCCCGGAACACAACCACTAGGTCTCGCTGCTGCAACCGAAGATGTAGCAGTCATAAAGGCTTGAGTATACTCAGTAGTCCATATGTTCTTGAGTAGCTCATCCATATTCATTGACCCAAAATCTTTCCCTGGCTCACCTAATGTACTCTGAAGCTCATCAAACGTTAAGGAATATAACGAAGACTGCCTCGCCAATGGCTTTGACTGGTTAGCATTACACTCATTCCCTCCAGACAAATCGCCGCCTAAGTTGTTGAAATCGATGTGAGTACCCATACTTCTTCTCTGTTTCACAAGAAATCACTTCCTTCCAATTCTTCAGTGGAAAAAAACAAACGAATCAGACCCTTTTAGCTTTACCTAAGAGATAGCAATACCAAAAATATTGAAACCGGTTTAGGAGTAGATCACACAACTATGTATCACATAGTGTTTAAGTATACTTGCATAAGAGCAAGCAAAGAAGACCAAAGCAAAAGAGAGGAACTTTCATATAAATGTCTAAACTTTATATAGTTTTAGCCAGAAGCAATCAATCACAGACATATCACAAAAGTTTGATCCAGAGAGTATAAATTGGATCCTTGGTTTCAGAGAAATCCTAAAGAAAAATAAGATTGAATCAAAGTCCATAGCTTTGACCATTCTTGAATAAATCCAGAAGATAGATCAAGAACCCAACAAGAAGATGACAGATCTATTACAGATTCCGGAGTAAAAGCAAGATCACATAAACCCTCGAGAAGAAAAAGAAAAAAAAGTCGTATCTTTAAATTCACTAGAAATAGTTACTTCTTTCATTACTACTACTACTTGATTTAGAACATAGAACAAAAAAAGACAAATCTAATAATTATGAATCGGACCAAAAAAAAAAAGCATAACACTTCAGGGGATGTGATAAGACAAAGACAGATTCCATAAGAAAAAAAAATGAAAACGGATAAACAAAAATAAGGAAGCTTTACCTAATATGATTGGCGATTGCTGAAAATAGAGAAGAGCTGCGAGAGAGAGAGAGAGACGACAAGTGTGTTTGTAGTAGCTTCGACACGAACTGCCATTTTAAGGGGTTAAGCTTTTTCCTCTTAAGTTTTTTTTTTTATTTTTTTTAATTTAATTTTTAGATATTTTGATTTCATATTTTTGTAATAAACTACATAAATATCTCGTTTTAATGATTATTAAATTTGTTAAAAATAGTCACTTAATTTAGCTGACAACCACGTTCATGTCTAACCAATAAGAAGCTGTAACGTGTGAGAACTTTAGTCGTTGATGGTGTCCTTTGCCTTGTTTTCTTTAAAAATGGGATTAAATCTGAGACAAATATCCCATATTAAGGCTTAAATTTTAATTCGCCAATCGAATTTCAAGAATTTTTTTAATATTGATTATGTGTTATATACTTCAAAATTTTGCTTCAACAATAATATCGCTAAAAAACAAACTGAAATTTATCATTTTTGAATTGCACTAAAATTTTGTTTGATTTTTGGTTGGCTAATTTTTTCAAAACCAAATTTAAAAAATTCCAACGATCATCTGAAATTTAAGAATGTCTAGTTCTACTTATGGTGTTTACAACGATCAAAGAGAAAACCACGACGATTTTCGTAGATGGTGATTTATGTCTTTGATCCATATGATGAATATTATATACCATCAAAATATTCATCATGTGGATTTTATATTATTATCATGTCGGTCGGAATACCAAATGTTAAAATTATGTGCCAAATTAAATTTAATATCATGTTGTTGTCACTCTTTTTTTTTTTATTCTTTGGGGCAACAAACATGTTGTTGTTACTTTTGGGGAGGTATTGGAGAAGATAACCTCAAGGCTTACGGGTTGGAAGAGTCGGTTTCTCAGCCTAGCGGGTCGTGTGACGTTAACTAAAGTTGTACTATCGTCTATTCCGGTTCACGCAATGAGCACAATATGCATGCCAAAATCGATTCTAGATAAGTTGGATCACGCATCTAAGTCATTCTTGTGGGGAAGTAGCGTGGAACATAAGAAGCAACACTTAGTAGCTTGGAATAAAGTTACTAGACCGAAATCAGAGGGTGGGCTTGGAATTAGAGCAGCCCAAGACATGAATAAGGCCTTAGTGGCGAAATTGGGTTGGCGGCTATTTCATGATCACGATAGCTTATGGGTGAAGTTGGTGAAGAAGAAATATAAAGTGGGAAATATTCATGATGGATCATGGTTGATTAAGAAAGGGACTTGGTCGTCAACATGGAGGAGCATTGCTTCGGGGCTGCGGGACGTTGTTATCCCGGGTAAGAGTTGGGTCTTGGGGAATGGAAGACAAGTCAAATTTTGGACAGACCGTTGGTTGTTTAATAGGATCTTGTCCGAAGAAGCGGGTGGTCTGTTACCACAAGGATACGAATCGATGGTGGTGAATGATCTATGGAGAGATGGTAACGGGTGGAGGATGGATATGATCACGCCGTACATCTCGAACAATGCTAGACTGGAGTTAACATCAGTCGATGTGGACAAGGTAACGAGAGCTAGGGATCAGTTGTCTTGGAGTGAAAGTGTGGATGGGAACTTCTCGGTAAAGTCAGCATACAATCTACTTACAAGGAATAGTGACCCGAGACCTAACTTGGAGAAGTTTTATAGTCGAGTATGGAGAGTGACGGCACCGGAGAGGGTCCGAGTGTTCCTTTGGTTAGTTGGGAACCAAGTACTCATGACAAATACCGAACGGAGTAGACGGCACTTGAGCAGTACGGATGTATGTCCAGTTTGTAAAGGCGGAGTAGAGACGATACTTCATATTCTTAGAGATTGCCCGGCGATGATGGGAATATGGACTAGGATTCTACCACCGCGGAAGAGACGCACTTTCTTTGACAAATCCTTGCTTGAATGGGTGTTTGACAACTTAAGTGATGAGAATGAGTATTGTGAAAGTACATGGGCTACGATGTTTGCGATGGCAGTATGGTGGAGTTAGAAATGGAGATGTGATAACGTGTTTGGTAATAACAGAAAGTGTAGAGATCGGACACGGTTTATCAAAGAGCTAGCAAGGGATGTAACTCTCGCATAGGTTACATAATGGGAGCAGTACATCAGGGAGTCGGGGTGACGTGCTAGTTGGATGGGTTATGCCAACGGATGGATGGATTAAGCTTAATACAGACGGAGCCTCCCACGGGAACCTGGGCTTAGCGACGGCGGGAGGAGTTCTCAGAGATGGGTATGGAGATTGGTGTGGTGGTTTTTCTCTCAACATAGGTCGTTGTACGGCACCATTGGCGGAGTTATGGGGAGTCTACTACGGCTTATATATAGCTTGGGAGAAGAAAATCACACGGTTGGAGCTGGAGGTGGACTCGCAGCTAGTGGTCGGATTTCTGAAGACAGGGGTGAGTGAGATGCATCCGCTGTCGTTCCTGGTGCGCTTGTGCCATGACTTTTTATCGAGGGACTGGATAGTCCGTATTTCACATGTGTATAGGGAAGCTAACCGTCTTGCTGACGGGTTAGCGAACTATACGTTTTCTTTGTCTAATGGTTTTCATTTCTTTGATGCTGTTCCGAATGATGTTGATTCACTTTTTATGGATGACGTGATTGGGTCTACGCGCCCAAGACGGATCCGTTTGTAATTTGTTTTATTTTTTCTTAATAAAAGACGTAGTCTCCCATTTCTCACCAAAAAAAAAAAAAACTTGTTAGTCATGTAAGATATTTTGTGTGCTTGTTAAATTGGAATTATTATTAAACATAAATACTGTTGAAAAAAGGCAGAAGTGGGCAGTGATTCTTTTTGGGCCCCATCATCCCAATGGTGTGCGAATTTTGACATCAAGCAATAATAATTGTTCCAAGCAACCCAAAAGAAGAAGACTTGCGTCGAGTTTAATACAATTCACTTCCAAATATGGAAATTTTGCCCTCTCCTCATTTGGTAAATGGTATGTTGATGATTTCTACTTGATAACTTATTTTATTTAAAAGAATTGTCCACTTTTTTTTTGTATGAAAGAATTGTCCACTTTTGTGTCTCGCTGGACCAACGTATAGAATGGGCATCAAACGATGATAAAGTCCACGTATATTTTTTTTAGATAATTAGATTAGAGACTATGAATCAGACGTAAATGAGTTTTTTTAGTAATCTGACATAAATTCCAAAACAATGAAATATTTAGTCTTTCATGTTTCATTTTGCCAATAACTCTACACGCTTCTGATATTTGGATTCCGAATCGCTATTGTATGAGATAAAACATTTGATTTTTGCCGTTTTCGAGATGATAAAGCGTGTTATATCTAACTAGTTATTATAATTATCCGACTCTGTGATGTTTACTTTCTCTCTTGTTCATCATCCCGCTTTTTCATTCTGTGAACCATTAGTCTCATCCGCCTTTAACATCTCCGGTAACTGTTCAACCACACTCCAGCAAAGCAGAAATATAGTCTTGCTTCTTTTTCTAAACGCGGCGTCGAAGAATTTATCATCACTGAAACGGTAAGCCGAGTGTAGCGTGTATACAAATATACAAATGTTAATAATGCTTTATATATGTATTTACATATATACAAATGTTAATAGCACTCTATATACGTGTTTACATTATGCAAATGTTAATAACGCTCCATGTACGTGTTTACATGTATACAAATGCTAATAATGCTCTCTATATATATATTTATTTACATGTACACATATACCAAACTATTTAACACTATAATTATTTCTAATGCTCTATGTATGTGTTTATATGTATACAAATGTCAAAATCCTATAAAATATTTATTGGGTTCATGAAACTAGGTTAGTTGTCTAAACAATTCGAAATACTATTTATTGGGTGTCCATGCAACTATGTTCGTTGTTTACATTTTTCGATTCTCGTCTAAAACTGTTTTTATTACAGATTCAAATTAGATAAAATTCAAATAAAGTCGTTTGCATTTAATAACCGTCACCTTATTATTCAGTAAACTGATGAACATTTATTACATGTAATGTTGTACTTTTGATGTCTTAAAAGTCATAAGCATCTTTCCACGCGCAAAGATAAATCAGGTGGTGGTTTTTTCGTTATTAAGCTGAACTCTAGACCTATTTATCTAATTTATTTACCTTTGTTAAAGATCAAAAACCCATATTGTCAATTACCTAATTTCACATCCAATTTTTGTCTCTGCACCAATTCACTCTTTTTTTGGCATCTATGTGATCATTGATATTGTAATGCTAAATTTTGAATTCTTAATAACCTCTGCTTTCTTATGGAGCAAAACATATTATTTTTACTCATTCAACAACTTTCTACTAACAAACCTCACAAATTTGTTTATCATAAAAAAAACTTGACTGATAATTTGGTATGTCAGAGTAATAGCAAAATAACAAAATAACTTAATAATTATTCAGTAGAAATAACTGAACAAGATTAATTTCGATAGAATAATTACAAAATTTTTAGTAGGGTTTCATGTTTTTTTAGTTATATTTTTAACATGCTAGTTGTATATAGTGGAAATACTTTTTACAAACGTGGAAACCTGATGAATATTGTGAATGGTAAAAAGTAGCGAAATTACGTTTTCAAAACGTGAAAACGTGAACAAGTGATATAGTATTTATCTTGAAGAGTTTTTCTAATATTTACAAAAAAGTTTCGACTCTTATTTTTTTCTTTTAAAATAAAGAGTTTGAATTTAGAAACATATAATATAAAGGGAGAAAAGAGAATATACTATAATGAAAAATGACACATAAATCTTTGCTTAACTAATACTTTCCAAATTTCAAATGATTTTTTACCATATCAACACTAATTTTTGAAAGAAAAAGACATACAATCCTTTTAGAAACTAACAAATAATCAAAATGTCATTTAGATTTTTTACCAAAAATATATAAAATAGATAAATCTAAAATTATTACCAATATTTCACATTCACATTTTTTTTGTTCACACTTTCTCTCTTGTTTTTTTTTTTTTTTTCTTAGACGATAAGGAATCGCAAAACCCTAACCATAACAGATATCTACCATTCGCCTCTCTAGCCACAACCGTTTATTTTTATGACCACAACCGTTCATCTTGAAAAACCATCAAGAACCTTGAATCAAAAATATTAAACACTCACCATGTATTCTTGGTACTTTGTTTAATTGGATTCAAAGCAGCTTCTAAGGTCTTCCACTAGACCATCAAACTATAAACTATACGTGGCCCAAATTCATGGGTCCATCGATGACCTTAAAACAACTCGTGCATTGACTTTGAAGCTAAGCCTGAAAAATCAAAACATATAGTATGTTATATTAATTTACATTTCTAATCTTACCTTAAATTAAATAAAGCCTCGCACTGAATAATCAAAACAACATAAAACCCAACACACTTACCAAATCAATCAATTAACAAGAATCTTCCTTCCTTTAATCCTCAGAAAAAAAAGCAAAAACCTTTTTTCATCTCCTCCCTTTGATTCTTCCTCTAGTTTAATGGGTGTTTTCTCAAATCTTCGAGGACCCAGAATCGGAGCTACCCACGATGAATTACCGGCGGCAAATGGCTCTCCTTCGTCTTCTTCGTCTCCCTCTACATCAATCAAGCGAAAGTTGTCGAATTTATTACCACTCTGCGTTGCTCTTGTAGTTATCGCTGAGATCGGGTTTCTGGGTCGGCTCGATAAAGTCGCTTTAGTCGATACGTTGACCGATTTCTTCACCCAGTCTCCGTCACTCGCGCAGTCTCCACCGGCGAGATCCGATCGGAAAAAGATCGGATTGTTTACTGATAACTGCGAGGAGTGGTTGATGAGAGAAGATTCAGTTACTTATTCTAGAGATTTCACTAAAGATCCAATTTTTATCTCTGGTGGTGAAAAGGTAAACATAAATGAATCAAAATTTCTCTTAAAGATAGGTTTTTTTCCATTTACTTTTGGCTTATCTTATGTTTTGATCATTCCTTTTTGGGTTAAGTTTTAAATTTATGATTCTGTCTCAATTGGTAGGACTTTAAATGGTGTCCTGTGGATTGTACATTTGGAGATAGTTCAGGGAAAAAACCAGATGCTGCGTTTGGATTAGGTCAACAACCTGGAACTCTTAGTATAATCCGTTCCATGGAATCAGCACAGTACTATCCAGAAAATGATCTTGCACAGGCACGACGGTGGGTAAGCACAATCTCAACAGTTGCTTAACGTATTTCATGACGTGTCTTTTGGTAGGATGTGTATAAATGTAATGTTCTTGTTCATCAGGAGAGGCTATGATATAGTGATGACCACTAGTCTATCATCAGATGTTCCTGTTGGGTATTTTTCGTGGGCGGAGTATGATATTATGGCTCCGGTACAGGCTAAGACCGAGAAAGCTATCGCAGCTGCTTTTATTTCTAATTGTGGTGCTCGGAATTTTCGTTTACAAGCACTTGAAGCCCTGATGAAAACTAACGTTAAGATTGATTCTTATGGTGGTTGTCATCGAAACCGGGATGGAAAAGGTAACATAGGAAACTAGGCAAATTAAACATTGGTAGATCAACGAGCTGTCCTTCTGATGTGATTTGTTTCATTAAATTCATATAGTTGACAAGGTTGAAGCTCTTAAGCGATACAAATTCAGTTTGGCTTTTGAGAATACTAACGAGGAGGATTATGTTACCGAGAAGTTCTTCCAATCCCTAGTTGCTGGTATGTTTTAGATTTTATCTCTCTGTGAGCATATCTTACAACTTCTTGTTGGTGATGTCGTTAGACAACAAAGTATTTCTTTCCAGAAGTATTTCATTAGAACTTTATATAAAGCTAAGCAATTTTTCAACATTTGATCTCAGGATCCGTCCCCGTGGTAGTTGGTCCTCCAAATATAGAAGAATTTGCGCCTGCTTCAGACTCATTCCTTCACATTAAGAGTATGGGAGATGTAGAGCCAGTTGCAAAGAGAATGAAGTATCTCGCAGCTAACCCTGCTGCTTATAATCAGACACTAAGGTCCGATTTTGTTTCCATAAATGATTATAAATGTGTGCAATGACTTCTTCTTGACAGCTTCATGATTCTGTTTTGATTTAGATGGAAATATGAGGGTCCTTCAGATTCTTTCAAGGCACTTGTTGATATGGCTGCTGTACACTCTTCTTGCCGTCTCTGCATTTTCCTGGCCACGAGAGTCCGAGAACAAGAAGAGAAAAGCCCGAATTTCAAGAAACGACCTTGCAAATGCAGCAGGGGAGGATCAGACACACTTTATCATGTTTTTGTTAGAGAAAGAGGCCGGTTTGAAATGGAATCCATCTTTCTAAGGTAAGAAAGCCTACATATTTCACCACTTAAGCAGAACACAAGGTAGGATTAACCGGAAAATTGTTCTCGGAACCTTTCTTGTCCAATCCAGGGGTAAAAATCTGACTCAGGAAGCTCTAGAATCTGCAGTTCTCACCAAATTCAAGTCTCTTAAACGTGAGCCGGTTTGGAAGAAGGAAAGGCCTGGAAGCTTAAAAGGAGACAATGAGCTTAGAGTACACCGGATATATCCGCTTGGCCTAACGCAACGACAGGCTTTGTACAAGTTCAAATTCGAGGGAAACTCGAGTTTAAGTAGTCACATTCAAGACAACCCTTGTGCTAAATTTGAGGTTGTCTTCGTCTAGTTTCATTCCTCTGGATCTGTTTCAGGTATCGTCTCAGCTATGAAGACATTTGTCTGTGCTAGAATCTCAAAGTGCGAAACCAACCGATTAGATGAAACAAAAGGTTAATAGTCATGAGATTGGTGAACTCAGTTTCTTTAGGCCCTATCTGTAAATCGTTCTGACATTGCAGATGATCTGGATGCATAAATGTTTCAAGATTTGGAGGAATTTGATAGTTTTGAGAGTTCGTTAATTAATCCTTTAAATCTTTCTTGGGTTGATGCTAATCGTTGTTTAGAATATTCGATTAGAGAAAAGTGTGACGCAAATCGTTTTTTTTTTCTTTCATAAGTGTTATTTTATTAATAATATAGATAAACCATTACCAAAACAAGCCTTAAAACATTACAGATATACAAGAAAACTATTACAGCCCAAGAGAGAGGCCCATTTGGTGCACCTCGTGAAGAAGGTTATCTCCTCCCATAAACACACGTGTCAACCAAAGGCAAAATACATGTGTTGCAGGAGAACAACTAAGCTTTTTCCGTCAACCTTCACCGCCTGAAACTTCTGATCCGGTGAATCAAATCGTAGCCGGACAAAACATTTCCAAACGTCGATTCATCATTTTCTCACCGATTTACACTTAAAGGGACATGATACAGATTTTCAATCTGCTAAATCCCTAACCACTTGCTTGATAATTCGAAGCTCCAGTAAAAATAGCAGCAAAAGACATATTTTAATTTGCAAAGAAGAAATACTTAGGTTCACCCGTAGGGAAAGTCGTCAAATATGGTTTCTTTTCTTCGTCTCTTATTATCTTTTTTTTTTGGTGCAACTATCTCTTATTACCTAAAGAGCTAACCTTAGGTCCTTAGCTCAAATTCGACATATGATCAATAATGACATCAGAGAGTGAAGCAACAAAATCGTTTGTTGAATTTCTCTAAAAATGGGAGAGCATAAGATCTCATATAAATATAATATATATTTTTCTCAAATGTATATATTTACTTCTTCCTTTTTTTCTTTTTTCTTTTCTCAAATGTGTATATATTTTTTTTTTGCTTACAATGCAATTTCAAAGATACTTTTCTGGCCTTTGTGTAAACAATAATTAAAAAAAATAGCCAATAAGATTTTTAGATAAATTTTGTGATTGTTTTAAAAAATTTGCCAACAAAAATATTTGAAGGGAAAATGCATCGCATGGTGTGAGTCTGTGAGATGTATTACAAGTCACTAAAGTCCCACATCGGAAAGAACAAACTTTTTTCTCTTGTATATATAAGTTCAGCATACGTACCAGTACCGTCGAGCTTAGTAACGCAGGCTTGTGATCCAAGTGGAGACAACAAGGTGATGGAACATTGAGTCGATCTCAATGGGCCGGGTTCGGGTTAGGCTTTCTACTGGCCTGCCCATTCCAAGTCGGGAGTTGAGACCTGTGTCTTGAGCGAAGGCTCGGGGCTCTTGTATCTTAGAGCGGAGGAGACCGCGTGAGGCTGGTTTCACAGAGCAGCGTCCACCTTCCTCTCTCGACGGTGGAAGGATAACGGGCCGGTGCCTTCCGAGCCCACTATGACCCATTAAGCCGACTCCATCTGGACCATCACTTTTTTTGTTTTTTCCGAAATCTGTAACGTCACGCGACGGTGACGTCGGGAATCTTAAAGCTCCTTTTGCGGCTTTGCATTTCCAAACCGCTCTCTACTTTTCCTTGGGATTCTTCTTTTCGAGGCTATTCCTCTTTCATGTAAGAAACAGGCACGACGTGAGATTTTTTGTGCTCGAATTCGTTTATCCATAGCCGTGGTTTGGAGATATAGAACTCTACTTTGATGGATAGCCAAATCAAGAGCTCAAGTGAGTAATCAATTCACAGGTTCATTGGTTGATTTTGACTTCTTTATTTAGAAGTATGCACTGGCCATAGAGCTTCATAATCATCAACGTCATGTCTCCCATACTTATAGGGTTCTTAGAACATGTGAGTGATTGGAGCACTGAATAATTTCTTAGCTCATGATTATCCTCAAGTTAATCATTTTCTTGTAGGTCTTCTCTAGAGTTTTTCTATATGACTATATGTGCCAATGCGGGTTCTATGTTTATAGTGTTGCTTGCGTGGGAGACCAGAAGAAAGGACTTTTCTGTCATGATGTCTCATCACATAATTACCATCATCCTCATTAGCTCCTCCTACTTAGTGGGGTAATCAGATTTTGATCTGTCTATTTGCATTATCTTACAAAAAAGTACGTCTGCTTTTTCAACATTTGCTCTCAGGATCCGTCCCTGTGGTAGTTGGTCCTCCAAATATAGAAGAATTTGCGCCTGCTTCAGACTCATTCCTTCACATCAAGAGTATGGAAGATGTAGAGCCAGTTGCAAAGAGAATGAAGTATCTCGCAGCTAACCCTACTGCTTATAATCAGACACTAAGGTCCGGTTTTCCATAAATGATTATAAATGGTTGTGATAACTTCTTGAAAGCTTCATGCTTCTGTTTCGATGTAGGTGGAAATACGAGGGTCCTTCAGATTCTTTCAAGGCACTTGTAGATGTGGCTTCTGTACACTCTTCTTGCCGTCTCTGCATTTTCCATTTTTCCTTGCCAGGAGGGTCCGAGAACAAGAAGAAAAAAGCCTGAATTTCAAGAAACGACTGTGTAAATGCAGCAGGGGAGGATCAGACACAGTTTATCATGTTTTTGTTAGAGAAAGAGGCCGGTTTGAAATGGAGTCCATCTTCTTGAGGTAAGAAATCTTACCTATTTCAGAACTTAGTCAAACCAAAGAATAGACTCGTGTTTTAACCGGAATATGGGTCTTCTCCAATACAGGGGTAAAAGTTTGACTCAGGAAGCTCTAGAATCTGCGGTTCTCGCCAAGTTCAAGTCTTTAAAACATGAGGTGGTGTGGAAGAAGGAAAGGCCTGGAAGCTTAAAAGGAGACAAAGAGGTTAAAATACATCGGATTTACCCGCTTGGCCTAACGCAACGACAGGCTTTGTACAACTTCAAATTCGAGGGAAATTCGAGTTTAGGTAGTCACATTCAAGACAACCCTTGCGCTAAATTTGAGGTTGTCTTCGTCTAGTTTCATGCCTACAGATCTGTTTCAGGTATCATCTCAGCTATGAAGACATTTCTCTGTGCTAGAATCGCAAAGATGCAAAACAAACCGATTAGATGAAACAAAAGGTTAATAGTTTGTTACTAGAATATGCAGTTAAAAAATTAGAGAAAATATTCACAAAAATATTTGAGGTTAGAAAAATATTTTGTAACATGGTTCCCGACGGTAGGCTCCTGGCTCCGTGACATACTCTGGTAATAAATTCTATTGGGTACAAAATTTAGAGAAAATATTCACAAAAATAAATATTTGAGATCCTGAGAATCTTATAATCGACCAATTTTTTTTTTTTAATAATTGACCAATCATTAAACAACAAAGTTAGTTATATTCTCTCCTTCGTGCAATCTTCTGACTTTTTTATCTATAACCAACGAAAAATCTGAAACCTCATTTCATTATTCACCTGAACCAAAAGTTGTTTCTCTTTTTTCTTGTGTGAAAACAATCTCTCTTGGTTGAGTTATGAGCAGAAACCAGAATATTCTGATAATCATAGATTATGTATGTTCGACTTTGTTCTTTTCCCCTAGCACTTTAAGAATTTGTTTCTGTGTTTTGACTTGTTTGAAACAATAAAAATCATGTGTTTCAGGTCAAGGAAAAAATCGAATGGTGTATTCAAATGTATATGAGTTTGGAACAAACCATGACTTATCTCTATAATCATGACAAGATTCTTCATCATATCACTGCAACAAGTAAGTATAAAATACATATTTGGTTTCAAATTCAGAGAAATCTAATCCAAAAAAGCTATGATCTTTTCTTTCTTTTTTTTTCCAGTTTGGGAACATCTTCAAAGAGAGAACCCAAATTTCTTCAACGAATACAACAAACGATGTGAATTGGCTCGTCAAATAGCTAAATTCAATGATTTGCTAGCTCAGCAAAAAGATCTAATTGATCATAGCACTTCTGCACCAGGTACTTAATTATATATAAACCCTTGTGTCTATTTTTTTTTGTGCTAAAACCCTTGTGTCTGTCCTTAAGATTCAATTTATGAAGACATTTTTTTTTATTATGTCTTTTGTAGTAACAAAGTTTTTTTTTTTTTTTTTTTTTTTTTTTTTTTTTTTTTGGTAAAATGTAGTAACAAAGTTGCAAAAACCTAATGATCATCATGATGATTGGTTTGATTTTGCTGATATAGAAGATGCATTCCCTTCTTTATTCGATCCGGTTGTTGCACCGGGTACGTCGTTTACAGAGAAACTACTCTCTTTCTAGTTAAGACTATTTGTTAAATCAAAAGATCTGTTTTTTTGAATTTATGTTTTTTTTTTTAGTAACAAAGTTGCAGAAACCTAATGATCAAGATCAAATTTGTGATCAGTGGATTAATGGGTCTAATGATTTGGCTTCTATAAAAGAAACAGTTTCTTCTCTCAACGATCCGTCACCGTTTGCTGAAACACTACAATCAGATCCTCCTACAACTGGTCTACGATATGATATCGATTGTGATGATTTGATTCTTGAACAATTCGCTATAGATTTAGAAGATCAACAAAAGAGAATGCAAAAAATAATCCAGAGATCACCAACAAGATGTGTACTTTCCTCTGCAACATGAATCTACAACAGTAATTCTGCAAGAAGATTTTTTCATCAACAAAACAAAAAAATCAGTAAAGAAGCTTAGGCTAAACCAAAAATAACTACACACTACAAAATGTTCTTCATCTTTATTATCTTTTTTATTTGTTTTGTGCAACTATCTCTTATTAGCTAACCAGTTAACCTTAGCTCAAATTCGTCATATGATCAACAACGACATCAGAGAGTGAAGCAACAAAATTGTTTGTTGAATTTCTCTAAAAAATGGGAGAGGATAAGATCTCATATTAATATAATATATATTTTTCTCAAATGTATATTTTATTTTTTTTGCTTACAATGCAATTTCGAAGTACTTTTCTGGCGTTTGTGTAAACAATAATTAAAAAAATTTTAGCCAATAAGATTTTTAGATAAATTTTGTGATTGTTTTTAAAAATTTGTGTGAGACGTATTACAAGTCAATAAAGTCCCACATCGGAAGGAACAAACTTTTCTCTCTTCTATATATAAGTTAAGTAAACAGGTATTGAACGTCGAGCTTAGTAACGCAGGCTTGTGATCCAAGTGGAGACAACAAGGTGATGGAACACTGGGCCGATCTCAATGGGCCGGGTTCGGGTTGGGCTGTCTACTGGCCTGCCCATTCCAAGTCGGGAGTTGAGACCTGTGTCTTGAGCGAAGGCTCGGGGCTCTTGTCTCTTAGAGCGGAGGAGACTGCGTGAGGCTGGTTTCACAGAGCAGCGTCCACCTTCCTCTCTCAACGGTGGAAGGATAACGGGCCGGTGCCTTCCGAGCCCACTATGACCCATTAAGCCGATTCCATCTGGACCATCACTTTTTTTTCCCCTGTCGACGATTAACTTCTTCGGTTGTGTTTGATGAGTTCTCCGTGAAATTCGAGGTTTTGTGTCGCCGGGACATGGAATCTGTATCGTCACGCGGCGGTGACGTCGGTAATCTGGAAGCTCCGTTTGTGGCTTGGCACTTCCAAACCGCTCTCTACTTGGGATTCTTCCTTTCGAGGCTATTCCTCGATAGATTAGTCTTTCATGTAATAAACACTTTCTTCTTCGAATCATTTACATATTATCGTAATGGAATCGAGCATACTTTATGCGTTGGTGTGATTATCCAAAAACATAGAGGCTCTTGTAGTTTTCTTTTGGAGGAGCCAATGTATCAATGTTATTATGTGTCCGTATTTCGCATACATTTTACAAGAAATTGTTGTGATGTTGATTAGTGTGTTTCGTTGTTTTGAATCTTGCAGAGGGTATTTCATCAACTTCATGCCTCCCATTCGTAGTAGAGGGTTTTTAGCTCAATAATTCTTGGCCCACATCGGTAACTAGAGGAAGGAGCTCATGAAAACTCACTTATAAATATGCATGTTCCACATTCTTCTGTCCCAATGAGCTAAAGTAAAAATTATGGGCCGCTCACGTGTACGTGGGCCAAGAATTAAGGCCCAATTTTTATAAAATTTATCGGTTATAAAACCGATTTTATCATTAAGCGGCCGTATAATCGGATAACGCCTAATTTGTCCGATTTGAGTAAAATCGCGGCGGATGACTTCCGCCGAGCGACTTTCCGGACGCCTAGGCGGCTAGGCGGCCGCGTTTTTGAACAAGGGATATAGTAGATCAAAAGGGCAACTGATTTTATTCATATGCAGCTTTTATCGAATTGGTTTTCAGATATCTCAAATGGCACTTTAACATTGCTATTACTCATTAACTTTAGAGTAAAAGAGAGAAAAGAGTTGTTTTTGCAATCTTGTTTAAGTAAAACTAGTAAAGGAATTTCTTTTTGTTGTAAATGAAAATTCAACCCTTTTTGTATGTGTTAATGTAATTTGGACAGTGCTATTTTCTCAAAAAGAAGATTGTCTTCTGTGTGTTTTAACTCTATTCGTTGAAAGAAGTATAACCAAAGTCTAAAGAAGTACAAATAAAATTCGATCAAACCAATTTGTTTCTTGAGAGTTACTTTAGTAGTCAAACATTGCAAGAATGAAATGGAAAAAAAAAAGGGAATATGACGCGCCAGGTAGGGGTCGAACCTACGACCTTCTGCTTAGGAAACAGACGCTCTATCCACTGAGCTACAGGCGCTTTGTTGACATAACTATTATGTTGTTGATAATATTTATATTTGGAGGTTTTATACACAGTGGAGAAAATAAAGACACATTCTTTACATTGTAACCAAATTAGTAGAAAGATACATATTTTGTAGACAGAAAAATTGCGTGGTGCGATATTCTTGAAGTTTTTAGTTTGACCATATTTTTATGTGTTACAACTTACAAGTTCCTGTAGTTTTAGAATTTTAAATTAAAGGTAATAATAAATTTCAATAGTAAAAAAAAGCCTAGAAAAAGAAGATAATCAAAAACAAAAGAAGAAAATAATCTTCTATAAGATTTTATGTCGTAATCAAAAGCATTATTAGAAAAGAAAATCATATTGTTTGGTTTTTAAATCCCTTATTTAGGAGTAATTAGTATGCTTATAAAGGTAAGAGTAGATTTGTTTCTTTCATCCTAAAAAAGGTAAGAGTTGAATTTCTGTTCAATGGCTAGCTGTTCCGTTCAAACAGTGGAATGACCGGTTTGGGTTAGGACTAACCGGGTTTCTGCAAACCAAATGCCGTAATTATTGCAGACGTGTCACAATGGAACACTCGGTGGCTACTTGATCTTCATCAATCAATCAATCTTCTTCTACCTTTGCTCCAACTTGTCGGAAGAAACCTTAAATCAATCGAACGCAGCTCAGTGTAAATTAATCAATGGAGATCAAGCCTGGTTTATCCGCTCTCGTCACTGGCGGTGCCTCTGGGATCGGTAAACATTTCATTTCCTTCCAACAATTGATTTTTGTTTGTTATTGATGAAATCTACTGGCTAGCTTTCGTGTTTTGTGAAAATGTTTAGATTCGCTGACGCTGGATTATTTTTTCTTAGATTTACGTATGAAATTGGTGTGTGTCTGTTTTTTTTTTCTTTGCACAAATTTGGATGATGTAATAATCTTAAAATTTGGTGTGTGACGCATGAATTTTCTTTTACTCACTGGATTTGGTTCTTATGCATATATGTATTGAAAGCTTTTTACCAAGATGAAACATTTTTGGGTATTAAAAAGCACATCAGTACTATTGTCACTCTCTGTTTACTAAGTAACAAAACTAAGTAATACAATGTGATCTTTTTGGTGATGAGATGTTCAATTTTGTGTAGGTCGAGCTCTCTGCTTAGCTCTTGCAGAGAAAGGAGTGTTTGTTACGGTGGTTGATTTTTCGGAGGAGAAAGGACAAGAGACTACTTCGCTTGTTCAAAAAGCAAATGCCAAATATCATCCCGGGTTAAGCTCTCCTTCTGCTATCTTTGTGAAATGTGATGTCACTAATAGAGGTGAGTGTGTAGTTTAGCTTTAATGATGAAACAGAAAACTCTGTCTTAATGTTGTGTTAATTCTCTGGTTTATGAAACAGGAGATCTCCTCGCTGCTTTCGATAAGCATTTAGCCACATTTGGAACACTTGACATCTGTATCAACAATGCTGGGATTAGCACTCCTCTAAGATTTGATAAAGATGATACTGATGGATCTAAATCATGGAAACACACCATTAATGTCGATTTGATTGCAGTAATTGAAGGCACACAACTTGCAGTAAGTCTCACTTCGGTTTTTAGTGTCTCTGTTTTATATGAAACTTCTGATTAGTATGATTTTCCAATTTTGTGTAGATCAAAGCTATGAAAGCCAAACAAAAGCCTGGAGTTATCATTAACATGGGATCAGCTGCGGGTCTTTATCCAATGCCCATTGATCCTATCTACGCTGCCTCTAAAGGTTTTATACTTTACTTGTGTGTTATTGTTTCTTTCATTTGTTCATTGAATTAAATACTATGTATAATTACTTTTGTTTATCCCGTATGTTACATTTCTACAGCCGGTGTCATATTATTCACTAGATCATTAGCATATTACAGGCGTCAAGGGATCCGCATCAATGTACTTTGCCCTGAAGTAAGACGAATATCTGAATGTCTCTCAAAATGTTTATTACTGCTCCTATTGAACTATTTTAAATGGTACAATATATTTGATAAATAAGTGTAGCCACTAACATGATGAAACTTACGGCGTCATGCGTGAGACATATAGGTTTCGATTTTCGTTTTTTCTCATCAAAATTACTTGTTACTTCAAAAATCTCTGTTATGAATGTGGTTGTTACAATTGAAATACTTTTTAGCTGAGTGTTGTCTAAATTTTTGCTTCTGCACTTTTGCTGTGCAGTTTATCAAGACAGACTTAGCTGAAGCTATTGATGCTTCAATACTTCAGTCAATAGGCGGTTACATGTCTATGGACATGTTGATTAAAGGTGTGTACGCATATCGAATCATAGACTTGGGTTTAGATATCTTAGGTATCGGCTAACATATGTCTGCCGGACATGTTCAGGCTTTCGATTTATGTTTCATATCGAGAAAATTATTTTGTTTTACGATTTTTCGACATGGTTGATTAGTTTAGTAGAATGATGAGAATTAGTCCGGTTCAGAAAGATTTGGAACACATGAATGCTCTTACGTTTTCAACTGTATGTATCTCTGTTATATGGATTGGTAAATGTTCTCACCTCTAGCTTCTATTGAAAAGCATTGCAAGTTTTTCCAATATAGGAAGGATACCAGTATGAGATCAAATCATTTCATTCATGTGTTTGCCATATTTTTGCTTTAGGTGCTTTTGAGCTTATAACCGATGAGAAGAAGGCTGGGGCATGTCTATGGATTACTAACCGCAGAGGTTTGGAGTATTGGCCAACTCCAATGGAAGAGACAAAGTACTTGGTGGGTTCAAGTTCCAGGAAAAGACCTTCCTTTAAAGTATCTTCCAAAATTGAACTTCCTCAAAGCTTTGAGAAAATGTAAGTTAGTATGTGACTTTATGAGATCAGAACACAGGTTTCAGGAATGTTGTATTTCTATCTCCTCTTAGACTACACATACTGATGGCTTACTCTCCCCTTCAGAATTGTACACACCTTATCTCATAAATTCCGCAACGCTACCCGCATAGTCCGTGCACCACTAAAATTACCCATTGGACCACACCAAGTTCTCCTGAAAATCATCTATGCTGGTGTTAACGCAAGTGATGTAAGATCTTTATTACCATCTACCGTGTCCAAATTTTGTTGTTGTACTTTTAACTGTTTTTAGATTCCCTCTCTGTCTCAGTTATTAGGTAACTCACCCTTCTTGTGAAATGCAAACTTTTTAATTGGTCCTTTTTGTATACCATGAGTAGGTAAACTTCAGCTCAGGTCGTTACTTTAGCGGCGGCTCTCCGAAGCTTCCCTTTGATGCTGGATTTGAGGTACATTTTAACTTCTACAGCTTTTAGTGGACCATGCTTTATCGGGTTAACATCAGATTCCAAATTTGCTTCAATTTTCCAGGGAGTTGGACTAATAGCAGCAGTAGGAGAATCTGTTAAGAATTTGGAAGTTGGGACTCCAGCTGCTGTTATGACGTTTGGAGCATATTCTGAATACATGATAGTATGAGAGCTACTAAACCATATAAGCAAAATATTGACATTTTTCAAGGCTTCAGCGATCATGTGAACCTGTCTTTTTTGGATTTAGGTATCTTCTAAGCACGTGCTTCCTGTTCCGAGACCAGATCCAGAAGTTGTTGCCATGCTTACCTCGGGATTAACTGCATTAATCGCCCTTGAAAAGGTCGTACTAACGAGTGTTATTAACTGTCCGTTCTCATCGTTTTTCATTTCAGACTTCCAAATTCTTTTTTTTCGTATGTCTTAATAATTAGTCCAAGTAACAGATTATTCCTATATGATATTCTTAAGTTGCTAGTTCAATGACATTTTCATTATCATATGGGAATTCACAGGCAGGACAAATGAAATCAGGTGAAACAGTACTTGTGACTGCTGCAGCAGGAGGGACTGGACAATTTGCAGTCCAGGTATACAAACTTAAAGTTGACCGTATGAGACTATTTTAGTTGTATGTCCTGTAGTTGTTTAAAGTATTAACCATAGCATATATCATTTCTGTTTCATTTGTGGAAGTATTTATGCCATATGAAAAAATAGATTTTGAGAGATTCTCTATGCAGCTTGCAAAGTTAGCAGGAAATAAAGTGATTGCTACTTGCGGGGGATCAGAGAAGGCCAAGCTATTGAAAGAGCTTGGGGTCGATCGAGTCATAGACTACAAATCCGAAAATATCAAGACGGTAGGTCTCGTGTAGAAACTTTTATTAGTATATGTGGCTAAGTGACGATTATTCATGGTGATCTAATCTTCACAGGTCTTGAAAAAGGAGTTTCCAAAGGGTGTGGATATCATCTATGAATCTGTAGGTGGTCAAATGTTTGACATGTGCTTGAATGCTCTTGCTGTTTATGGAAGACTCATCGTGATTGGAATGATCTCTCAGGTTCACTATGATGTCACTCTCTATACGTCTTTTATTTGATCAGTTATGTCCATTCACCAGTTCTGTTGTATTAAGCTTTTTAAATTGCTAGACGTCTGATTCCTTTTTTCCAGTATCAAGGAGAGAAGGGATGGGAACCCGCAAAATATCCAGGGCTCTGCGAGAAAATTTTAGCAAAAAGCCAAACCGTGGTATGTTGAAACGGTTGTGTGATCTGCTTTGGTCTCCCCCTTTTGCATTCAATCCTGGTTTTTGGCATCTATGATATTATTTAGAGTTTGACAATGTTCTTTCAACTCAAACCGCTAAATCTAAAATGTTGATCTAGGAAACTCATATTCCTTGAGTTGATTTCAACTAAACAAACACCAATTTTTTTCAGGCTGGTTTCTTTCTGGTGCAATATAGTCAACTGTGGAAACAAAATCTTGACAAGTTATTCAATCTTTACTCTCTCGGAAAGCTTAAGGTTATTCTTGAATTTCTTTGCTTACATTCAGTTTTGTTCACCAAATTGATTCTTGACTAACTATTCCAAACACCACTTTACTTTCTTTTTTCCACTTTGGCAGGTTGGGATTGATCAGAAAAAGTTTATAGGTCTAAATGCTGTAGCAGATGCTGTTGAATATCTGCATTCGGGTAAAAGCACCGGAAAGGTTAGATATCTTTTTCTTACTTACCGAATAGTTTGAATAAGAACCAATCATAGGACTACAATCCTTTATTGCAAATATGATTATGTAACGTTTGATGTGTTGTATATAAACTTGGTGCTATGAGTCATGACATGTTATAGTGTTTACAATTATAGCTTGATGTTAACCAGAATCTATTGTTATTCAAATCTTTTGTGTAGGTTGTTGTTTGCATTGATCCCGCATTTGAGCAGAAAACGTCGAGACTGTAAACAAATCATCCACAAGGCAAAATCCAGTTTGAGATGAACATGATTGGAGCTTTTCCTTTCTTCTTCTTCTTTGGAAGCAAGAAAGCGTTTAGTAAGTAGAGAGTTCTTTGATCTTACGCTTACAATAAACAGAGGATTTTTTTTTCTTTTTTACTTAATATCGAATCTAAGTTAAGCGTGAAAGTACAATTACACAACACCACACCACAAAAATAAGAAAGAACCGACAGAATAATAGGTTTTATGGTTTCAGCATCAATAAAACTGTAATTTTTCTACAAATGATCAATGAATGCATTTCTTGTGGGAAATAAGATTATTATTTATTTTTTATTCGTCTATAACGTGCCGGAATTTTTTAAATCGGGTATAAAATAAAAACTTGTAATTTTGTTAAAATAATTAAAAATTAAAAAAAAAACTCAAGGAGGTATTTTGTTTTTAAAAGAAAGTTTTATAGTGTGATGGATAGTATTACACTGTACTTTAAACAATACTATTCATAACTCTATCTAAATGCTGGAATACTGTACTATTGGAAAGAATTTTCTAATGATTTATTCCTTGAAATAGAATCCTAAACTAGCAGAACAATAAAAAAGTCAAGACAAGAAAGATTTGGTCCTTTGAACTTTGAAGATAGTTGTCAAAATCTGGCCCTTACTAGCTATTATAAAATTACAAGTAATCAAAACCTTCCATAAGAATCCATCTGCTTTTCTTTTTGTCATTATTCCTTAATTTACAAACAAACAAAAAAATAAAGAGAAACAGAAAAAGGCTACGTGTCCAGTCTCAATGCTACGCGTCGCATAATGCATAATAATAAATTCTAATTATTTATTCTCATTTAAAAATATACTCCCTCCGTATTTTAATAATTATCGTTTTAGAATTTTTATTTTTTTGAATTGGATGTCGTTTTCAAATTTCTATGCAAAATTTCTTACTTTTTAATGTTTTATGACATCATAAAACATTAAAAAGTAAGAAATTTTGCATTGAAATTTGAAAACGACATCTAATTTTAAAAAAAATAAAATCCTAAAACGACAATTATTAAAATACGGAGGGAGTATATATTTAAAGTTGTCACTGACTAATAAAAAGGACTCACTCCAATTCCAACTCCAACTACAACACTCTCTTTCATTTTTCACATAATAATCAAAATCAATGGAATCTGAAATCGCCTCTGAGTTTCCTCCCTTCTGCCGGATTTACAAAGACGGTCACGTCGAACGACTCATGGGCACCAAAACCATCCCGGCTTCTCTAGATCCAACACACGACGTCGTTTCAAAAGACGTTATATACTCACCGGACCTTAACCTCTCCGTTCGTCTCTTCCTCCCTCACAAATCCACAAAACTCACCGCCGGTGAAAAACTCCCTCTACTTATCTACATCCACGGCGGAGCTTGGATCATCGAATCACCTTTCTCCCCAATCTACCACAATTACCTCACTGAAGTTGTCAAATCCGCTAACTGCCTCGCCGTCTCTGTTCAATACCGTCGTGCACCGGAAGATCCGGTTCCGGCTTCGTATGAAGATGCATGGTCCGCGATTCAATGGATCTTCTCTCATTCTAACGGATCTGGTCCTGTAGATTGGATTAACAAACACGCCGATTTCGATAAAGTTTTTCTCGCCGGAGATAGCGCCGGCGGTAACATATCTCATCACATGGCGATGAAAGCTGGTGAAGAGAAGAAGCTAGATCTGAAAATCAAAGGTATTGGTGTTGTTCATCCAGCTTTCTGGGGAACAGATCCGGTTGATGAATACGATGTTCAAGATAAAGAAACGAGAATCGGAATCGCTGACGTTTGGGAGAAGATCGTGAGTCCGAATAGTGTTAATGGAACGGATGATCCGTTGTTTAATGTAAATGGATCCGGGTCGGATTTTTCTGGATTGGGATGTGAGAAGGTTTTGGTAGCGGTGGCTGGTAAAGATGTGTTTGTGAGGCAAGGTTTGGCTTATGCGGCGAAGTTGGAGAAGAGTGAGTGGGAAGGAACTGTGGAGGTGGTTGAGAATGAAGGTGAAGGACATGTGTTTCATTTGGAGAAACCTAATTCTGATAAGGCTTTGAGATTCTTGAAGAAGTTTGTCGACTTTATTATTGGTTGATGAATGTTTTTTTTGTGTGTAAATGTTGTTGATGATTTTAAGTGTGGTATTTTGAATTTAATTATAGTTTATGTAATCTTGCTTTTAAGACATAAAACACATGAATTTCAGACTATGTAAGAGTTATATGATCCTGTTAAATTTGTGTTACTATTACTTTTTTCAGCAGAATTCAAATCCTATTATTTTCTTCACCTAATTAGAAATTGTGTAAGATATTGTTTTTTTTTTCTTTTTAATGTTGGTATTCAAATTCTAAGGGGAAAAATACATGAGAAAAAGGTTTGATCATACGCGACTGTGGTGGTCCAGTTTAAATGTCCGCAGGAAATTTCTCTCCTCGATTGACAAGAGTCACAAGACGTGTATCAATAAGTACCATGACACAAAGGGCGAGACCAAATGTCATCGTCATTTTCTGGTGTCAAAAAGAAATACGCAAAATGTCATTGAACAAATAATATGTGTTGAAGTACAATGAAGTAGCCACCCTCTTGTAGCAGCATTACGAAGGCACTTTTAAGGATTCATCAAAAACTCTTAACTTTAAAATTGTCATAATTTATGATTAAAATATGTTTAACGATGACTCAACCATTGTTGTTGCTCTTAAGTGCTAACGTGTGAGAAGTTGGACGCTAGAGCAAGGCATTGAGAGAGACGAAAAAAAGTACTATGAATGTATAAACCCATATTGGTTCTGATCGGTGTATTGCTAATTTTTATTTTTGACGTCAAGTAATTTTCTATTGAACATTTTGAATATTTATGTATTAAGAATATATATTATTGTTTTAAAATTTTTTGGTTCAAACACGAATTGAAACACAAATACACAGTTTCTTGAGGTATTATTTATTGGTCCCACCCAATTAATCAATTACAGAAAACCCCACCCTTCAACAAATCCTATCGTCGGTCGGTTTACCTATTTTCATCAAAATCCTTATCCAAAAAGAGCAACCTCTTCGCCGGCAAAAGATATTCCGGTAACCATGCTCCGAAGAATTACTTGTTCCTCTTCACTCGCTTCACCCTCTCTCTTCCTCCGCTTCTCTCGCCAATTTCCTCGCTCATACTTGACACCAACCACCTTCGCCGTCTCCGGCCGCAACATTCGCCGACTACCCACTCCGACCACTCTTCGTTGCATTTGTTCACACTCTTCATCTGAAATCGTATCCGAACATCCTCCGTTCATCCGGGTTTACAAAGACGGTCGTATAGAACGTTTTTCGGGCACCGAAACCGTCCCGGCATCTCTAAGCCCCCAAAACGACGTGGTTTCAAAAGACGTTGTATACTCACCGGAGAATAACCTCTCCGTTCGTCTCTTTCTCCCTCATAAATCAACAAAACTCGCCGCCGGTAAGAAACTCCCTCTACTTATCTACTTCCACGGCGGAGCTTGGATAATTGAGTCCCCTTTCTCCCCAATATACCACAATTTCCTCACGGAGGTAACCAAATCCGCTAACTGCCTCGCCGTCTCGGTTCAATACCGCCGTGCGCCGGAAAATCCGGTTCCGGCGGCATATGAGGATACATGGTCGGCGATTCAATGGATTTTCTCACATTGCGACGGATCTGGTCAAGAAGATTGGATTAACAAATACGCCGATTTCAACAGAGTTTTTCTCGCCGGAGATAGCGCCGGAGGTAATATATCTCATCATATGGCTATGAGAGCTGGTAAAGAGAAGCTTAAGCCTAGAATCAAAGGGACAGTGATTGTGCATCCAGCGATTTGGGGAAAAGATCCGGTCGATGAACACGATGTGCAAGACAAAGAGATCAGAAGCGGGGTTGCAGAAGTTTGGGAGAAGATTGTGAATCCGAATAGTGTTGATGGAGCGGATGATCCGTGGTTTAATGTAGTTGGATCCGGGTCGGATTTTTCCGAGATGGGATGTGAGAAGGTTTTGGTTGCGGTGGCTGGAAAAGATCTGTTTTGGCGGCAAGGATTAGCTTATGCGGCGAAGCTGAAGAAGAGTGGGTGGCAAGGAACAGTGGAGGTGATGGAGGAAGTAGATGAAGATCATTGCTTCCATCTCTTAAACCCTAATTCTGAAAATGCTCCCAAATTCATGAAGAGATTTGTGGAGTTTATCACTGGTTAATGTTGTTCTTTGTGTTTTTAGACTTCAGAGTGTATGACACGAATAAATTTTGATGTAACCTTTGAATTTGTTTTGACCAAAATAAAAAAAAAACCCTTTGAATTTGATTTGGTTATATAATTATGTTACAAAATTTTTATTTATAACGACAGAAAAACTCGTCATTATCCATGTGAAATCTATTGTTGTCGTGATTTTTTAGCAATTACTTACAAGTTCAGAATCAAGAAAGTAACGACGGGTTCATAAATACAACTAGTGAAAAAGATTGAGGTGGGTTATTGTCTGGATACATTTGTAATGAGAGTTTTTGTTTATACACGATCGGGTCCACCGCTTGTCTGATATCCAAAAATGGAAAGCAATCTAAGTTAAGCAACTTGTGATTTTATCATTTTGCTAAAAAAAACTAATGATTTGTTAGCATAAGTAACTTGTGAACATATCAAATATAACCAAGCCAATTCATATCTAGATTAAATAATTGTAGTTTTTAGAATAAGTGTTTACCTAATTGATCTTTTAACACAGATTTTTTCAATTCACTATATAGTTAATTACCATTTATTACCGTGATCATTTGGACCATATTTTTTTAACAATATAAGACTTGTCAGAGTTTCATTGGATAAAATCTCATATAAACCACTCTCTCCAGTCTTCACTCTGTTTCTGTTTCTTCACTCTCTTTTCCAAAGAAGATGGAATCTGATCTAACCACAGAGCATCATCTACCGTTCATTCGAATTCACAAGAACGGCCGCGTCGAGCGACTTAGCGGCAACGACATCAAACCCGCGTCTTTAAACCCACAAAACGACGTTGTTTCTAAAGACGTGATATACTCACCAGAGCACAACCTCTCCGTTCGTATGTTTCTCCCCAACAAATCTACCATGGGTAACAAACTACCTCTACTTATCTACTTTCACGGCGGAGCTTACATCATACAATCTCCTTTCTCTCCGGTTTACCATAACTATCTCACGGAGGTTGTTAAAACCGCTAACTGCCTCGCCGTGTCGGTTCAATACCGTCTTGCGCCAGAGCATCCGGTTCCGGCGGCTTATGATGATTCATGGTCGGCTATTCAGTGGATCTTTACTCATTCTGATGATTGGATTAATGAATACGCCGATTTCGACAGAGTTTTTATCGCCGGAGATAGCGCCGGAGCCAATATATCACATCACATGGGAATAAGAGCTGGTGAGGAGAAGCTTAAGCCTGGAATCAAAGGGATTGTTATGGTGCATCCAGGTTTTTGGGGGAAAGATCCGATCGACGAACACGATGTGCAAGACGGAGAAGTCAGAAACAAGATCGCATATATTTGGGAAAAGATCGTGAGCCCTAATAGTGTCGATGGAGTGAATGATCCATGGTTTAATGTGGTCGGAGGCGGGTCGGATATATCCGGATTAGGATGTGACAAGGTTTTGGTTGCGGTGGCCGGAAAAGATGTGTTTTGGCGGCAAGGATTGGCTTACGCGGCGAAGCTGAAGAAGAGTAAGTGGAAAGGAATGGTGGAAGTGGTGGAAGACGAAGAGGAAGGACACTGCTTCCATCTCCATAACCCTAATTCTCAAAATGTTTCGAAATTGATGAAGAAGTTTTTGGAGTTTATCATCTTAAGTTGAATCTTGATGCTCAAGTATGGGATTAGATGAAACAATCCTTCAAATAATCATATTGTTAACTCAATTTATGTTTCTAATCGTCAAATTTCGGAAACTTCAACATACAATTATCATGTGAAGAAAAGTCAGATCATCTAAACAACAAATTCACTAATTGCTGACAGAGATTGAACCAAAATAATAATTAAGCGCAACTAATGTTAAATTTAATTTACATATTATTATGGTGAATTTGTGTATCAAAATCAAACTATCCTCGAAAACTCAATCGTATATGCTTAAATTGTTCGGAAATACTATCAATTTTAGTTTTTAAAAATTTTAAAAACGAATTTTTAATCCATTACATTCGATTAATCGGTTAGGTCAGGTTTCGAAATTTGAACCACCGGTTTAAAATTTCAAACCGAACCGTTTTAAAACTCCTCGCCGTCGGATTAAATTATTTTCATCCTTAAGTACAGTCTTCTCGCCGGAGAAGATATTCCGGTAGCCATGCTCCGGTCAATAACTTGTTCCTCGTCCCTTACTTCGACCTCTCTTTTCCTCCGCTTCTTTCGCCAGTCCCCTCGCTCTTACTTTTCGCCGTCATCGTCTTCGACCGCCGTCGGCCGCAACATTCGCCGGCTTTCTACTCCAGAAGCTGCTGGAAGTCGTTTCTTTCTACCCCGTGACTTTAAACTGCGCTCCGGCGCGAGTCGTGGTATCAATGGACAGTTCTCTCGCTTATCCATTCGCGCCGTCGCTACACAAACCGCACCTTCTTCAATTCCCGGTGAGACTATCAAAATCTTTAGCTGGATTTGAAACTGTAGGAATTTCTAATGTTTCTACTTTCTGAGTAGTTGGATTTAAAGTGTTTCTCGTTGGTGACATTTGTGTTAGTTGTTGTTACTCTATTCCACAAACACTCTCTTATAGAGAAATTTCCTGAGCTTTTGATCAAATTTGACACTATAGCTGAGTTGTTTCATTTCATGTAATAGGGTCTCCAATTTAGGATAGATGTGAACCTTTTGTGTGATTTATGTTTTTGGTTAAACAGTGTCATTTGTACGCCATTCTGAGGAGTGGTATTGTCAAATGTAGGTCAAGATGAGGCTGAGAGGCTTGGATTTGAGAAAGTCTCTGAAGAGTTTATCTCAGAGTGTAAATCTAATGCTGTTCTCTTCAAACACAAGAAAACCGGTTGCGAGGTGATGTCTGTTTCAAACGATGATGAGAACAAGGTGTTTGGCATTGTTTTCAGGACTCCTCCGTAAGTGTAGTACTACACATGAATCTGTCCTACTAGTTTATCTTTAGTATATGTGACTTGGAAATTTCGGCTGATCTTGGTGATTTCTTAATGGTGTGTAAGAGATTTGTGGTATATGAGGCTTCGTTCTTGGAAGTTTAACTAGTCCAAAAATAGTCAAAGATTTTATTAGTCACCTCAGGTCGCACTTGCGAGCTTAATTCTATAAAACGTTGTGAAACTCAGTTTGTTCCCGCCTCTTTGTTGGTACTCATGAGGTGTTCAGAGTGACGTGGTGGATATATTATAGTCGAGTGAGGAAATTCTAGCGAATCAAGTTTAAAATTAGCCAATGTTGAATAGTTGTACACTTTCAGTTGGAATTGGCACCATGAGCTAGCTAAACTTGTAACTCCCCAGTTTAATTAATAGGCACTGTAAGTGGTTGAGAGTGGTTTTGACTTTTGATAATAGTTTGGTTCTTGATACAGGAAGGATTCCACTGGCATTCCTCACATACTGGAACATAGCGTATTATGTGGGTCAAGAAAGTACCCGTTGAAAGAACCATTTGTCGAATTATTAAAGGGAAGTTTGCATACTTTCCTTAATGCATTCACATATCCTGATAGGACTTGCTACCCAGTTGCCTCCACAAATGCAAAGGTAATAATACATAAATACTTTTTTTTCCCCAACCTCTATCTTTGTACTATGCTAACATATATTCAGTTTGGCATGATCACATTTCATCACTATCTATGCTAGGATTTCTACAATCTTGTCGATGTGTACTTGGATGCTGTGTTCTTCCCCAAGTGTGTGGATGACGTTCACACTTTTCAGCAGGAGGGTTGGCACTATGAGCTTAACGATCCTTCAGAAGACATATCTTACAAAGGTTCTATTAGTTACATATGCCTAGTTTAAAAACTTTTTTCATACCTTGCTTTTGATCTTTCCGTTTGTTGAACCACTCTTTTATTCACTTGCTCTCCCTTTTTTTGTTAATGTTTCACATATCAGGTGTTGTTTTTAATGAGATGAAAGGTGTCTATTCACAGCCTGATAATATACTAGGGCGGATTACTCAACAGGCAAGTTTTGAATGTTCCTTGATTTTCTTGAACAATTTCATTTAGCAATCTCTTTCTACGAGTGAATTTCTGTTCAGGTTTCGAGAGGATGTGTAGTGTATGAATAGTTTAGCTTTGTTACTTTTTTGATGTTTTATAGCTTACCTGATTAAATGTGTGGGTGTGTGTAAATAGATATTTATCTTTGCATGTGCACGCCTGCATTTAATATTTTGTTGGTTTCTTACACTGGTCATAACTTTGATGAGCAGTCAGAGTAAATATAATTGAAGTTTCACAAAAAAATGCATTTCAAGATCTGCTCCTGAATTCCTTGTTAGATAATCTGCTTTCATTATAAAAAAGCATTTCAAGATAAACTTGTTTTCATTTCTATTTTCTTTTAATAGGCCTTATGCCCAGAAAATACATATGGTGTTGACAGTGGAGGTGATCCAAAAGATATCCCCAAGCTTACATTCGAGGAATTTAAGGTTTGTTTAAGTACTTCATGTGATTAAATAAACGTTGAAATAATGATATTCTACTGCAACAGAAGCGTAATGATATGTATATGTATGACTTCTGATACATAATATATGATTCTTCATGTGATTAAAATTTCAGGAGTTCCACCGTCAGTATTATCACCCTAGCAATGCCAGGATATGGTTCTATGGAGATGATGATCCAGTTCATCGCCTCCGCGTCTTGAGTGGTAAAGAGCGGAGATTTTTTCCTTTCTTCATTGATGTTCGCCACTATGTCATTATTTTACATATATTTTCTCTGTTTTATTAATTTGTGCAGAATACTTGGACATGTTTGATGCAAGTGCAGCTCGTGATAGTTCAAAGGTTGAACCACAAAAGCTATTCTCTGGGCCTCGTAGGATTGTTGAAAAATACCCTGCTGGTGAAGATGGTGACCTTAAGAAGAAACATATGGTGTGCCTTAACTGGCTGCTCTCTGACAAGCCACTGGAATTACAAACTCAACTCACCCTTGGGTTTTTGGATCATCTAATGCTTGGGACTCCTGCTTCCCCATTGAGAAAAATCTTACTGGAAAGCGGTTTAGGAGAAGCTCTTGTTAATAGTGGAATGGAAGATGAACTTCTCCAGCCCCAATTCAGTATAGGTTTGAAAGGTGTTTCCGATAATAATGTCCAAAAGGTTGAAGAGTTGGTCATGAATACTCTGAGAAAGTTGGCTGATGAGGGGTTTGACACTGATGCTGTTGAAGCATCCATGAATACCATTGAGTTTTCTCTGAGAGAAAACAATACAGGATCGTTCCCTCGTGGTTTATCCCTTATGCTTCAGTCAATTGTGAGTTTTTCTGCCTTTTTCTTATGTTTATCTTATCTATTATTTCTGTATAGTTTCTTATCTTAGTGCTGGATGTTTAGGCGAAATGGATATACGACATGGATCCTTTTGAGCCATTAAAGTATGAGGAACCATTGAAGTCCTTGAAAGCTAGAATAGCTGAGAAAGGATCCAAGGCTGTCTTTTCCCCGCTGATAGATGAATTTATTTTAAAGAACCCTCATTGTGTTACTATCGAGATGCAGGTATTTGTCTTTTCCGAGTTTTTCATTGCTTTCTAATGTTTCTATAATTCTATACCAAAAACACGTTTTGTCAGCCTGATCCAGAAAAAGCTTCTCAAGAGGAAGCAGAGGAGAAAAATATTCTAGAAAAAATTAAAGCAAGTATGACAGAAGAGGATCTTGCAGAACTAGCGCGTGCCACAGAGGAGTTGAGATTGAAGCAAGAGACTCCTGACCCTCCTGAAGCACTAAAATGCGTTCCAAGTTTAAACTTGAGTGACATTCCAAAAGAACCTATATATGTTCCCACTGAGGTGATCATTATATTATCTTTCTGCTATCGTTGAATTTCTAACGGTTTTGCAGTTAGATACTGATATGGTGCTCTATAGGTTGGAGATATTAAAGGCGTGAAGGTTTTGCGGCATGATCTCTTTACAAATGATATACTCTACACTGAAGTAGTCTTTGACATGGGCTCACTAAAGCATGAGCTTCTTCCACTGTTACCCCTCTTCTGGTAAATTGTGTACTTCTGCATCTGATTATCTAACCTTTAAGCTTTATAATCTGCTTTTGGGTTTTCACCTATCTTTTCCACAAATGCAAATGAAGAATATTGCTACAAAAGAATTCCAAGTGTTCCCTGTCATACTCCCTATGCTAAATTCATAATTTTAACTCCTAAATAATTTCTGTTTTGGCAGTCAATCATTACTAGAGATGGGCACGCAAGATTTCACTTTTGTACAACTTAATCAGTTAATTGGAAGGAAAACCGGAGGGATATCAGTTTATCCCCTTACATCCTCTGTGTATGGTAGGGATGATCCATGTAGCAAAATTATCGTGCGTGGAAAATCAATGGTTGGACGCGCTGAAGACCTTTTTGACCTGGTAATTTGTTTTAACATCTTTCACTAATCACATAGCTGGAGATTTGAGTACGTTGGGATAGTTAATGTAGAGTTTTCTAGCTGATAGATCAGGTCGTTTTTCTTGGTCCTCAAAAAATTAAGTGCAAGTTTAAACTGTTTGCCTCATGTCCTCTAACTCTTGTTATAATCTTGAAGAATAACTCTCCTGTCCATCGCTTTATCAGAAAGCAAAAGCTGTTTCTTTTATTTGTGTCTATGCATCTCTCTGTCTCGCCTGATTTCTTCCCTCTTAAAGCAGAAATGTTCACTTTTTTCCCTGTGCTCATCTCATTTATTACTGAGCAGTGTCTGATACTAATTCTGCATGTTCAAGGCAGAGTATAGAGGTAGACTAGACAATCATTCGATACTTGAAAACTGATTCTGTTAATTTTTGAGCTGAGCTTTTGTTGATGTTCCCGTTATAACAGCTTAGTATGTGCCTATTCAGAAAATAATCCTAACTTTCGAGTTTAAAGTAAAAAAAATGTAGACATAGAAAGTGGCTGTAGTTTGACAGAAGAACCATGCGATTCTTGAAATTTAGTTGTAGTTTGATACTTATGTTTCATTCACTGTTGTCTTGCTGCAGATGAACTGTGTAGTGCAAGAGGTTCGATTTACAGATCAACAACGGTTTAAACAATTCGTCTCCCAGAGTAGAGCACGGATGGAGGTATGCAGTTCTTTCTTCCTTTTGCATTCTACATAGAACACGCTGGTAGTAGTATAACACCAACTTGTGTTCATTACAGAACCGATTGAGGGGAAGTGGCCAAGGAATTGCTGCTGCGAGGATGGATGCAATGTTGAACGTTGCTGGATGGATGTCTGAACAGATGGGTGGTCTCAGGTTGGAACTTGATAACTCTTTCTTACAGTTTCAGTTTTTATCATTTGTTTGACCTCTTGATTTGATTGAAACAAACTTTTTTCATATTTTTAGTTTAATCTGAAACTTGTAGAGCCTAATAGAGTTTTGCTTTTCTCTTTGTAGTTACCTTGAATTTCTACATACTCTTGAACAGAAGGTGGATCAAGACTGGGAAGGAATTTCATCTTCACTTGAAGAAATCAGAAGATCTTTCCTTTCCAGGAATGGTTGCATAGTTAATATGACTGCGGATGGGAAGTCCCTCACAAACACGGAAAAATTTGTTGGAAAATTTCTTGATTCACTCCCTGAAAATCCTTCCGGTGGACTTGTCTCTTGGGATGCACGACTTCCTTTGAGAAATGAAGCTATAGTAATACCAACCCAGGTAAATAAAAATGGAAACCCTTCTATATATTTTGTGTCCTTTGGTGTGTATATCTCTTCACCATCTTCTACTTACTCCACAATTCTATTCTTGCCTTCTCGACAGGTGAACTATGTGGGAAAAGCGGGAAATATATACAGCAGTGGCTACAAACTTGATGGGAGTTCATATGTTATATCAAAGCATATTAGTAACACATGGTTATGGGATCGTGTTCGTGTAAGTGGTGGTGCATATGGAGGTTTCTGTGATTTTGATTCACATTCAGGTAAACTGCTTTCCTTTTCCATTTTTATATTGATTGGAAAGAGTCTTCGCCACGTACAAGTTCTCCTTCAGAACTGACCTTTGGATTTTCTCTTTTGAAGGAGTATTTTCGTTCTTATCTTACCGTGATCCTAACCTATTAAAGACTCTAGACATATATGATGGAACTGGGGATTTCTTACGTGGCCTCGATGTTGATGAAGACACCCTTACTAAAGCAATTATTGGGACAATTGGTGATGTTGATTCATACCAACTCCCTGATGCCAAAGGTTATAGCAGGTATGATGTTTATTTCTGGTCTTTGTTGGCTTTCTTTCAAGGAATGTAATGGATTCTGAATCTAATATCCCATTTCTATCCCCAGTTTGTTGAGGCATTTACTAAATGTAACCGATGAAGAGAGGCAAATAAGACGTGAAGAGATATTATCAACAAGGTTAACATCATTCTCTTGTTTTTGCTCTAGCGTGTATAATATTTATAGATAGATAGGTATAGATCAATTTAAACATCTTTTGCAGTTTCTGTATCACGATATGCCGCAGACTGGAGACAATGTTTTGATCTGAGTTTTTAGTGTTAGGAGTTTTACGACTTCTTTGAATATTACCAAATAGCCAGTTCCAATCCTTCAACATAGTTATTGTCAAAGAGATTAGAAAAGTAACTTCCATTTTATCCTTTTTCAGTTTGAAGGACTTCAAGGAATTCGCAGAGGCAATAGACTCAATTAGAGATAAAGGCGTTTCAGTGGCAGTGGCATCACAAGAAGACATTGATGCAGCAAACAAAGAACGCTCAAACTTTTTCGAGGTGAAGAAAGGTCTCTGAGTCTGAGACCCTCTTAGAAAGTAGCTTGTCACAATGAGGAATGACTCTTCTTAGGTTCACGGTACGACACATCAAATCTCTAAGCTCGTACTTTTTTGTGTTTTACTTCACTGTGTTTACATATATGTCAACATCATGATTTATCACAGTTGAAATGAAGCATTTTTACCTCAAAACACAGGCTTTAGCTACTGTTGCATTTGAGTTGTTACTTTTTATAACAATTTTTCTTTCGGTTTTAGCTTTTGCTCATGAAGAACTAAGAATCCTAGTTCTATTTATGTTCCATGTTCGTAACAAGACAAGCTCTTGAGGATCTTCTTGTACCTTTTAGGTTTTAAAACCAGTCTTGTTTGATTCAAATTTGGTTGGAAATGATGAGTCAGATAGACATTAGATTCATCATTGGCTGGAATCGGATCAAACAGTGCATGTTCTTGTTAAAACAAATGGGTGCCACAATCATGTGTCCTGATGTTGTTATTGTCATGCTTTCTAATGTGACTCGTGCTTCATTTGTTTTGTTTTTGAAGTAGGTCTTAAACATTTCCAAGTGAAATTGAAACTTTTACCCTTTTAGGACATTGGTATCAAGAATCTCTAGGTTACCTTTTGAAGTGAATTAGTCTTTAAAGTTACTTTTTTTTATTAACATCGATTCATAAAGATACTTTTGTAAATTAGTCCATAAACAAAGATACTTGTAATGATGAATCTTTTTCGTCTCATCCCTTTACCATTATCCTTGAAATTCTGATTACATCATTATTCTGGGTTAATTAGTCCATAAATAGACTTGTATTGGTTCTGATCAGAAACATGGTGAAATAGCAACATCATGGATGAGTATTTTTTGTTTTCCAATTTTAAAATTATTGAAGAAGAAGAAGAATCGGAGTCTCGGAGTATCGGACGATTGAAGCCTAGATTCTAAGAATTCATATTTTCGATATTGTTCGTGTGTAAATTATAAACGGAAAAAAAAAATGCATACCAAGTAAATGCTTGTTAGCACAAGTATTATGTAACGGTCAATTATTGCTCATTATTTCACTGCCAAAAATAACGAAAATGGTCCCATTTTATTAGACGGAAAAAAACATGTTGTATGTGTAAAATTCTAAACCCATTTTTGGATATGTACAGATTCCATGTAAGAGCTGGATTTTAAGATGGTTTTTCTGTTGTTGTCATCTAATAAGTACTGTTTAATTGATTGTATTTATAGTTCTGTCTCCATGTGGTGCTCGTAAGAAAGTGAATGCTTTAGGGTCACCTGACTGCTAAAATTACCAGAACTAACTGGGATTTAGACTCTAATCTATGAATCTAGTTATCATTAAGTATATCGATGATTTTACAATAATGTTCGCTACTTTGATGTTATAAAGACCATATTTTCTTGCTTTGTTTTTTTGGTCTTATATTAATTTAGAGCTTTTGATAAAAAAAAACTTAGGAGAAAAAGCAAAGTAATAACTCCTTTTTCTATAAGAAACCAGCAACATAAGAAATAAATAAATTTAACAAATACTTTAGTTTATGGTTAAAAATCTTAACAATACTTAATAGAAATGTTTTTTTTCTCACATATAGTAATGTATTTACGTGTAAGCAAATGTTACTTTTGATGAAAAAAAGAATTCTGTGGTCGAAGTAAATTAGTAATTACCCAAAAGTATCGAGTAATTGTTTTTGGAATTAACTAGAGTGAGTGAACAAATGTTGTTACAGGAACGACGGCGTTTTTCGTTGCTTTAAAAGGAAGCCAAAAACGGCAAAAAAGACGCGCCGTTTAGAATCCCGACGGCGTCTACGCTCCGTAACGACGCCGTTACCTGCTTCCCCGTGAACGGAACTAAGTAAAAGGACCCCACTCAAAACCGGCACACAAACGGCCCATCCGCTATAGGCAAGGCCCAATAATAAAATCTCAACCGTTGAATTAATCAACGGCTCTAGATCCTTCATCTTCCTCCCCCAAATACCCAAAACCCTTCCTCTGTTTTTTATTAACCAGAGAAACCCCAACTTTTTCACAAACTCTCTCCAGAGAACAAAAAAAATGAGCTTGAGAGAGATGAGCGAAACAAAATCCAAGAGAGATTCTGATTACGAAGGATCAAACATCAAAAGGATGAGACTCGATGATGATGATGGCGTTTTACGCTCACCGACGAGAACTCTTTCTTCTTCTTCCTCTTCTTCTCTGGCTTACTCGGTTTCAGATTCCGGAGGTTTCTGCTCCGTCGCGTTATCTGAAGAAGAAGACGATCATCGAAGCTCAAGCATCATCAGCTCTGGTTGTTCTAGCAGTGAAACTAACGAAATCGCTACTCGTCTTCCATTTTCAGATCTGGAGGTGAAATTTCGAAACTCGAGACTACAAATTTTGAATTTCTCTGTCCAATTTTTTCGTCTGGTTCACAATAAATGCTCTGAGAAAAGATCTGATTACGTTTTTTTTTTCTTTCACAAACAAGTAATTAATTGATTGTTTCCGTTTTCAGGCTCATGAAATCTCCGAAACCGAAATCTCAACGTTAATCACCAACAACAATTTCAGGTTAAATACTAAAAAACGTTTCAAAGATTTTTCAATTTCTTCATTGTTTCGTCTATAAATTCATTATTTCTGGGGATTTCACAGCAAACAGGGAAGTCCGTTAAGCGAGAATCTGGGAGAAACAGCTGAAATGGACTCGGCGACGACGGAGAGGAGAGATCAGAGAAAGACGGAGAAAAAGATGGAAAAATCACCGACGCAGGCGGAGCTTGATGACTTTTTCTCGGCGGCGGAGAGATTCCAACAGAAACGATTCACAGAAAAGTGAGTTTTTTTTTATGAATGAATGCGCAGGATATCAAGAGTATTAGACCCACACACACGCGTATGATAGCAAAAAATCCTTAACTTGGAGTTATTTAAAAAAAAACGTGTATAGGTACAACTACGACATCGTCAATGATACGCCGCTTGAAGGTCGGTACCAGTGGGTTAGTCTGAAGCCATAGAAGAACAAAAAGGAGATGAAGAAGAGACAATGCTAAAGTTACACGTCCTAGTACTGTGAGTTTTGTCACAGACGGAAGAATTTCTTAGAGACATTTCATTGTACAGTTTTATCTAATTTTAGTTTCATCTTTATCTTCATCTGTTCTTCGTACCCAGAGTTTTTTTCCTTTTTTTTTTTACTGATTGTTAACTATAAGTTTTAACCTTGAATTTAGTTCTCTCTCTCTCTCTCGGTGATTTTTTTGAAATGTTCAACAAAAGTGGGGTTACAATTAAAAACGGGAATTATGGTGTCAGTAAAGTTACGGGTCTGATTGGTAACAAGCTGTTAGCTATTAGCTGAAGCTGTTAGCTGGAGCTGTTAGCTGTTAGGGAATAGTGCAAAGCTGTACAAAAAAAAATACACGAAAGCTGTACAAAAAAATAAAGCAGAACAAATTTTTAAAATTTACTCTGATTGGAAACATTATAGCGGTACAAATAATAAATAATATTAAGAGTTTAGAAAAAAAAATTACATATAAATGTATTTTAATATATAATTACATATGAAAATTTAAAATTATGTGATGACAATTAAATGGTTATGCAAAAATTAAAATTATACAAAAACAGTCCGGTTATGGTCCAAAATACGGTTATGGTTAGCTTTTGGTCGTGCCTAGTCGAAGATAGTAAGCATGACCAAAAGCTAATCGTATCCTAATCATCAAATAACCGTAACCGTATTTAACCGTAACCGTTGTAACCGTAACCATATTTAACCGTAACCGTTTTAACCGTATATATAATAGGTAATGTTACATTTAAAAAAAATTATAATCGTAACCGGTGATTAATTAACCGTAACCGTAATAACCGTAACCGTGGTCATGCCTAAAAAATAGTGAAGAACTAATTTTAGTTTGATATAGTTTTTATTATTTTAATCTTTTTTTATTTTTGTCCAAAAAAAAACTTGTTTTTGTGTACAGCTTTTGATAAATTTACGTTTCCGGTATATTAATGGTGACGGTTATTATATTTTTTTTTACCGTAACTAAACTAGTTTTACGGTGAATGGTTATGGTTTTTAACCGTTTTATACAGTTACGGTTGAGAAACGGTCCGGTTACGATCCAAAATACGGTTACGGTTAGCTTTTGGTCATGCCTAGTTGAAGATTGTAGACATGACCAAAAGCTAACCGTAACCGTATTTCGGATCGTAACCGGACCGTTTCTCAACCGTAACCGTATCAAACGGTTAAAAACCGTAACCGTTAAAAAATTTCATTATATTGCTCGAAATGATGAAAATTTGTCGTAAGATTTCGCCTCCGATATTAACCGTATTGTAGACTTGTAGTCATCAAATAACTGTAACCGTATTTAACCGTAATTGTTGTAACCGTAACCGTATTTAACCGTGACAGTATTTAACCGTAACCGTATGTAACCTTAACCGTAACCGTTTGAATTTGTTTTGTTTTTGTCCAAAAAAACAAAAAAGAAAGAACTCATGGTATTGTGTACCACTTTTCATAAAGTTGTTTTGATTGGTAACAATTTTTGTGTACAGCTTTGTACTGCTTTTAGTTTTGTCACCAATCAATGCCTACACTCTTTTTGGTCAGTTTTGTTGTAGTGAATTGGTGTTGTGCACATTATTAGTATTTCATGAAATTGGGACCTTATTTATTTATGAATTTGGAAAGCTATTTATTGTTTGATTCTCACTTTCGATGTTTATAGAAATTGTTTTTTCTCTTCTTTGGTTGCTTGTACTCTTTATTTGTTACTATTTTGTAACGTTTTGTTTACCTTGTTTCGACAAATCTTTTGGCGAAACAATAATGATAACAAAAAAATGAGAGCACAAATATATAAATTTGAAAAATGGGTAAAATTGGAAAGGCATAACGGTATATATATCATACAGTTGGTATGTACTTTCTCAAAGTTTAGAATGAATATTCCTCTAGTTTCATTGAAATAAATAAATAAATATATCCCACTATTTTATAAAATAAAACTTTATGAATAAATTTTTTTTTTGGTAAGTAACTTTATGAATAAATTTGAATAGACGTTTGTTTTGGTTCTCTAAAATTTTATTTTCAAATAATAAATCAGATTTACGGCGAAAAATAAAATTAACAAAAAGTAAGAGAGAGAGAGAGAAGGGAATAGTGGGAGTGGTAAAAAGAGGATCTCATCATTACCTGATTCCGTTGGGATTATATTCCCTTTTTTAATTTTATTTTAATTTCTTTGGAGCAGACAAAGGCGCGTGGCTCCACGTGCTTTCTGTTATTTTAGTTTCTCCCATTTATTCCCTTTTTCCTTCCCTTATTTATGTACTTTTTTTGCGAACTGACTGTTAAACAACACGAATTTAAATTTCAAAAGGATGAAATGAAAAAAAATCAAAATAGTGAGATGAAGAAAAAAAAAAGAGAGTAAATATGAACGTCATAATTAGGTAACCTCTTCCAACAAGCCACGTGATGAAGGAAGGGTATTTTGGTGACCAGGCAAATGTATTTTTTGCTCTCTATTCTAACTGTTTTTATCGTGCCAAGTCAAAATTTTCACCTGTTTTTTTTATAAAATATGATGTAAAATAATTTAACATGTATTATTTCATTTAAAATTGGTGTTATTTTATTAATTCGAATTCTTTTCTTCATATGTACTTTCATATCTATTTTTCTCTTTTTAAAATGTATTTTAAGTTTTGAAAAAGTCATCTTTAACATTATCTCTTTGGTCGGCGGAAGTAATATGGGCTGTAGAGGAAAGACTGGGTAAAAGATGACCGAGTCTTTAGTTATGTAAAATATAGTATATGATTTTTTTTGGTTGAAGAGAGCTTCTTTATTTGTGATCATGATTTATCATTTGTTAAAAGTTTAAGAGCAAATGGATATATAAGTATATATTGTCCTTACTCTACATTTCATCGCGTGGTATTGTATTTGTTTTGTTTTGAGTAGGGATTAAGAAAATCTACACGAAGTTCATTATTTTGAAATTCAAAATGGGTGAAAACAAATGGGTTACTAGCATTAAATATGAGAGGTAAATGTGGGTTAAAAATAAAACTTGGGGAAGGGGGTTATTACAATTACAAGACTGCATGCACATCACATGGCTTGGATCTTGTGAAACTTTATTTACCCTAACATCAGATCCAATGCCTACCTATAGGCTAATAGAATGTAATTGAGTATGTTGAACCTTTCCACTCACACAAGTTACTCCTACCCCACACGTGTGCCTGTTTATTACTAATTGAGTATATTGGCAATGTTGTAAATCATGTTGAGTTTGTATTTTTTTTCTTCACATAACTTAGAATTTATATGTGTTTTAAAATTAATAGCATGTTTGTTTACTCGTAAAATTTTGTTTAAAATAATACTTCCTCTGTTTCAAAATATAGGATGTTTTAGGGATATTTTTTTTGTTTCAAAATATAAGATGTTTTACAAAAATCTATGCAACATTTAAATACATTTGATATCTTATGACCATTTGTATTCTGCAGTCTTTAATATCATTTGTTGAATTTTCTAAAATTAAATATTAAATGATAGTTTTTAAGAGAAAAATAAATTTCTTAAAATGTGTGTTTTTAACTCAAACATCCTATATTTTGAAAAAGAGAGAGTATTATATATCTATTTGAGTTCAACATTATTTAAATTAAAAGCTTGGTTGACAAAAAAGTATTTTTTTTTGGTCTAATGCCTTTTTCACATATTACTCCCCAAAAAAATGTGAAGAACTTAGGCAAGAGAGAAAGTACAAGTATTAGTATCACAATCAATTACCTAACTTACCCGAATTTGCAATAAAATATAAATTAATGTTTACTTTTTCATTGACTTTATTTTATTGCCTATCTAAAGAGGCCGATAGCAGATGAGATAAGAGAACCCAATAAAAAGGAGAATAACTGTATCGGGTTTATAGTGTTTAATGGGCTTTATAATGGGTTTATAGTATTTAATGGGCTTTAAAATTGCAGTAATATATATTGGGGCATAATTTTGTAACTCAAGAAGATGTCTCATAAACAAAATTCGATGGCGATCCACGGCGAAAACAGAGACGGTGGCTCCGCCTCCGTAAGAGTCCTCAACCACCGCTCCGAAGATTTAGACACAATAAGCTCTTTGCCTGATGTGATCCTCCAACAAATTCTCTCCTTAATTCAGACCAAATACGCCATAAGAACTTCCATCTTGTCCAAACGATGGAGGCATGTTTGGTCCGAAACACCTTCTCTCCACTTCGATGATTTCTATAAAGTAGATGCTGATTCTATAGACAAAACCCTAGCGCTCTACAAGGCTCGCAAGATTATGACTTTTCAGCTCTGTGCCACATCTGTAGTCAATCTTCCTTACAATGAATGGATTGAGTTCGCCATGTCCCGAAACGTGGAGAATCTGTTTCTGGATTTCGGTTACCTTAAGTATGAATTTCCTGATTTCTTCTACATCAACTCCTCTGTCAAGCAACTCCGCATTGAGACAAAATTTTCTGAATTGATTCCCAGATGCTCTGTTTCTTGGAAATCTCTCAAGAAGCTTTATTTGCGTTGTTGCAATCTCTCTGATGAATCCTTTGCTAAGATTCTTTCTGGTTGTCCGATTCTTGAAAGCTTAACATTGTTTTCTTGTGATGAACTGATGGTTCTTGATCTCACCAAATCACCGAATTTGAAAATATTGACCATCCATCTTAACATTTGGGATTCGGGGCCAACGCACATTGTGGCACCGCACATCCATTGTCTCACTCTCACATTGAAAAACTATCAGTTATCATGTACTTTTGTTGATGTCTCGTCTTTAACCGAAGCTAAACTAGACATTTGCTTTTCCGAACTTGAAGACATGAATGTTGATTTTCTTCAAGACATGGTGCTTAAGATACTTGAGAAGTTACAGAACGTAGACAAGCTTACTTTTGGGGAAAACTTTCTTAAGGTATGTTTTCAAGTGTCATTTTTCTTTTTGAGATTTGTTTTTTTTTTTTGGCATTAACTAATTGTATGTGCTTTTTGTTAGATTTTATCTCTTGCCGAGGTTCGCGGTGTTCCTTTTCCGATGTTCAAGGCTAAAGCTTTGACTCTTGAGACAATGATCTCTCAATATGTTATTCCTGCTATATTAAGGTTGCTACAAAACTCACCTGAATTAAAGAAGCTAACCCTACACACAATGGATATTGAGACGGACACCATACATGTATGTATATTTCTTTCACTATTTTGCCGATCTTGAATAAGCTAGAACCATCTCCTTTCACTTTGAGTTTGTAGCAGTAATCTGAGATATTGACAATTTGTTTTTTTTTGCATTAATGAAAATATGTTCTGTTGTACAGGATAAGGATGTTAGCAACTACTTGTGTGGCTTGAATCTGAATCACTGCTGGATATTTGGGAATGTTTTCCATTGGAATGTAGAGTCAAAGCATGTGGCTTCGTTCATGGAACTTATGATTAAAACCACAAAGGCATTAGAGAACATGGTCGTTAGGTTGGAAAGTTATCTTGATGGAAGAGATTTTGAAGAATTGCTTGAGATGGTTCCAATGCTTTCTCAAAACAACAATGTCTCCATTGAGTTTAGCTCTATCTCGGCTTGGCGTTGAGCTAAGCTCAATGGAGACATTGTTGTTTTGAGAAAGCATTGGAACCATCTCAAGCAATTCTTCAAAACCTCTTCCATTTACTATTGTTTTTAAACGTTGTTCAGAGACAACAAAGAATGCGTTTTAACGCGTCTTATTTTCCTTTCTCGGATATGTTGTATTGTTGTTCCAACAAACTACGAAGCTTCAAAATTGATCTGACAAAGATTGCATCATCAATATGTTTCTAGCCAACTCCCAAACTATCACAAAAATATTTAGTTTTCACGGCTTCACATCTTTTCACCATTGATTTCTTCTGCATTTAAGCATCATCATAACACCAATCACAAATTGTATTCATGAAAAAAACAGTTTATGTCACAAGTGACAAGTCCCCCCTCTCCATAGACTACAATGCATTCAAACATATGGACTATAATCATATGTCTACATTGGTTTCAATATCCATTTATAATCCCAAAACAAACAAAAAACCCAAATTTTAATTTACCCGATTTGGGAACTTAAATCATTCATCAACGGTCAAAAGTTGATGTCAACCCCTAAAACTACGGTCGAATCAGAACCGTCGGATCTTCTTCAAACTCCAAAAAAAAAAAAAGTACACAACATGGCTTCACTTACGTAACTGGGCCCCACGTTCCCACCACTTCTCTCTCAGACCTAAAAGTGAAACCAAAGAAAAAAAGCCTTAAACCCTCCGAATCTACACAACACACTCTCTTCTCTCTCTCTCCGCCTCCATTCTATCCTCCAAAGAAACCAAAAAACCAAAAAACCAAATCTAATCCTCTCTCTCTCGGTCTCCTCCATTACCAAAACAAACCCTTTCCAATACATATCGAGAGAGAGAGAGACCGAAGTTTCCGAGTCTCGTAACCAGATCGGATCGGAAAGTTTCATACTTTAAAAGATGCAGACACCAAACAACAACGGTTCAACAGATTCAGTGTTACCACCAACATCAGCCGGAACAACACCACCACCACCGTTGCAGCAATCAACACCACCACCTCAGCAACAGCAACAACAACAGTGGCAACAACAACAACAATGGATGGCTGCTATGCAGCAATACCCTGCAGCTGCTATGGCTATGATGCAACAACAACAGATGATGATGTATCCTCATCAATACGCTCCTTATAATCAAGCTGCTTATCAACAGCATCCTCAGTTTCAATACGCTGCTGCTTATCAACAGCAACAACAGCATCACCAGAGTCAGCAGCAGAAACAGCAGCCACGTGGTGGATCTGGTGGTGATGATGTTAAGACTCTTTGGGTTGGTGATCTTCTTCATTGGATGGATGAGACTTATCTCCATACCTGTTTCTCACACACCAATGAGGTAACTCTATCTTCTTGTTCTTTGTTGTTGTAATGATTCTTGATTTGATATTTGTAATTCAGATCTTTAAATTATGATGTTTTAGTAAGTGGAATCTTTTGTTTTTTGTGTTCTGACATGGAAAGTGATTGATGTATCAATAGTTTATAGATCCGTGACTTTTTTCGGTTATTGGAAAGATTCGTTATTGTGAATTCGATGTAAAATTTGGCAACTTTTGAACTTCTTGATTGGGTTTAAGATCTAAATTGTGTAGAAGACAAAATGGTTGACATTTAGGGTAATGGAGAACTATGTTGACCTGAAAAAGGACAGACTTTTAAAGTTCATTTCATAAGGCAAGAAAAGTACATTGCCACGTTTAGAAAACCTTTCTGGTTATAGGAACAAAAAGAACTCCAAACATGTCACGAGATCTGTTCTGTTTTATCATAAATTTGTGTTTTTTTTCCCCTTTTAGCTTATTCTTTCTGGTTTTGTTGTTTTGTGATGTGTAGGTTTCTTCTGTGAAAGTTATACGCAACAAGCAAACTTGTCAATCTGAAGGATATGGATTTGTTGAGTTTCTTTCACGTTCAGCAGCTGAGGAAGCTCTTCAGAGCTTTAGCGGTGTAACAATGCCTAATGCGGAGCAGCCTTTCCGTTTAAACTGGGCATCTTTCAGTACTGGTGAGAAAAGAGCATCAGAGAACGGTCCTGACCTATCGATATTTGTAGGAGATTTGGCTCCAGATGTGAGTGATGCTGTCTTGCTTGAGACTTTTGCTGGTAGATATCCATCTGTCAAAGGTGCGAAAGTTGTCATCGATTCCAACACCGGGCGTTCCAAAGGTTATGGGTTTGTCAGGTTTGGTGATGAGAATGAACGATCAAGGGCTATGACAGAAATGAATGGTGCTTTCTGTTCAAGCAGGCAGATGCGTGTTGGTATCGCAACCCCGAAAAGAGCTGCTGCTTACGGCCAACAAAATGGTTCACAAGGTAAGTGATGATATAATCTTTGTGATTTAGTGTATCATAAGTTTTAGTTAATTATTCTTTTTTTGTTTTAGTAGCATATGTTTTTATTTCCATGTTTTCTCTCTGTTTAGTGAATGCAAGTGGTGTTATTTTCTGTTTATGTCACTTTTAGTAGTTATGAATATAAATTTTAAAGTTTTAATAACTTGCTTTGATGCTTTAAACATAGTATCTGAAGTGAATTGTATTGTTTTCATTTGATTAGCGCTGACACTGGCTGGTGGACATGGAGCAAATGGTTCAATGTCTGATGGAGAATCAAATAACTCAACAGTGAGTTCTCTTTAAGCTATTCCTCTGCTAAGAACAGTATAGCTCACTGCTCATTGTCTTTTATTACATTGCAGATATTTGTTGGTGGCCTTGATGCTGATGTTACTGAGGAAGACCTCATGCAACCTTTTTCCCAGTTTGGGGAAGTTGTTTCAGTGAAGATCCCAGTAGGAAAAGGATGTGGCTTTGTCCAATTTGCTAACAGGTACTAACCTGTTCTTTTCTTGTCAGCTTAAACATCCAGTTGCAAAGTGTGACGTCCCCTTGGTTTTGACAGGCAGAGTGCTGAAGAAGCCATTGGGAACTTGAACGGGACAGTCATTGGGAAAAACACTGTCCGCCTTTCGTGGGGAAGAAGCCCCAACAAACAGGTACAAGAAAGATTAAGTTGGATTTGTGTGTTCTATATTGATGGAACTTTATATGCATTTTTATTAGTATGGTCCAGCCGTAGTCAAACTTAGTTTTAGAGTTCTTTTGGGTCTTTATATTTCTGTCTTCATGGGGTCGATAAAGTTATAGAAATCCTAAAAGCCAAAGTCAGTGGTTGACAATGGATAGTAGTAGGTGTATTGCGGGCCATAAAGACCTAGTGGAATATAGCACCTTCCCACGGTTTTCGTTGACTATTTTGATTGGCAAATATAATGCTTGTCTCCTTGGCCCACTTGTCATCTCCCTGAACATTATCCCATCTCTGAAATAATTGTAATGGTTCTATGTTTCTTAGGATTGGGAAAATTTACTGCTATCAAGATTCATGAGCTAGGTGAAGCATGTATCAATGTTATCGTTTATCTTTAGAGGTTGTCTTAGTTTCATGTTTGTCTTAAGTCTCTATTAGTTGTTGTAATCAGTGGACTAGTTAACTTAATCTCGACAAGAATGTCCTAGTCTCTTACTGCCCAACACTTAAAGTTAACGTTTGCTCTACTCAAGTACTCATCAAGTCTGTGGCATGGATGACTTACCAACTCGGTAGCTTTTAACCGCGATTATCTGCCGTATGTTATTCTATTCACTAATATTGTTCAACTTCTGCAGTGGAGAAGTGACTCTGGCAACCAATGGAATGGAGGATATTCAAGAGGTCAAGGTTACAACAACGGATATGCTAATCAGGACTCAAACATGTACGCTACTGCAGCGGCTGCTGTCCCGGGAGCTTCTTGAAAGTGTTGGTATGTCTCTATCATCAGAAAACCCGTGAGTCCTGGACTTACGGGTATTGGGATAAAAACAAACCATTGGGTGATCAAAGTGATCCATCCAATGATAGTTGTTGGTTCAGAGGTTAGCTCGCACCATCGAAACTAAAACCTCTAGTGTCCAAAGAGGGTTTTGTATCCTGGATTTGAATCTTGCTTATCTTGCTGTCTCAGTCTCTGTCAAAATTTTGGGGTTGTCTGATACTTGAATTTTTATTTTCAGTTTTTTAAAGTTTATTTGTCCTTGTTACTGAGACTTCCTCAAAGTCAGAGTTTGGTCGACAATAAGTAATTTTCCCAAATCGTTTGGATCATTTATTAGTTTGCAATGCTTTGATAGTTTTACCTTTTAGAGTAGTGTTTGGTTTCGATTTATTCTCATCTTTTTAAAAAGTTCATGCATAATTTTAGAAACTGATTCATGAAACCAAATAACTTAAGAAGAATACACCAAAAGAACCTAATTTTCTCAAAATAACAGAACTTTTGTTAAGACAAACTTCTTACATGTTTAAAGGCGTTTTCAAGAGAGAAAAAAAAGTGCCTGTTTTGTGAAGATGTCCCAAGACTTCATATCTTTCATCAAAATTCCGGTAAAATGTGGGGCCTTCCATCACTCTTTGACTATAAAAGGTGTACAACAAATAAGAAACTGATATGACTTGAACAACAGTTAGAAGAACACGAGACCAATGCCCCCAGAAATACCAGAGAGTTTTGGAATAAACAGTCATGTAGGAATAACTGAAATAACTGCCACAATGAGATCAATCATCAGTCATCACATTCTTTGTTTAGCCTCTCCCTTTACAGAGAGAATCAAGCCAATGATGCATCAGAAGGGTCTATTGTAAAGACCAAGCAATGGTTTTTCTCTATCTTCAACTCGTTTCCTAGCAGCTTCTCTCGCCTTCAATGCAGCTTTCTCTTCTGCAGAAACTTTCTTAGGTTTCTCATCTTGTCTCTTTCTCTTGTTGTTGCCAAGATCAACAGATGACGGAGCTCCTTTAACAGCCCTTTTAGGGTTTAAAGAAGCCGTGACAAGACGACCAGGTGGTTTCACCACACTTGGTCCAGCTTCTGAAGAAAGTACAGGCTTTTTAACGAGAGGTACTTTGGTTCCTGATGAAGTTTTAACCGCAGCGTATGCCTCGTCTTGTGTCACCCAATGTCCTGTTTCATAACCCATGTAAGCACACACGAAGAGATTGTATACAATAATGTTTTAAAGCAAGTGAAAAAGCTTGATTATGACATACCTATGGAGTCACTGTAATAGAATCCAGACTGTGAATCATAGTGCAGACCATTAGTCTGGTTATAATAATAGCCCGAAGCACTGTCAAGCACCCAACCTGCCAAGATTATATCATTATTACATGAAACAAACGAAACATATCTATGAATGAAAAAGGCTAAGAAATATGCCAATCAAAATGATGAAAGAACCTGAGAGTGACTCAAAAGAAGCAACCGTTTCGCTCTTTGGTGATGATTCTCTATAGAGTTATAGGCATTAAAACTTATAAGTAATTTGCAAAGATGGGTAAGAATGACAATGGAAGAATCAGACGCTGCTTGGTTTGTTCATACTTTTGGTCAATGAAAGCAATTCACACAATCATTTTAAGAATAGCCAGCTGATTTTGATCTACGACCTCAGTATATATATTAGTCTATAACAAACAGATCCAAAGCTAAGCAACAACCCTGAATATAACAGCTGTGTCATACAACAAACTTACTGCTAATGAAACCAGATAATGATAGAGAGAGGTACTTACCAGATGTACCATCCTCTGGTGCACCGTTTGCTTTAGCTACTTGTTGAGCAGTTGCTATATCTTTCTGATAGCTACGAGTTGCTTTCTGAAAGAAGTTGAAAAAAACGATGGAATCAGAAATAGAAACGTTAAAATAAGTATCATTGGCAAAAGAAACAAGAATCAAGAATGATGACCACTCACGGCTTCGATCTGTTGAAGCAGTTTTTCGTTTTTCTTGAGCTCTTTGTCTTTGGCTGCACTCTTCTCACGCATATCAGTGAGCTTCTTATCGACACATTCTCGGTGACGCTTACCAAGGTCATGGTTTCTAATACTTGTTGGATTGTTCTGTATCCAGATCTTACAGAATTCGCACCATTTGTTCCCTTGACTTACCCAATACTGAAATAACAAAAAAAACAAACTCAAGATCAAAAATTTCAATTACGAAACAAGAGTTTCGAAAAAGACCGATGATTTGAACAGTTTTTGTCAAAGGGTTTCGTAATTCAAAGAGATTTGGAGGAAAAATATGCGAATTATGATTTACCTCAGTCATGGCTGTCGATGAAGATTGAATCGAAGCTTAAACCCACAAAACGAAGTTACCGGAGCTATAAAGATCAACTTTTTATCAGAATCAAGAACCAAACTGAGAAAAAATTCTCGAGAGAAAGAGAGAGAGATTAGAAACCCTAATTCCTAAACTCAGAGAGAAAGAAGAAGAAAATATAAAATTTGGGGAAAAAAACCAATTTTTATCATTCGAACCGGTTTGCATTGGTTACACCGACTCAGATCTCACAAATTAAAGTACAGATGCAAACCGGAAATAACCAAGATTTTTGCCCACGAGAACCTTGAAGCCTGTTACTTGCGATAATAATCACTGGGAACGAAAAGAGAGGCAAAATTAAATATTTTTGGAAATTTTTCTCTTTCTCTTGACTTCAGATAAGATTATAAAAGTCACTGTGGTTGTTGTTACTATATTATTACAACAGTTTTTCTTAGAATTGCTCTTGTAAGAAACTTTTCATTTCTTGTACAGTCTTTACTTACTATTACATTTCCAATTCCAATCCAAGAATCAGAGTAAAGTTTTTGACATTCTCTTTTCTCGATTTCGCTTTGGTCATGTTTCTTCCGTTATCTTCACCGTGTAGTTTTCGCCGAGGGTCGAACAGAGACTCCATGTAACAGTTTAACAAACCCGAAGAAGCTTAGTTTCCCATCAGTGTGTCTGATCCAATCATGTAGAACCGAATGTACGGGTATAGATGGTCCAACACCAAGTTCCTGCAACTCAAAAACATGTCGTTTTAGAGGATCTGTCGTTTGTTTTTCGACATTTTTGTATTAAGAAGCTGAAGACAAACGCTTAACTTACAGAGGCAAGTTCTTCAATGACAATAGCTCGGTTTCCATTCTTGTCGAAAAGCTCATAAGCATGTCGGATGCTCTGCTCCCAACAATCAAGCGACTCGTGTTGATGAACGTTTATGGCAGCTGCACAAAACTCTTCGAAATCCATTCCTCTGTATTGAAGTCCATTTAGCTGTAAAAGCCAGTCAATGAAGGGGCATTAACACCACATTGTTAAAACATTTATCAAAATCCGAGAGAACATAATCATTACCAAAGCAAGAAACTCTGGGATCCGAGATTCTTTCATTGCTTCTGTTGCATTGCTTGCAAGTGCCTGTTAAAACAGAAAAAAATAATGTAATGGGATTAGATTACTACGTTGTTTCTTTTTGTCTTAAGACGAATATAAGAGAAGTTTTAGTGTCACAAACCAATCTAATGGTATCCATTGTGATTAGGCCATCTTTGTTTGGTTCAAGAAGAGAAAATTGAGTTTTCAGGTAAAGAATTTCATCATTGATTAACGTCTTGGACAGTGCCTGTAAAAAGAAAGCACATAACAGTGAGAATGTAATCTTCAATGTTCTTTTCGACACTTAAAAAAAGTGCCTAAAACATACCCTCAAAGCAGCTTTGCGTAATGAAGAAGATCGCAAGTACGCCTTCATCTGCCTAAAGATCAAGATATCGAAAGGGATATTCATGTCTGTATTATAACCTCGGATCCAAGGATGCACTGAAAAAGTAAATAGGAACTGGATTTGGTGATTTATGACTACTAAAAGACAGAGGACATAAAACTATAAAGAGCTGTGAAATTAAAAGTTACTGACTCAAGGCTTGGGAGGCTGACATTCTTCTCCGGGGATCCTTAAACAATAACCGCTTAACAAAGTCTTTAGCGTCAGAAGACAAGAAGGGCCAAGGAGGTTCATCGAAACTCGGGTCAGCTTTAAGAACCGCTCTGAAAATTCCAGATTCAGTTCTTGCCCAAAACGGACGGCTACCACATAGTAGAATGTATGCTATGACTCCGATGCTCCACACATCCGCTTCTGTTGTATATGATCTGTGTAGAACTTCAGGAGCTACGTAGTACGCACTTCCCACTATATCGTTGAGTCTTTCATCTTTCGAAATCAAGGGCACAAAACACCATTGTTTAGTTTACTAACCAGAAGGAAAAGAATTAATGAAATAGTGACATAGTAAAATGTGTAATGACGAACCTGGTCTGACAAAGTCTGATAAGCCAAAGTCTATCGCTTTAAGCTGAGAATTCTCCTCCTTGGAAGTGTACAAGAAGTTCTGATGATGAAGCAGAAATCAAAAAACATTCCACAAGTAAAGTAAAAGATAATCTTCTTTCCAGTTCAAAACAAATTATGCCTCACCTCTGGTTTAAGGTCTCGATGAACAACTCCTTGGAGATGACAAAAAGCTACCACATTCAGGATTTGTATAATCACTGGTTTCGCATCATTCTCCGAGTATTTCCCTCCCCTATAAAAAACCAAAGATGAATCTTTCTATAAGATCAGAACAATCTTTCCCCATAAGTATCGATAACTCTTTAGTAGCACACACACCTTGCTAGTATTCTGTCCAGAAGTTCACCACCTTCACATAGCCTGCAAATTCAAACTACTTAAATCTCATAATGCAACAATAGGTTATTTTTACCAAATTCATAACTAAAACCTAACTAAATTCAACATCAAACAAGAAATGTTACGATAACATAATAATCTTACTCCATAGCAATGTAGACGTTTGCATTGTCCTCAAATGCATCATAGAATTGTACCAGATTCTTATGTCCAGATAAAGCCTGTAGAATTTTCACTTCCCTTCTCACATCTTCTATAGCAATTGCAGTTGTCATCTGCCAAAAAAGAATCAATACATTCTCTTCTCTCAACTAACACTACAATGGAGTATGCAATCATCAAGATGTGATTTCAAAAGAGTAAAATTTCAAGTTTATCTTTTTTACCTTAGATTTTGGGATGATTTTAACAGCAACCACTTGACCTTTGAGCTCTCCTTTCTTGAATCTAGCAGAGCAAGTATACCCAAAATGCCCTCGTCCAATCTCTTCCCCTAATTCTACTCTACTGTGAAACTCTTTCGAAAAACCAAATCTTTTGTCAAGCCCCAATTCCTCTTCTTCCTCCCGCGGCGGGATCTCCGTCGTTAGCTGCGTCGCCGCCGATAAAGCAGCTTCCTTTTTCCCCTTCCTCCGCCGTAGCGCCGCCCGTATGTGTTTCGCCGGAGACGGAGGATGAAACGCACGGCGTAATTGACGGAGCGGCGTGCTAGTCAAGCTCTTAGTCTCTCCTCCTCCTCCTCTTCCGACGTCACGGCTCTTATTGCGACGGTGGCGAGCAGGGCTCGGCGTGTAAAAAGGGAAGAAAGGAGAGGCCTTTGCGGCGGAAGGGGTAGGAAGTGGTGAATTACCGGGATGGTCAGGGGCAAAATCGTCAATTTGAGGATAGTCATTGCCGGGAGCGAAAGGGTTAGGTCTGCCGGAGGAGGAGGAGGGTTTGGAGGTACAGCCTCCCATAATCTCCGGGGAAAAAGGAGATTACTTTAAGAGAAAAATCACAGTAATGCCATCGAAGTTATGGTTTCTAGAGAAGAAAGAGAGAGATCACATGAGAAAGAGAGAGAGAGGAGCAGGGGAAGTGAAACTGTTAGAATTGAATTTTGAATCTGAAAATGGTGGAAGAAGACGAAGCAAGTAGATGTGTGCATTGGTTAGTAAATTAGTTGCTTTCGGCCACGTATTAATGACCTTAATTTATTGCTATTTTTTAAAAATATTTCCGATCTGTTATGTTTGTCTTTCATGTCCCATATTTTTTTTTGTTTATTATTTTTAATGAGGTCATTTTTTTCAACGGTAGTGAGATCAATTTTTTTTTTACAAGTTTGTGTACATATTGAAATTAATGAAGTAACAGAGCCTTTAAATAAAGAAAAATATAGCTGCTGTTAAAAAATAGAGTTTGTATAGTTGACAGTTGGTGGGTACAATTAAGGATAATTAAGTACATGTAACCTTGTAGAAATACTCCACAATTTATCATGAGAATTATTAATGATTTTGTATAGAGAGAGGTCGCATGAGTATATATAGTGTGTAGGGAAAAAAAAAAAAAAAAAAAAAAAGAGTATATATAGTGTGGCGATTGTAGACCAATTTGTGAAAGTGTATGGACATGCAAAGAATATATATCTCATGTCTCGTTTAGTTCTTCGCAAATTAGAAGACAAGTTTGATCGTGTGACTCTAACTACACATTTGATCACTTGAGCTAGTTTGTCGCGAAACACCAACCATGTGTTGACGTTGCTCTTTGGAATTCCTTGCGAGAACTAGTATGCATGGTACCATCAGATAAGATTGTCAAACTTGGCTCCACGTATAGAAAGAGGAGTAGGTTGGTTTGAAATTGTGCAAGGCATGACATCAGGATCTTCTTATGATATCAGAATATTGAGAATCATCTCAACTAGCATTCAAAATTGTCTTGACATTAAATTGAATATTCTCCAAACATTATATGAAAACCATATCAACTACAAATGTTCCAAGAGGTATGCCCGAAATTTGCGGTCCTCTCACGGACATGTAACGTTAATTAATTATTAGACAATAACTACATGCATGTTTACTGTGTTTTTACAAATGTTGTTAACTACTTTTCACACATATACTTTTAGTTTAAAATTAAACCTCGAATTGTTACAAATATAATTAGTTAAATATTTAATGAAAAATATAATCTCATTTATGGAATAGATAATGTTTAGTTTAATTATGGGCATGAATTATATTATATTTGTCTATCGGCTGTTTGTGTTTGGTTGTAATTTAACATGATGATCAGATGATGTACGTAACCTAACTACTATTTTGTATTTAATCTATATGTATAATAGATTAAAAACATTTTTTATTAGCTTATATGATGTATTTCTCATTCTTCCACTAACTCTCATCTTGTAAATCTCTTGAAGTCGTTGGAGAAACTTCAATGGTTTTAAATCTCTGTCTTCCAATCAGTAATCAACAAACAATACCTAAAAAGTTGGTTGCTTCCATTTGGATTTGATTGAAGTATATAGCATCATTCAATGCTTACTTGCCTTCCTTTTTCATAAAATAAAATAAATGTATATATGTATGAAACGTATTTGTCAATTAATATATATGCATTAAGACTGAATTTGAAGTGGAAATATATGAAATGGGGTTTGTATTTGGGCTTGATGGATGTATTTTCAGCATTTCTTTTTCAACTCTGTATTTTCATCATTTCTCTTTCAACTATGTATTTTCATCATTAAAAATTAAGATCTTCTTTTCTTAATAAAAACAAAAAGATAGTGTATTTAAGAATTATTGCAATGTTTAAGACTCCAACTATTTCTAAGATGTTTTCTTTTTTCACGCTAAGATGTTTGGTTGTTGTGATAGATGTATTTATGTATACATGCAATCATTCAATGCTTACTCTAAGAAAATCTATGTTTTATCTTCGAGATACAAAGAAACATGTTTTTTCGAAAAAATATGTATAATTATCGATTATTAGATAAAACCAAATCGATAACTAAGACTATTTTATCTTTATTCAAGTGAGGGAGTTCGACTTAATATTGGAATATAAAAAATACTAGTAAAATACAAAAAAAGTACATTTTCCATTACACACAAACGTAACACACATACAAGTCCAAGTGTTTTTGTTTCTGTGATCCATATATTGATACATTAAGGACGCTTTTACACCATATATAAAACATATTTATTCATAGACTTTGGTTTATTTGATTCATCTTTAAAGCTAGATTACTTCTAGATATATTATAGACTGATTTGGATTTAGTGTTTACGCGCGTTTAAAGGAGTCTATATAACTTAACCTGGAAATCCACATTTTGCTCTAATTACTCCATCACTTCCTGTCATAACTCCTATATTCCCCATTTTAACCATTGAAACTGCGAAATCCCTCGAGAACAAGTACGTATTCTCGCTGTACGACTTCACCAAGGCGGCAGCCGTAGGATCCGTCATTAGGGTTTGATCGGAATCCAATAGTCCTATGTTGTTCATTAAGTTCACGTAGTAAGCATTGTCAAACTTGACTGAGCTAGCTGCGTCAAGAGCAGCAAGCTTAGAGTCTGAGGAGTCCACGTTAGGACACGTGTCCTTTAGCTTAGAGAGAAGTGCTGAGGAAGCGGCTAGGTTTGGGTCAGGCTGGCCTGAGCCCTTGAAGTTGAAGAGTCTGTGCTTGATCACGAAACATTGAGCAAATCCTATAGTATGTGCTCCTACATACATGTATAGTCATATAGTAGCATAAGTTCAAAATGATCATGAATATGCCTAATGATCATGATGTACTTTATTCAATTTTGTTTATAATAATCGATTTGCTACCTTTTTTTTGTTTTTAGAATAAGTAAAATTTATTGATATAAAAATCAATCGATTTTATTGTTTAGTTTATTGATAGTTGAATTAACCGAACCTGAGAGAACAACAACATCCTTGAGGTCGAGTCCAAGGGTCACGAACTTGGCCGTTATATTTTCCAACGGCTCAAACGGAGATGGCAGATTTGTATTCGCCGCTTGCTCACTCGCCGTTAATGAGTCCCTTCGTCCCAAAGGCACGGGCCAAAACGGCCCTCCAGTCTGCATGGCATGAGAAGTCATAAGTAATGAACCAATCGATTATGTTTTTGTTTTCTCATCATAATATTTTCACATTTCAGATTAATAATTAAGGGTTTTAAGATCACACGTACCAGGACGACGGCTTCTCTAGCTGCAAGAGCAACAATGTCGGCGCATGAAACTGTTAAGGGACAAGAACTTTCGATTTCAGATTTAATGTCTTCAATGACTTCGAAGCCACGGACTGAGTTTCGGTTTGGCCGAGCGTTCTTCTCTCCTTTGAAATCCTCGGAATCGTTCAGAAGTATAGATCCATCACATCCCTACAACATAAAATTTAATTACTTCTTTTTCCTAATTATATTGAAAAGATTAATACGCATATATAAAGCCATGATTTAGTCTAGTGGCTTCTACTCTAATATGTATGTTTTATGTACTAAAACATACAAAAATTGTTGATGTATATGTATGTCTAAAGAGTGTTTTAAGTTTGTAGAATTTGACTTTGAGTGATCAGTTTTTATAATATAGACACGGCTTAAGTGTTAATACTTAATACATATAGAGTATGTTTGAATAGTAATATGTGTGAATAGTGAGTAGTCATATTATCATATATAATCCATAATTATATAAATGCATGCGTAAACATAAAAAGGAAATGTTACGTAGCTTACATTGACAAAACAATCGTGGAAATGGAGTCGGAGAAGAGACGCAGCGATTCTAGAATCATCTTGAAAAGCTCTCCGAACTCCGGACTTAACAATCATCTGAAGACGAGGACAAGACCGGTCATAGAATCGATAGTTGAGATTGCTAGTTAGTCCATATCCGTGACCATTATTGTAACCATTGTTATATCCCGAAGGAAACGAGGAGACAAAGCCTTTGAAGAAAAGAGTAAAGATTGCTAGGTAAGACACAAACAAATACATTGAGATTTTGTGGTCCATGATTTATTTTGAGATCGTAGATTGATAGTGTATTGCTATGATATTTTAGCTTGTATTTATACACCTTAACAAGGCGTGTATTTTTAAAAAATTATATTTGCCTTAACAAGGGTGCGCCTCGGAGATGCATGCATAATTAAGAAAGTGGGAGTGCCACTATAAATAAGATAATATAGCTAGTGGGATAAAATTTGAGATTTTTGTAATATTAGGTTTTTGTCAGATAGTTCAGTCACTTGGGAAAATAAATGATTTGTTATTAACCATGAGAGCATGTGATTTTATCTGGAATTAATATGCATATATTATACCAAGTCATACGAACTTTTCTTTGTAAACGTCATACAAACTTTCAATTAAAAACCAAAACTTAGTAAGTGTTAAATGTATACTCTTAAGTTTTAATTAGTGGGAGAATTAGTGCATGTAAATACTTTAAACTAATCATCTCATGCCCTTAATTACTTTTTATTTTTATTGATAACGTTGTGCGCATTTGGTGTGTTTAGCGCAGCCTATGTACAACAACAATTAATGTATTCCGGTTTATAATGTATTTACAATAGGAAAAAGTAGCGGTATAAATTCCGCCATCAATCTCCCTTTATCTTTTTAATTAATGGATGTAAGTTATAAGATAATTTACCAAGCATTTTAAGATAGAACTTATAAGGTACCAAGCTGATCAAAGTCAATGTGAACTAGCTAGTACTCAAGAGTCATCAAGTCATCATTCATAAGGAGTGGCTTCGGTTTTGTTAAAATAAGTCTAGAATCCTTAAATAGATGAACTAAAGAAAATTTTGTGAATATCCAATATAATGGAGGAATGAGATATTAATTACTCAAGTCTTCTGGAAAGTTTAGGGAGGCTAAAAGAAATTTGCTTATATTTTAGAAAGTAGAAACACTTCAAAGGCCAAATTAACAGATAATGATGAGCCAAATTTGTCTCCAAAATAGAAAACTAGGTTTTGATGAAATTTGTTGCTCTCGCTCTACATCCAGAGCTGTGCCTAAGGTTACGGAGACCAGAGACGGTGTTTTAAAAAAAAACTCTAACTCATATAAAACATTTTTCTTTCTTTAATAATCTATAAGACCAAAGAGGGTTAATAGCCCTCCTTAATTTGAATAATAGTCCCTCTACAGGTACATATTAGACAATTTTTTTGGAAAGATTTAGGATTTGCCCCAAAACCAAACTCTACTTAGATATATATAAAACAAAGTTTATAAAATACTAATCATCATCATCATCCCACAAAAAATTGAGTAAGAAAACCCAAAATATAATATTAGTATCTTTTACAAGTTATAATTTAGTTTGTAATCATAATTCATAATTAATATTTCAAAACGTAGTCTCGTTATCTTTGTTTTTAAAACCTTGGCTTATAATAAACAAAAAGCATTAAACCACTATGTTTGCAATTACTATAAAAACAAAAGTTCAAATAGTTAATATTTTTTTTATGAAAGGGTTGTAGGCCAATGTTTCTATTTTTTCTACATAGGCACGACCTGCATACATATGTTATGTCTTGTTTCCAACTTCTTCATACTATAACTAAAAAGATCACAAGAGTTATCGCCAAATTTTGGTGGATTTTTAATACAGATAAACAAGGATTTCGTTAGATGTTCTACCACAAATTAAAGCTCTATAAAAGTTGCGGATGGGTAGGGTTTTTAAACTACTTTGGAGTTTAACTATACCATATGTATATTAGCCAAACAATTGCAAAATGACATATAATTCATGTGAATGAGTTCTTACTTGCAATGGTTTTTAAAGGTCGGTATTACCGAAAGGTAGATTTGTTATTGACCCCAAAGATGGTATTCACCTTCATATGGATTGTGGAACATATTTTACTCGATATCTAATTGATAAAGGAAGGAGAATTCAACTGTGATCATGACACTCCCTCTCGATTTAGAATGATCTTTGTCTTTTTGGGGAAACCAATAGCCATGCGTCTGGCACTATATATGCTCGGTAGGATATTTCATCCAAATCATAGTGAACAGGCCAGATGATGGAAAATTAATGTGAGTTATACTTGGAATCTAAATCTTCTTTAAAACAAAATATGACTAAAGAAACTCGTTCTCTCACCGCACCATCTTCATCCTCCGTTAACTGCTGTTACTTCATCTCTCTTGGTTCATAATCCATTCCCAAACCTTCATTGGGAGGTTTGTTCTGCACAGCTTGAGACCAATCATAATTGTGTAAACCCGAATTAGCATATCCACGATAACCAGGAAACGTAGTCAGTAAATCACACATTATCCGAACCCTAGAGTAGTTGTCATTAGAACCACCTCCTCCTCTTCCTCCAGTCACATCTAAACATGTTCTTGTTTTTGTTTTTGTTCTAGTTGTCACATAATATCGCACTTCTTACACTTTTCAAAACGTTCTTTTTCCGGATAAAATTTGGACTTATCAAAAACATGTATACGTAAATTTTAAATTAAAAAATTAGTCCATTATATGACATCAGGAGGATTGCGCAACATGTTCCACTACCCATGTTGGAAGCTTACTCGGAAGTGTACTCGAAGAGTTGAGAACCAAAGTCTTTGCTTCCTTTGGTTGGCCAGAATTTACATAACTTTCCAGTTTCCACAACTAAAGTGGATATGGGATATTTTATGAACCCACTTGTAGCTGCATATCCATCATTGCGTCTCATTTAATATAAACTAGCTAGAGTCACATCCCTGTTTATATATATTTAAAAAATAAATGGGAAAAAACCCGAAAAAACCGCCATCTATTTTTTTTTTGGCCGTTTAATACGCGTGTTATTAAATTTGGAATAAAAATACCTCATTTAGTTTCGGTTGCCTTTTAAAACCTTCGTTTTAAAAAAAATGGTAAAATCGAACTTCCGAGTTAACGACCGTTAACTTTGTTAACGGCAACACTAACCGCAGTTAAAACTTAACCCACAGTGTTTAAGTATATATATAAAATCTTTTTGTAAATTTACGTATATATCGTCTTAGTCAGGTGGTTTAACTTGGGTTACCTATCCTATTGAACTTGAGTTCGAATCCCCCCTAAAGACGTTTCTAATTTTTTTTTTTTTTACTTCATCTTCTTCGTCATCTAAAAACATATGTCTTCAGTTTCTTCTGATCCATTTGATCGACAGAATGGGTGGGAAGATGGAGTGAAGTTAGTTTTTTGATGGCTTCTAGAACCAGAAACGGTTTGCCGGTTCTCGATTTTATACCCGCATCTGATCGAAGTTTCATTTTAGTGCCCGCTTTCTCTTAGCCCCATTTTTCTATACTATTTTGTTTCTAGATGACAATTTTTGTCGATCTCAAATTACATAGATTAGTCGAGATCTGATTCACATGCGTTACACTAAGATTAATTTGTGAGCTTCAAATGCGGATCTGAGATTTTGTGGACACTTCTGGGTAGATCTAGTTTCCGGAGAGATCGAGAATTGCTTTTGTTTCATTTCCAGATTTTGTTGAATAGTAGGAGAATAAAACAAAAGAGAAGTTTATGATGGATTTGCTCTGAGTTTCTGGGTTTAGGATTTGGTCTTGAAGGCATTGTTCAGTAAGAAGAAGAGGAAGACAAAAGAGAAGAAGGAGAAAAAAAAATTAAGAAAAAAATTAAAAAACGTCTATAAAGGACGATGGGGATTCGAACCCACGTTAATTAGAATAGGTAACACACGCTTTACCATTTGACGAAGACAGTATATACGTAAGGCTTGAAAAGAGATAGTATATATATAGTTTAAATACCATGGGTTAAGTTTTAACCACAGTTAGTGTTTCCGTTAGCAAAGTTAACGGTCGTTAACTCGGAAGTTCGATTTTACCATTTTTTTTAAAACGAAGGTTTTAAAAGACAACCGAAACTAAATGAGGTATTTTTATTCCAAATTTAATAACACGCGTATTAAACGGCAAAAAAAAAAATAGATGGCGGTTTTTTTGGGTTTTTTTTATCGACTTGAATTTGTACTATAGTATCGTCGTTGAGTTATAACTTAGGAGTTAGGTCCAAAGTTAGAAATATGCATGTGTAGATTGTAAATGAGAAAAAATCCTATTTATCATTAATACAGTTAAATAACACTATATATATAGTAACAAGGTTTACAAAAAAAAAAAACACTATATATATAGTAGCAAAATATTTTGTCGTATCAAAATTTTTCTCTATAACAGAAGTAATGAATTTCTATGAATTTTAGTGAACGATTACTACGAATTTGTAGCAAACGATTACGGTGGTGGTAGATATGGGTGTCGACGGTGCATGGTTTCAACATATATATGTGCAGTTGTTTGACAAAATGATATATGATTTTTACGAATTGAGACAAGTCTTTTTATGTGGCAAAATATTGGTAAAATTATCGGACAATTTCATGAAGTTTGTCAAAAAATCGGATATTTTTACAGTACAAGGTATCCATTTTGTGTAGTTTCAAACTAAAAACTCATTAGTTAAGGCTTTAAGCTGTTTCCAGTTCCAATATTATTCATTTTTTCTAGTTTTTTTTTTCTTTAGTTTTAATATTTTATATATATTTACGATAGTTTCAAACCTTTCAAATTCATCTCAAAAATAAAATTGAAGATCCTTTGCTATGCACAGTGTTTTTCTTGCTCATATCTTGCAAAGAAAGAAAAATAAAAAAATCAAAAGTTTTCGAAACTTACAAATAATTAACAAGAATATATAAAATCATAAAGTAGAAAAGATTTTCAAAACCTGATGAAATCTCTCACCCAAAGAAGAAGACAATTTGGATTTGGTGGTGACTTGTTATATGTGTATAAGTGTATGCATTATATATCTTCCTCGGTTCCTCCTTTCAATATAATTTGGTGTATACTCTCATGCATGCATTGTTTCATTAACATATATTCAAATCCATGAAATGTCGTAGAAAGGATGTTTCCCAAAATATTAAGAGAGCAAACAATTTTCTAGACTTGCAAGTCTTTGGCATATTCTAAAACTAATTTAGACAAAAACAATATATGATCCACTAGAATGTACCGGTCAAGATTTTTCAAATGTGGAAACGACAACCAGTTTCTTGAGCTTGAAGAAACCCATGAATCTAATTAACCATGAGGTAAAACTTTATTACTTTCATAAGAATGTGCAATATCAAGATTATTATTATGTATTGAGGAGGTTCTCTCATAAAATTTGTGGGTTTCTCTGGCTTAAGTACAATAAAAATAAATCAAAAATGCTAAATAACCAGAGAACCAGCTCTTTCCAGAGAGATTTGAGAATCAGAGAGAACCGTATACGTGGCAACATTTGATTGGATGATGATTTGTTTCTCTCTCTTCCTCCTCTCTCTCTTTCGCATTCATTCTTCAATTACAATGGCGATGAGAAGACGTACTTTGCTCATGGTCATTGTCGTCGGTGACAATGGGTAATGTATTCCGATCTCTAATCGTAGTCGTAGTCGGTTTCGTCGTCGTTGCGGTGGTTTTATAAAACTAGATCCAAAGGAAGAAGACGATTATTTCTTTTTAGCAGCCCCGCGTGTGTTGAACACGCGCCCGAGTAAAACTCTCTCAAACCCGTAGCCGTCAAACCCTAATCCCACTCCGCCGCGTTTGCCTCTCCGGTCACCGGTGCTCCTCGCTGGTGCCGTGAGAGGGCTCTTCAGTTTCTCTGTCTCGGCTTACTCCTTCTCCGACGACTTTTCCCTGGGCTATGGCGGCGGATCTGGTGTAATGCTTTTGGTTCGGTGGCTCGATCTGAGGCCAATTCGGCGGCGGACTGCTTAGACTTTCCTCCCGGCGTTTCCACCTTCTCGGCTGCCTCTCTTAACCTCAATTGTTTGAGGACGGCGATTGGGTATGAGGAAAAGGCTCTCCTCGGTGGTTGTTTGTGTCGGGTACGCCGCTCGTATTTGGTTCTTGTGGCGGATAGATCTCTCCGACGGTTGCTCGGTGGTAGATCTCCTCGGATGGTGGCTGGTGGAGTTCAGGGATCCGCCTGCGTTGGTGAACTCATGTTCATCTCCCCTCCATGACCTTGCAATCGCTGTTCCCGTTACCATGCCTCCGTCTGAGGTGGTTTTGTTTCAGTCTCGGTGTTTGTTTTCTCCTTCGCTCGTTGCGGATGTGTTCTTTCTCTTGGTGGCTAACCTCACCGGCTGGTCTTGTGGCTGGTAGTTTCTTGCTTTTCCGGCGAAGCTGCGACAATCTCAGTTGCGGCGGGTCCGATGTGGCTAGGACTTGTTCTTCGTTGTGAGACTCATGGCGATGATTTCTTGCTTTTCCAGCGAAGCTGCGACAATAATTGTTGTGGCGGGTCTGATGTGGCTCGGAATTACTCTGCGCATTTGCTGTAGCGAAGCTGGTTTTCCATCACTCGTGGTTCTACTCCGCAGCTCGGGTTGTCCTTGGCTGCCGGTTTGATTTATCTAGGTTGTGATTGTCTCTGAGGTGGTGACAACTGCTTTGTGATTCTTCCTTTTGGACTGATCCTTGCAGCTGACTGACCCTTTTTGCTCTCGGAAAAGCTGTAAGCCCGCATCGCCAGAGGAATTGAGGGCTTATCTCGGGTGCGGTGTTCTCGCGGCAAAACCGTTGACTTTTGGAGTCATCTTCCTCCAACGTGTGATCCTTCTGTTGTTTCGCTCTTGTTTTGTGGCCTTCTTTTGTATTGTTGTTTGTAGTAGTTTTTGGTCTTCAATTTTCTTTGTTGAATCTCTGTATTTTGTAAAAAACAAAAAATGGTATAAAATTTCACCTTTTACCAAAAAAAAAAAAAAAAAAAAAAAAAGACGATTATTTCTCCTCCACGTACGTTTTATAATTTCTCATGTTTTCTCTTGGGCCAGTTATGTTTGGTCAGAGAAGCCCAATTGTGTTTTTTTTTTTTGCTTCCACGATAGTTCAATCTTGTTTTGTGTTTTTGTTTCATCAAAGATTCAATTATGTTTTAAACACCTAATTTTCATACTAACTTATTTTTTTGAATACAAAATATAACTTTTTAGTTTAATTTTAAAAATCAGAAGACTTTTGTTTTTCCCTCTATTATAATTGTGATACACTTTGCTTTATATATGTGTTCTTTTATGTTCATACAAATCTTGTAACCAAATTTTTTAAGAACCAAAACACTTCAAATTTTTAAAAACCAAAACACTTCAAATTTTTAAATGTTTGAAAATAATGTATGTTTAATATTTTTATGAATTGCAATAATTATTAAGTTTTATGAAATAAATTTTTTAATAATTTTATTTTAAGAGAACCCCACTAGAGAACCTACCATTGGACTATAATTTTTTTTTTAAAAAAACAAAAGTTCTCATCTCACATTTTCAAAAAAAATATATTAAAAAATTTGAGAGAGTCTCATAGTGAGAACTCCTCATTGGAGATGCTCTATAGACTCAAATGGATCAATTACTAAGGTGGTGTTATTGGTTAATGGATTTTAATAGAGTCTAACTCTAACCCAAATCTAATGTTATTGGTTAGTGGATCTTAACTTATTTATTCAAATCAAGTGTTATTGGTTCTTATATTTATAATATCTTCATTAAAAGAGTTTAAAATCAAGTGTTATTGGTTCTCATATTTCTAATGTCTATATTAAAAGAGTTTAAAATCTAGTGTTATTGGTTCTCATATTTACAATGATCAATTAAAGTTATGTGTTATTCATGTTTAATAGATTTTCACAAATGATTTGATTTGAAAAGATTTGAATGAAGGGTAATATTAGTGAATAGCCAAATAAAACACATAAATTAGGAAACTAGCAGAGAGAGAAAATTCTGTCGGAAAACAGCATGGACCCACCTTGTCTGAAGAGGTGAAATAACAAAACCATCCTCCGTTTGTTTTGAGATCTACAGTAGGCGACATTGTTTCGTGATATTTTTCAAAATAGCACGTAAGATCTAAATTTCACATGTTATATTTAACTAAAATACATGCTATTTAAAAAAATGTAGTGAATTTTTAAGAAAAAACATTGTTACGTAGTGTTTTTTTTTTTAAAAACATTGTTACGGAAAAATTAAACTTGAATAGAATCTTTTTATAAAGAAATAACATGTGATCTTAATAAAAACCGTGAATTACTAGAAAATAAGAATCGTTTTTTAAAGAAATTACATGTGATCATAATAAAAAACGTGTATTACTACAAAATAACATGATAGCGAAAGATATTAAACTGAATAGAGTGTTTTTTCAAGAAATAACATGTGATCTTAATAAAAACCGTGAATTACTAGAAAATAAAAATCTTTTTTAAAGAAAATCACATGTGATCATAATAAAAAACGTGTATTACTATAAAATAACATGATAGAGAAAGATATTAAACTGAATAGAGTGTTTTTCAAAAAATATCATGTGCTCTTTATAAATAACGTGTAATACCGGAAAATAATATGATAAAAAGAGATATATTATTCTATCACATGTAATTCGAGAAAAAAACATGTTATAAAGGGCATGTGTGTAATTACACAAGCTTTCCGACATCCAACAGACAAAGTACTGTAGCTCATGGCTATTTTCTTAATTCTTTTTGAATCCATGGCTAGTTACTATAAATTCTCTTGAATGAATCTAAAACTGATTTCATGTGTAAAATATAGCAATCAAAATCTTACCTTCTACCCTGAGATTTTCACAATCATATCAGAATAACCTTTTTTTTTTTTTTTTTTTTTTTTTTTTTTTGAACAAAAGCATACTTGTTATCCATTTAATCAATCCCAAAGGGAGATAAAGAGTACAGAGTCATCAACCTAATGGTTGGGTACAAAGGGATAAACCAACACAAAGTTACAACATAAGTAGATAGATAAAGTGAGAAACCATTAGACTTCGGTGATAGATCCATAGAAACTCGGAAACAGAGGTTGCATCGCAACATGCCACAAACGAGATCAAGGTATGTCAAAGACACTTCCGCGAATACTTCGGGAAAATTAACAATAGTCACTATCAAAAGAATTCGTGACGTTTGAAAAGAGTCTTTAGCGATATTGGTTGCCGGCGTGAACCAATTTGAGATAGCTAAAAGACATAGATAGGTTCTCTCCACAAGGGAGGAGGTTCTCTCCACAAGGGAGGAGGGAGGATCCGAGATTACCTCCATGAATGAGAAGCTTTTACGCCAAAGACCCTCAAGGTCAAAAACAAATTTCACCCAAACTAAAGAATTGTCGTGCGTCCTCGACAATCTCACCGGACAAGACGCAAGCAACGGTTCAGGGATAACTCCTGCCGTCAACGAAATCCGGTGAGAGGATACTTCTAGGGAAAGCTTGTAATTTGTGTATAGTTGTTCTAGATTCAAAGCTTTAGATGAAATCCGATAGAAGCTGACCATCAGAACTTGACAATGATAACTATCAAACCAATAGAGAGATGTCGCTACTCTGCCATGGTGGTGTCCTCGACCAGCCGTGAAAGAAATGAGAAGCATCAGAGCAATTGAATTTAACAGAAAATTAGAATTGTTGGACCTGGGCTCGAAAGGTAGATGGGCTTTGGTTACTCTCATGTAAGCAGGCTTCAAAGATTTGGAAGATGGGCTGCGGCCTTTTGGGCTTGTCTTCAAAGGATGGCTTGTTGGGCCTAGAGGTTGTTTACGATTTTGTGGGCCAAGCCCAATAAGGGGTGCCTCGAGCCAGATTAGGGTTTTGCCCTGCGTTCTCCTTGACTTCACCGGAGACGACGCAAATACAGGTGATTATAGTATATCTCTCTTCACGTCTACTTATAAGAATTTACATACGGTGATTATAGTATATCTCTCTTCATAATTTTTTTTTTAATTTCTTTACTAAAGACATTATACTCATAGCTAGTAACAAGATTTTGTAAAAACTTCAAAACAGTAGAAAAACATGAAATAAGAAGAAGAAAAAAGATGGACAAAAGTTTTGCCAGATTTCGATTAGATTATAACAATCATTTGTTATAGAATTCAGTTCTGTTACAGAAAACCAAATGAAATCATGTATCATTGATAATACACTTCCACGTATTTGATAAAATGAATAATGATTCATTTTCAATGAGCCCAGATATTTTAAAATCTGATAAACTCTAATTCTAATGGAATTGACTTCAACTTATACAACCAATAACACCCTCTAAGTGTAACTTTAATTCTAGTTCTTCTTTTGGCAATTCTCAAAATATCACTAAAATGAAAAGGAAAAAAAAAACATTGGGCTGAAACATGAGGTGGGCCGGCTGGTTAACATGAGGCATATATTAACCCAAAATGCCCAAACTTTTCTGCTTGTTGATTTTTTTATATTATTTAAATCAAATTAATTACCAAAAAACTTTCTAATTTATTCGCTAATGTTGAAAAAAATTAAATATTTATATAGTACGCATCTGTCGGTCAAAGCTAAGACCTTTTAGTCAATTGAACGAACGACCGAATGATTAGGTGAGCGTTGAAGAATATCTAATTTCAAAGCTTATGAAAAATAAATTCAAAGCATCTCTAAATAAATATGATTCAGAATTAATGACCAAACACATGCTTATGTCCCTCCTATTATTATGCTCTTTTTGTAAATATACAAAATTATGAAACAAACATCAAAATTATTACTTGGATAATAATGCCTCAAATTTAAACCCCAACCAAAAAAGCCGTACACAAAACAAGGCTAATAACAATCTCTGCAAATAATTTGAACCATCCTCACTCTATAGCTCTCTTTTTTTCTCTATATATATATATATATCTATAACCTTTCTATAATTATTGTTCTCATTCACTACTAATAGAAATAGTAATGAATCCAAAATAACAAAACCGTGACCAAGAGTTTGGTTTCTTGAAAAAGGATTGAGATTTATGGAGATCTCAATCTCTCCATTTGAATGCTCTCAGACTTAGCATCTTCAACATCTTCCATGCTACTATCTCCACCAGTTGTAGTTGTTGTAGATGGTAACTGCAAAGGACCTTGAGGAGAATCCGATTGCGAATTGCTTCTCTTCGATGATTCTCCTCCTTCACCTTTTTCTTCTTCCTCTTGCGATGATGAATTCCATAACTTAAACCCTAAAACAACTGCTGATTGTTTCTCCGCATTCGGATTCGGCTTCCTGATGTGTAACCTGTATTTCTACATATAACAGAGAAAATGGGTTCTTACTTCTTAGTAACATTCATTGAAAGAATCAAAGATGTCTTTGTTTCTACTAGTTACCTGTAAATGACTCTTGACTTCATCATTAGTTAAGCCTTCTTCTTGCATATGTTCTCTAATTTGTTTAGGAGTTGCCACTGTTTATTAACACAACAAAACAGACAAAGATTTTTCACCACATTCTGTATCAAGTAAGCAAACTCATGAACACAATAAGATCTTTTTTACCTCCCGGTCCACCTAGCTGTTGCAATGCATCGAGAAAGCGGCGATGCAACTCAGGATTCCAACACCTTCTTTGCTTCCGCAAAGCTTGCTGCTGAAGAAATGCTGGTTGCTGTGGTACTGCTGGTGGTGGTGGTGGCTGTGACATAGACTTAGAAGTAAAACCACCACAAGAGGCAACAATCCCTTTTCTTCTTATCGAACTCGAACTTAAACCGAGGCCTAAACCAGTTTCTACCTTTGGAATCAACAACATAGAAGATTTCTCCTCATTTCTCTGCAACATTTAGATCAAACCTACTCAGTCCTTAGTCCTTAATTCAACACAAAAAGTCTCATCCAGTCTTTCCAAAATGCTGTCTCAATTTCAGAGTTTTCATTACCTCAATCTCAAGCTTGCTCTTGATCTTACTAGTGTCTGAGAATCTTCGGTTAGAGATATGATCATCATTAGCTTTCCATCGCTGAAACTTCTTCTCCCTCATTAGCTCATCTCTCTTCACCAACTCCATCACTCCTTCTTCTCGATTAAGAGAGATGAAATCTTTCAACAATGGTTGAGTCTCCATCTCTAAACATCTCTTATCCTTGAGATACAAAATCGCTGCAAAACAAAAAAAAAACAAAACTTTCAGCAACCAAATGATTAAAAACAGAGAAAACAGAGGAGAGATCAATCAATAAAAAAAACGAACCATCGTTTAAAATCTGCAAAGACAGAGGAAGCTCAAGTTTACAACTTTCGATCTTTCTCTTCTCTTCTTCAAGCTTCTTAACATGTTCATCAACTTTCTCCACCGCCACAACATTCATCGAAACTCCTCTCCTAAAGATCGATCCCAAACTCAGCTCATCCCCCAAAGAACCCATTTTTATTTTTCTCGATTGAAATTATAAAAACTCAAACTTTTCCAGAATTTGGCATGATCCCAAACATCCTCTCTCTTGATAGTAAGTAAGCAAATCAGAGTGTGAAGAAGTAACAACCTGAGATGAGATCTATGAGAAGCGATTATATATTAGAAAGAGAACAATGTTTGTGGAATCTTTTGGTAGAGAAAAAGAGAGAAGAGAGAAGATTGATTGAAGGAAGAGGAAAGCTAGAAGATTCTGTCTTGTGGGGTTTTTATCTTTTTTTTTCTCTTTTAGATATGAGAAAACTCTTCGTTTCGTCGCGTATCTCTCAAATTCCAATTTCACCCACTCGCTTTGTTTTCGAGTTTTTTTTTTACAGTTTTACTAGTGAGTTGACTCATTCTCTAACTCATTCCATACTCGTGATTTTTCTTAATGTTTTAAGCTCCTCTTTTTTTGCCCGATTGGTGGTAATTCACTAGCATAACTTAGTACGTAGTTACAAACTTACAATTTTGTTTAGAAAATAGAAAAAAACGGTATGCGATATCAAAATGATATAATAAAAACACTAACATAACGTAGTACGTAGTTACAATTTTTTTAGAAAGTAGAAAAAACGGTATGCGATATCATAATGATACAAAAGAACATTATGAAAAAGCTGAGAATAACACTTTTCAGGATACCGTTGAATCGAATTATTCCGGATACCGTTGTTTTGTGGATGGATCATGGAAAGGAAGTGATAAGTTCTCCGGTACAGGGTGGTTCTGTACATCGTCAAATGGAGAGCCGCCAACCATGGGAGCTGCGAACCTCCGTAGAAGTCTATCTCCACTACATGCCGAAGTCGAGGCCCTTCTCTGGGCGATGAAGTGTATGATTGGTGCAGATAATCAAGAGGTAGCGTTCTTTACAGACTGTTCAGACCTGGTGAAGATGGTGTCTTCTCCAACCGAATGGCCGGCGTTTTCAGTGTATTTGGAGGAATTTCAGAGCGACAGGGAGGAGTTTTCATCTTTCTCTTTATCTTTAATTTCTCGTAGAGCTAATACTAAAGCGGATAATCTGGCATGAAAAGTTCGTACAGAACCGCTTCATATCACATATGTAAACAACATTCCTCAGGAATGGCTCTTTTGAGCTCTAATTAATTTTGGATGACAAAAAAAAAAAAAAACACTTTTCATATCGTTTTTGTGATTCGTAACTGTTAAAGCGATGATATTGCTGCGGTTTGAAGTTACGAATCAGAACTCTGAGATATTGATACTATTAACCTTTTACACTCTAATTTTAATTTTAGAATTAGTAGGTTAAAGAAAGGTAATTTAAGGTAAAATTTTAATTCAAATATATATATTTTTTGATACATTAGTAAAAATCAAGAAATAAAAAGATGGATATAAATCTTTTTTATATGGAAAAATTTGTTGAAGTCATTTTGTTGTTTGAAACATCTCTTTCTATTGCATTTAATGTTGGACCATTTTAATATCTAATTTTATGTGCAAAAAGATCTTCAACAATTTAAATTTTGATGATAAAAAAAATATCCTAGTTGTTAAAAATAAATGACGTAGCGTAATTTGTACGGTTGTTAAAAGATAACATAACTTGGAATATTGGCCTTTTGATTGAGATATGTGCGATCGGACCATCAATATATATTTGTATTAACATAATTGTTATAGGTGGTAAAAACTCATTTTCGATTACAAATGCAGTTAGATTTCATTTATTTTAAACCAATGAAGATTACATATGTGAACTTGTTTTTCTCATCATAGCATTAGATTTGAATAGCTTACTACGACTAGTAGTTATTACACTCACCTCTCTTCTGTTTCCTACTAAATGGTTGGTCCAATAAAATTAATAACGACGTTGTTAGGGTTATTAAATTTTTCATTATGTTGGAGTTATGATTTGTGACTAGGGAAAATGTTTTCGAATTTTACGAGAAAAAAGAGAGTGGTTATTGTCGGTTAAAAGCGCGATTTCAAAGATGTGGTGCGTCTAAGTCAAAGATACCAAAACCATGGGATTAGCGGCACAAAGAAATTTGATTGTTCCTCCTTTTTTTTTTCCTACTTTACGATTTCGAGCTTTTGTGAAGTTGAAGATTTTGTCCAAAGAATAACTTTTGCAAATGCTCTCTAGCTCAACTTCCAACAGATTTCCAACACGTGTCGATTAGTGAATGACTTAGGATTCCAAAGTCATTATTCTTCAAGACCAAGTTATTTCTTGGTAACTAAAAAATATATGAATTGAAAACATTTTAGAATGTCAAATTTTTTGTCTTCCCTCGTTGTTTTTTTCTATTAGTAAACATCTCTACGCATATTATCTGTTCTTTGGTCAAATGTTGAAATAGTTTATTTTCTTTTGCATTTTAATAGTTAGAATCCAGTTGAATACTCATCAAATATTTTGACAAAACACATTAATTTGCTTGATTTGATTATTTTAATTTTTAACTATTCGAGGAAAGTGATGTTCTTTTTTCGTCAATAGAATAATGGATATAATTAATTTAGGCATATTTTTGACTGACCATGTCATGTGCAGAGAATAGTTTTCTCTGAGAAACCAATATAAAATATATTTTGTTGAAAAAAGTGTCCCAATGGCTTTGAATGGTAACCCATTTTAAAGCTGTACAGCTTTGTACAGCTTTAACAGTTACCAATCACAAAAACTTTATGAAAAACGGTACACTATAACATAAACAGTTTTTTTTGGATAAAAACAAAAACAAATTAAAACGGTTACGGTTAAATACTGTTATGGTTAAATACGGTTACGATTAAATACGGTTATAACGGTTACGGTTAAATACGGTTATAACGGTTACGGTTGAATACGGTTACGGTTACGGTTACAACGGTTACGGATAATTACGGTTATAGTTATTTGATGACTACAATACGGTTAATATCGGAGGCGAAATCTTACGAGTTACCTAACTTATTATAATACTTTTCATAAAATCAAAAAGTATGTTACAAACCAAATTTTCTTCATTTCGAGCAAAATAACAGTATAACATATTTGTTTGAGAAAAAAGACCATTTTTTATAACGTAGATTTTTTCATACGCGGTATCATTTACTTTTTTGAAAATCTTAATCTGAACATTCGATAATTGTTTTTGCATTATATGGAGTTACAATTATATTTTTAAAGTTTTAACTATGCGGTTAACCATATGGTTAAATAACGGTTTTCATATGTTTACCGTTAATTAACGGTTACGGTTAATATATTTTTGTAACTGTAACTAATTATTTTTTACGGTTAACGGTTACGGTTTTTAACCGTTTTATACGGTTACGGTTGAGAAACGGTCCGGTTACGGTACAAAATATAATTGTAGCTTTAGGCATGACCAGAAGCTAACCGTAACCGTATTTTGGATCGTAACTGGACCGTTTTTCAACCGTAACTGTATAAAACGGTTAAAAACCATAACCATTCACCGTAAAAGTAGATTAGTTACGGTTAAAAAAAATATACTAACCGTAACCGTTAATATACCGGAAACGTATCAAAACCGTTATTTAACCGTACGATTAGCCGCACGGTTAACCGTATTATTAACCGCATAATTAAACTTTATAAAATATAATTGTAACTATGTATAATGCAAAAAAAAAAGTCTCGAATGTTTAGATAAAGATTTCCGAAAAAGTAAATAATAAAGCCTATGAAAAAATCTCATTAGAAATAATGATTTTTTTCTCAAACAATTATTTTGGAATGTTATATTGCTCAAAATGAAGAAAATTTTATTTATTATAGGACTAGTAAATTCATATTATTATTCTAACAATAAAATATTGTTCATTCTATATAATCTTAAATTTCATATGTAATTATATACTAAAGTACATTTCAATGTAATTTTTTTTTCTTTCTAAATTCTTAATATTATTTATTATCTGTACCGCTATGATGTTTCCAATCAGAGTAAATTTTTAAAATTTGTTCTGCGTTATTTTTTGTACAGCTTTCGTGTTTTATTCTTTTGTACAGCTTTGCACTATTCCCTAACAGCTAACAGCTCCAGCTAACAGCTCCAGCTACCAGCTAACAGCTTTATACCAATCAGACCCAATATATTCTTCGAATTTACGAACGAAGACAAATATTTTGGAAAGGCCAATCGAATCTCTATCTAATTATTTATATTATGCTGGTTAGATTCTCGTTTTCCTCTTTCATAGATATAATAAGAATCTTGCCCCATAAACCAGTCGTCAATAAAATATATACTACATTTTTGATATATTATACACAAACATTTTTATGTCATAATACACACCAGTCTCAAATACTGAAGTAAGGACCTTACGTTGGATCACATCGATTTCTCTCATCTCCATTCGTTTTGTCGGATAGTCACATATTCATAATCAAAGAATTTACTTTGTATATTTTTGGGGATTACTTCAAAATCAATAATTTAGTTCTTATGCCATTTATATTATGAATACTAGGGGTTCAACTAAATTAGTTTAAATCGTAACTATGTAGAGACTTGAATTTAGATGACCAAAAATACTATTCTTAACGAGTTAGTTACTGTATATTCTCTTATTTTATAGAATAAGTTGATTTCAATCGTACCTATTTTTTGTAAGAATATTTCCACTATATGTCATATATGCCGAGTTGGAGGCTTGGAGCCAATATTTATTTTTATTATTTTAATGTAGAAAACATTTAAGAATGAGTTGTGTTGGCTATGAAATATTCTATCACTATGAAACAAAAACAAATGAAGTGCATGTATAGTATAGTATGATGTATTTTTTTTGTGTAGAATGCCTAAACATACTTAAGGATATTAACATAAAATTCTACGAATTATACTATATTTACATATAATTCCCTAATACTCCCCTTCAAGTTGGAGCATGAAGACTATACATGTCCAACTTGCGCCGTAAATAAGCAAATTGTTGAGAACCCAAAGCCTTAGTAAAGATATCCGTTGGTTGCTCTGTAGTGGTAAGATGTGCAGTAACCAGTGAACCATCCTGAATTTCATCCCGAATGAAGTGACAATCCCTCTTAATATGCTTCGTCCGCTCATAAAAAACTGGATTGACAGCAATATGTAAGGCTGCCTTATTATCACTAGCTCACCTTCCAACAGATTTCTAACACGTGTCGATTAGAGAATGACTTAGGATTCCAAAGTCATCATTCTTCAATACCAAGTTATTTCTTGGTAACTAAAAAACATATGAATTGAAAACATTTTAGAATGTCAATTTTTTTTGTCTTCCCTCGTTGTTTTTTCTATTAGTAACATCTCTACGCATAATATCTGTTCTTTGGTCAAATGTTGAAATAATTTATTTTCTTTTGCATTTTAATAGTTAAAATTCAGTTGAATACTCATCAAATATTTCGACAAAACACATTAATTTGCTTGATTTAATTATTTTAACTTTTAACTATTATACGAAAGTGATGTGTTTTTTTCGTCAATAGAATAATGGATATAACTAGGCATATTTTTCGTCAATAGTCCTTTTCTACACGGTCCACGATAAATGTGATCTCCATCCCAACCCTCAAACCCTAATAGTGTCGCACCAACAGGATGTGTTCGAAGACGAACCAAAGCCTCCTCAAGAGTTTGGTATTTAAAAGTACCCGTAATCTTGTGGAGTTCATCTTCTTTACACAGAACACGTCTATCCCTACATACAAAAATCTCCTTGTCCTCTTCTTCTTTGGGTATGCCAAATTTTTGAATGTAGGCCAAAGTACTTTCCAGATCGTTTTCATAAGGTCATGGTTACCTTGGTCTCGAATATACCCAGACGCATCTTTGAGCCTTTCTCTGGTCTCCTCGTTTAATAGAAAAATTTCTAGTACTCCTGATGTCGTCCAATATATAATAATATACTTAACCTTCAGGGAATCAATCATCAATACGCCATGTACCCTACTTATTTAGCTCAGTTTATGCACGGTCCGCGATAAATGTCACACCCATCCCAACCTTCAAACGTCAACAGTGTAGCACCAATTGGATGCGTATGAAGACAAACTAATGTCTACTCTAGAGTTTGGTATCTAAAGATAATAGTAATCTTGTGCAGTTAAACTTTGAATGCAATATAAATTGTGGTATGACTTGTATTCAGAATTTTGGCATATTTAAAGAGGAAATAGGTCAATAGACATTTATACATAGAGATAGACGCAATTTTCAATATATAGTGAAATTTTTATCATTATTTAATTCTAGTATGTAAGTTTTTATTTTCTATAAATATAAAGTATTTTCTAATTGTGTTTTTTTGTAAGTTTTTTTTTAAATTTAAATATCTCATGAACATAGAAATTTATAAATGTAAAAAAATAATAATTTGAAAACTATTTACATGTAAATATAGTTTATATCTAAAAAATATTTGAGGCATGTGAGGATTTACTATTACATAGAAATTAGAAGTATAAATATGTCTCATTTGTTGTTCTTGATTCATATGTTGGATGAATATTGTAAACCAAACGATTTGAGTATGTTGGCTACGATCGCCATGAGATCGTTGAAGCTGATTGAGATTCTACAAAGTGCCAATCTAGATATCAGTTAGGATACATGGTTTTTTGGTGTAATCGGTATTTGGTTAGATTAATAAGATGAGTTTAGAGGTGTAATCTTAACATCTTTAAGCGGTAATCACACGCATTGTAAATTTTTTTGAATAATGAAATCTGGTCGGCCCATACCTCAAGCTGGTGCTTTAGGCATCATAATATATTATAAGTTTAGGAGCATAATATTTCCAATCTTGTCTTATGGTGCAATGGTAGTCCTCATTTTAGTTAAGAAAAGGTGGTGAGTTCGAGTCTTGAATTCGAAAATTATAACCATTTTTGTAAGATTTTTTAAGTAAATGGTCACCAAAATTTTATGGGTTTTAGGCATCACAAAACTTTAGGCCGGCTTCAATCCCTAATGAGATGTACATGTACACATATCAATGTTGCAAATGAATATATAGGAGATATTGAAGTCCATAAATTCAACCATAAATGAATTGGATGATTTGGGCCCAATTGGACCAATAAAATATGTCGGCCCATTTAATATTCCCTCTTTTCTAACCTTTCTTTCTCCTCTTGCTCACCCTTTTCAGTTTTCCCTGTATATTCAGAATTACTAATTCCCGGCGAGTTTTCCCGGCGGCGGCTAGATATTACTGGTTTGTACCAGCAAGATCGAAGGAGATAAACTTCGTAATCAAAAAGGTCTCCTTTTGATAAAAGATGTCATCAGAAAACTCAAAAGTCGAAGCGAAGAGAGTGTTTATAGGAGCAGGATGCAACAGAGTTGTCAATAACGTCTCTTGGGGAGCTTCTGGTCTCGTCTCTTTCGGTGCCCAAAACGCCGTTGCTGTTTTCTGCCCTAAGGTCTGTTTGTTTCACTCTTCCCTCTCTTACAAAATCCTTCCAACAGCAAAGATTTGATTTTTCGTGTTTTGTGTCTTTGTTTGATTTTTTTTCTCAGTCTGCCCAGATTCTTACAACGCTTCCAGGTCATAAAGCTTCTGTGAATTGCACTCATTGGTTACCCTCTTCCAAGTTTGCTTTCAAAGGTAGGAATCGTTTTGAGTTATGGGAACTTCTTTTGCTATCGATTTAGAGAGTTTTAGTATGTTGAATCGCATAGGCATTGCAAAAGGAAGAGACTTTCGATGTTTTATAAGATAGATGACTTAAGACGGAAGAATTTGTGAGTTATGGCTATCAATACTATCTTTAGTATACTGAGAAGACACAGGCATTCAAATTTCTATTTATAGTCTCTATCTACGGTTTGGTGGTTTAGTTGCTGTGAAAGTTTAATGGTATTTGTATCTCCCTAAGTATTCTTATAATTGTTTGCAGCCAAGAATTTGGACCGGCATTATCTGCTATCAGGTGATTCAGATGGTATCATTATCCTCTGGGAACTATCTACTCTTAATAACAATGTAAAATTCCCTCAATCTCAGTCTGATCTGAGTTTCTTTACTGTTTCTCTTTCATCTCTGATCCCTAGTATGTTTTCTGATTGGTTTAGCAACAGTGGAGACATGTACTACAACTACCACTCTCTCACAAGAAAGGTGTTACTTGCATCACCGCTTATATGGTTTCTGAAACCGATGCAATGTTTGCTTCTGCTTCATCTGATGGAGTTGTGAATGTCTGGGATGTTTCTTTTCCGTCTCAGTCTAGTGGTAAGCATTAACGTTCCTGCAGTTTATTACTGGTTAAACGAAGTGAAGTTTGTCTTCTAAGTATCTAAATTGAATTTCTTCATCCTGTGTTATCTTTTGCAGAGGAATGTAAAGTGGTGTGTCTGGACTCTATCTGTGTTGACACTAAAGCAATTGTAACGCTTTCATTAGCGGAATTGCCTCAAAATCCTGGCCGATTTGCCCTTGCGTTGGGAGGATTGGACAACAAAATCAAACTTTACTGTGGAGAAAGAACAGGAAAGGTGCTTCCCGATTCGCCTTTTGTGCCAATATATTCTCAAAAAAATCAATTGTGAGAGTTTTTTGGTTTCATCCTTTTTCAGTTTACTTCTGTTTGCGAGCTTAAAGGCCACACGGACTGGATTCGAAGTTTGGACTTCTCATTACCATTACACACAACAGAAGAAACTGCCAATAGTATCATGCTTGTGAGTTCTTCCCAGGACAAAGTCATTCGGATCTGGAAACTCGTGTTAGTTGGTGATGTTGGCTCCTGGCGAAGAGAAATCACTCTAGCTTCTTACATTGAAGGCCCAGTTTTCGTCTCAGGGACTTTTACATATCAGATTTCAGTCGAATCTGTATTGATTGGCCACGAAGATTGGGTCTATTCCGTGGAATGGCAACCTCCAGTCATCGATTCCATTGATGGGCGGTTAATAAACCACCAGCCGCTGAGCATTTTATCGGCTTCAATGGACAAAACAATGATGATTTGGCGACCTGAGAAGAAAACGGGTGTGTGGGTGAATGTTGTATGTGTTGGAGAGCTAAGTCACTGTGCTCTTGGTTTCTATGGTGGCCACTGGAGCCCAAATGGTCAGTCGATTCTGGCTCATGGATACGGCGGATCTTTTCATCTCTGGAGAAATGTCAGTAGCAGCGAAGAGTCTGAGAATTGGCAGATGCAGAAAGTCCCGTCGGGCCACTTTGCTGCTGTGACTGATATCACATGGGCTAGAACCGGCGAGTACTTGCTATCCGTGAGCCACGATCAGGTGAGGGTTTAGGGTTGAGACGTTAAAACGAGTCATTATATTAAATTGCAAAAAGTCACTTTTCTGACATTTCATTCTCCAAATTCGCGATTTTGCAGACCACTCGTGTGTTCTCATCATGGAAGAATGATGAGGGGAATGAAGCAGAGGATGAGCAGTGGCATGAACTGGCTCGTCCTCAGGTTCATGGGCATGACATTAACTGTGTGGCTATGGTTCAAGGTAAAGGCAACCACCGTTTTGTTAGTGGAGCAGAGGAGAAAGTTGTGAGAGTGTTTGAGGCTCCTCTGTCGTTCTTGAAGACTCTGAACCACACTTGTGCGGGAGGAGAAGGAAGCTTCCCTGAGGATTTACAGGCAGATGTGCAGGTTCTTGGAGCGAATATGTCTGCTCTTGGTTTATCACAGAAACCTATCTACTTGCACTGTGAGTACTTGATTGATTCAACACCATGTCTAGAGTTTTACCAAAAGCAATCTTGAGATTCATATGAATTTCTTTTTGCAGCTTCGAGTGAACCGCTGGAGAGAAATGGCGGAGGAGAAGGTATGGATACATTTGAGACAGTTCCAGAGGCGGCTCCAGCGGAGTTGAAGGAGCCTCCGATCGAAGATCAGCTTGCGTTTCATACTTTATGGCCGGAGTCTCATAAACTCTACGGTCATGGTAATGAACTATTTTCTCTCTGCTGTGACCACAAGGGAAACCTTGTTGCTTCATCGTGTAAGGTAAGCTAATGCAGTTTTCAGAAATTTTTTACACTTGTTCAATCTCGTAGATTTAAATTTTAGATCTAACTGAGCAGGAGTCCATCACTAAATTATTTTCTATATATGAACCTCAAACTTCTTCAGGCTCAATCTGCATCCATGGCTGAGATATGGCTATGGGAGGTTGGGACATGGAAAGCTGTTGGTCGTTTGCAATCTCACAGCTTGACAGTGACACACTTGGAGTTCTCTTATGATGACACTCTGCTCTTGTCTGTCTCAAGAGATCGTCACTTCTCTGTTTTCTCGATCCAAAGGACAGGTAACTCAAGTGGTTATAGCTTCACAGTTCAAAATCAGATTTTCTAAAACATCCAAAAGTGTCTACATTTTGAGCGTCTCTAACTCGTCTGTTTTTTTGCTTCTGTTCAGACAATGGCGATGTTAGTCACAAACTCATGGCAAAGGTTGAAGCACACAAGAGGATCATATGGGCATGTTCATGGAACCCGTTTGGCCACCAATTTGCAACTTCATCAAGGGACAAGACTGTGAAAATCTGGTCCATCGAGATTGATGCTCGCATCAAACAGATTCTTGCCTTGCCTCAGTTTGGGAGCAGTGTCACAGCTGTGGCTTGGACGGGACTAGACCACAAGGAGAAGAGCGGGTGCGTGGCGGTTGGGATGGAAAGCGGACTGATAGAGCTGTGGAACATAAAGATTATAGAAATAGAGGAAGGTACGACTGCAACAGCAGCTCTTGCTCTGCGGCTGGAACCATTCATGTGTCATGTCTCGGCCGTGAACCGGTTAGCTTGGAGACCAACTGAGAAGTGCGAGTCTAATCAGCGCTTGCTAACATTAACTTCTTGTGGGGATGATAATTGTGTGAGAGTTTTTAACTTCAAATTTTGAGTTTACAACACAAAACACATTGATGTGTTTTAAGATTATGGACCAAAACTCTCTTTCATATAGGACCTTTGTAATATTTATGCAAATTTTGGTTAGCTAAGTTGAAACATATTATCAAATCACCTTTTGCTTCATTGCATTAAGTTGTTTCTTTAAAAACAAAAAACAATTAACTTTCTCGTTTTGCATTGATTTGTCATAAAGCTTTGGAGCAGTAGTCAGTTTTGTCTCTTGACAATATAATCAGCGAGAGACAACAAAGGAACCACCTTGTCAGAATCAAACCCCTGAAGATGTTCCTGCGCTTCTCTGTTCAACATCTTTGCATATTCTCTCGCATTCTCCACACCCATCACCTTCGGATAAGTAAGCTTTCCGGTGATCAAATCTTTTCCGGCAGTTTTCCCAAGCTCCTCGGACGACTTGGTTTCATCGAGCACATCATCCATCACCTGAAACATCAGTCCAACGCACCTCGCGTAGCTCTTAAGCCTCTCAATCTCTTCATCGGACCCACCTCCCATTATAGCTCCCACAACAGCCGCAGCTTCAACCAAAACCGCGGTTTTATGAATATGAATGAACTCAAGATATCTCAATTCCTCGTCTTCGTTCTTAAAACTCATCCTTCCTCCGGCCAAATCCGCTGCTTGGCCCGCTACAAGTCCCTCTGTCCCAACAGCTCTCGCCATCTCCTGAACAGCCCAAAGAACCCTCTCTGAAGGCACCCCCAATGAGGTCGATGCCAGCGTCTGCTCGACCGCCAAAGACATGAGCGCATTAGCAGCCAAGATGGCTGTTTTCTCGCCAAAGACTTTATGGTTGGTGGGTTTTCCACGGCGGAGGCTGTCGTCATCCATACAAGGAAGGTCATCTAGGATGAGCGACGATGCATGAATCATCTCAACCGCACAGGCTGTAGGCATTGCTGTTGACTCTTGGCCACCTACGAGCTCGCAAGCGACCAAACAAAGCATTGGCCTTACTCGTTTTCCGCCTGAGAGAAGCGTGTACCTCATAGCTTCGCGAACCTCGAGTACTGGCTTCAAAAGAGGAACGGAATTGTTGCAAAGAGGAACGGAATCGTCTAGTGCTTTCTCGATGGACTTAGCCTTATTGTTCATATATGAAATGAACTCAGAGTCGGGGCTTGCGATCGAAGTTAGATGGCGGCGGTTGGACGGTCGTATCAGCCGCATTGCAGACAGAACCAGAGTGTAACGATGCCGCATGATGATAATCTTACAGAGCAAGTAAACTTTATTGAGTTGTGTATATATCTAATATTAGCACCAAAATAATGTAAAGTTTCTTAATTAGCCTCTAATACAAACAAGAAAAAAGGATATATGCTTGTTAAACCATTTTAGGTTTCATATTTACACTTGGTCCCCAAGACAGATTTAAAGAAATAAATGCATAATTCTCTAGAAGAAAATTTTGTTGATGTATCATTCATCATATGCTATATGCATGAAAATTGTTTCAGAGTTTTTGGCTTTAGGTTTTGCGTATAAAACACAAACACCTTGTGGCTTTTTATGATCATAACCGAACTCTATTGTGTAAGATTGTAAAAACAGAGGAAGGGTAACTTCTTGTGGTAAAGATAACTGTGTTAGAGTTTTTTGAATTCAAGTTCTGAGTGACAAAACACATAAAAAGCCAACTTGTGGTATTTTTGTATCATGACCAAATCCTGTTTCTCTATAGCATCATTGTGCTATTTCTGAAAAATTTGGTAGCTAAGTCGAAACGTTTTAGTAAAATATATTGTATTAAGTTTAAAGCCTAATTAGTCAAAGGTCCAAACTAGTTCCGGTCGGTCCAGTTTTGTCACTATATATACCAAGAGTGAACAAATGCTTACTTAACATCAGTTGAATCTGGGCTCGTCTATATGAAATACTTACCAAAATTGGCCCCTTCGAATGACGAATCACTGTTTACTCTTGATGAAGTGGTTAGTTAGAAGCTTTGAGACCGAGTCGCCTTAGAAAAAAACAACAACTTCAGAGAGTTCTCTTTCAGCTTCCCACTCGAATCATTGTTCAGTCTTGATTCTTGATGAAGTAGCATTTTCTTCATTTGCTTCATCATTATCTATATAGTTTAAAAAGGTGGATGATTTTATATTCACCCTGACTAAGTAACATGAATAGATTAAGAAAATATATGTATGTACCTTCGTCTATCTCCATTTTCATTTTCTGCTTTCCCTTCTCTGGATCATTAGTTGTTCCTGCTGGGCAAAACGACAGCACAAAATTAGTCTATGCAAAGAAAGACAAACTTTTTCTATCAAAAGCCTATCGGTAGAAGAGGCGATATAGTTGACCAAAATGACTCATGAAAAAGAGTGAACATTTAGGGCACAAGACTAATCAAAGAAAAGGTAACAAAAATTTCAACCTTACCAAACACAAACATTCAAGACCTTTTAATCTACAGTTCTAACAAGGATGTTGTATGCACATAAACACATGTCTCAGGGATATTAAATAGAGATGAATACTTCAAGAAAAATGATAGAAACACTGTCAATCATAATATACCTTCATCCTCCTGTACTAGAGGCCAAATGTGCTTGGCTAGTTGTTTGTTCATTTGAAACATATTGATAGACTCAACAGGGAACAGAGACCGTAATGATTCGTCGCATATTATTGTGCGTTTATCTGATGGATCTTGCAAATTGTTCTCCTTTATGTATTTCCAAAGCATTCTCACAACCTGAAAACCAATCATTCAACAGATGAAATATCACACATCCAGAAGTTTTGTAATTTCCCAAGAAGCTCTAAGGAACTAAGTCACTATAGGTCAGTCATGTACCTCTGTTCTAGCTAACTGAGCCGTTCCAGTAAAAGCCTGAAGTTCTGGTGAAAGACTGCAAACTTTGGTAAAGCCGCCTCCTTTTTTCTTCGGTTTCTCCTCGGACTTGGCTGGTCTAATTCGATAGAGCAGGCTTAGTTTCTCTGGACCTTAAACTATATAACCATACAAACACACAAAATTAAGAGAAAGAAAGAACTAACTTTCTTTTCTTGCATTTGCGTTTTCGTACACTACGATTTTCCTTTTCTCCACTCTCTTCTTCATTAGTCTCTACCGCTTCTTCGATTTTTACTTCTATCTCATCTCTTTCGCCTGATGCCTCATCTTCATCTTCCTCTTTCACATTCTTAACACATCCTATATTATTAAACCATTGACAAGAACTATAAACACCTTATACTTATCAAAATGCCACCACCTAAATCTAGTGAGATAACAAGGAAAATACCATCTCCATCATTTAGCGGCCAAATATGCTTTGCCAATGCCTTGTTCATTTGAAACATATCAATTGTCTTTACACGAAATAACGAATGAAGCGACTCGTCGCATAATATATTCCGCCTATTCTTTGGATCTTGCAAATCGTGCTCTCTGATATATGCCCACATTTTCTTCACAACCTGTATATATGCAAATGTAATCATAAGCTTTACTCCCCCACAAAAGGAAAAACGAAATTATAAAGAAATGGAAAACTGTTACCTCTGTACGAGCCAATTGAGAAGTTCCTAAAAACTTCTCTAGTTGTGGAGAAAGCTGACATATTTTGTTAAACCCACCTCCACGTTTCTTAGCCTCTACCGGTCTATTACATTAATAAAACACAACATAATCACAAATTTGGCATCTTTCCATCTAAAACCAATCACAAGAAACAACACACAACTCTCTTCTAAACAATCATCAGACAGAAGAATGCATCAAAATCCATAAGAAACTAAAAGTCCCCAACCTTTGATTCATTCGATCACCATCAAATTATATCAGCTATATCCAATGTTTCGAAGATTAATTCATAGAGGAAATACACCATTTTACCAAAATCAACAAGAATAAATCAGTATTGGAACAAAACAGTCAGTTACAAAAGGAAGAGATAAACTTACGGTTCGGTCTTATCATCATCGTTTTCACTTCCTTCTTCATCATTTTGATCACCATTACAGTCTTCATTATCTTCTTCTTCTTCTTCCTCGGGTTTGGTTTCCAACAAAGCTTCACTTTCAAGAAAAGCATCGATTTGTTCCCTGACAAAAGCTTTCTTATCGGTTAATTCGACGCCGAAATACGCCTCCAGCTGACGGCGAACGCTCGCCGGAGTCGTTGTTTCTAGGTCGGAGCTACGGAGAATTTCCCGGAGTTGGGTCACGAGGTCCGAGTCCGAAACCATTTCTCTGTTCCTTCCAAGAAAAAAATAATTTCTTTTGTTTTTGGTTTTCTTACAAAACTGAAAATTACAAAAGCGGTTTCGTAATAAGAAAACGATGGATAGGGGCATTTATGGAACTTTTGAATATATACACCAAACGTTGTCGTTTGGCTCCCTTTGTGTTGTCTTTTTTTCTATTTTATGTATCAGAATTAAACACTTGTCAGTCTAGATGTAGAACAAGCAAATGGAACAAACCCAAACAATTGTGGTTTTTTTTTTTTTCCAGAAAGTCTGATATATATATTAAACATAGGCTTCATCCATCAATGGGAACCCATTTTGGAGAGGCAGTACAAGGTTTAACAGAGACTTTACAAACAAGAAAGATAAAGGACACTATGAACATATTCAAACGTTAAGTAGAAGATACAAACAAGGCTGCATTTGTTAAAAAGCTAAACATCATAACAGTCCCAATCAAACCAGAAGTAACAAACATCAGTTATCACTTCTAATTTCAAAGCTTCCTTCTTATGCGTATGTTATGACAGCTTCTGGCTCCTTATTGTAGCTACCACACTGCTAAAACTACTAAAAGAAACTTAACTTCCAGAAAGTTATCCAGCATATCAAACACCAACCTGAAACATAGTGCTTCTTTATTTTTGAGTAAACAAAGCACATCATGCCCTCAAAAAGTTGAAGTCACAGAGTATAAGTTCCCTTATACTCTTAGTACCAAGGCTTGAGAAGATCTATGGTGGCTGACCCGCGACCGGATAGAATCTGATTCCATGATCTTGTCTGCAGCTGCGAGTATTCCTTTCATAGTTGAGTTCAATTTGTTTGTCTTTTTTTCTTTTGGAACTCTCACCAATCTCATATCTGGCTCTAGCATTATCTCCACTACGCGAAGAAGAACTTGTAGTAGAAAATCTGATAGGTTGTTGTTCCTCCACAAACTGATTAAGATCCAAATTTGGAGAAGCCGGGTTTGCAGGCTGAGAGATAGGTCTGTAGGATGATATATCTGAGCTTGAGCTTGAAGATTGATTCTCAAGAGGAGGAGGGGGAGTAGGGATGTTAGATCCAGCTCCCTCTTCCCAGACAGGTACCTCTAGAACTTCTTCATCATTGTCCTCATTATTTGGAGCAGCCTGAGGAACTAAGTACGGACAGTGACTGATATCATGATTGATTCGACAGCAATTTGTACAGATCCTTCGAAGACTTTCATACTCAAAACCTATCATTGCTCCTTCTCTGGATTCAAACCTGACTCTCCTAAAAAACCTCAGTCGATCTGTAATATTTATGCGCACCTTAACTCTGATAAAAGCTATCTGAGTAGAGGTTATTTCATTGAAGTCTACTTCAAGAACAGGTCCAAGGGTATGAGCAATGAAACTAACAGACAACTCAGATACATAAGGGGGAGGAATTCCCCTTACCTGCACCCATAGATCAATAAAGGTGAGAAAATCAGGCCCTGGGAAATCTGCCCACCTTTGAAGTGCTACAAACCAGTTATTATGCAACCATGGAGCTCTTCGCAGCACTGAAACCAAGTCAGCCTCAGAACGAAAACGAAACTGAACACACTGATCATCAAGTATACGTCCATGAACTCTTGCAGCCATGCCCCTACCCCAAGTGCGAGGTAGAGCACTGAGGACCCTTCTAAGATTTTGAGCTTGAAGATTAAGAGGTCTCCCAATAAGACTGAGTCTGTTGCTAGCAACAACACTAGCATACACTGTCTGTGGAACAAAAAGTTCAGGGTCATCTCGACCTAGAACCATATACTGCAAATCCTGCCAGATTTCGTCTGCCATTAAGTGAAAAAGGAAAAGAAAACTAGAAAAGAAAAGGAGAAGAGAAAGAAAAGGAAACAAAGGAGAAGATACAGAAGTGTAAAACTAAGCTTAAGAAATATATATAGAAGGGTAAAAAGGCATGGCGGCAAGAAGAGATAAGTAAAAATAAAAGGAAAGAAATTCAATAAGACAAGGGAAGGCAATCAAACCAAGAAAAACAATGATCACTAGAGAATCCTGAATTGAGAGAATAGTAGAGATCTCATGGAGTGTCTGTTGAGCAGAAAACCAAGATGTAGAATCCTCATAAGCTTTTCGAATTAAAGAATCTGGAGGGAAAAGAGATCCATCAAAGAGCAATTTATTCCTATTTTTCCATAAGAGCCAAACAATCCAAGGAAAAACTGATCGAATCTCAATTAAAATCTTAGCCTTCTTTTGCAATGATATAAGAAACTTGAAGTTTTCCATTTCTGAAGATCCAAAACCACCAGGAGGAGAAGGTATATTAGAGATAGCCCAAACTTGTCTAGCATATGGACAAAGAAAGAGAATGTGGTTGATTGTCTCCTCCTCTGCACCACACAAAAGGCACCCATCATAATTCTTAATTCCCCTTGTAGCCAACCTAGCAGAAACTGCAAGAGCTCCTTTGAGACTTTTCCATATGAAAACCTGTATCTTTAGAGCTGTTTTAATTTTCCAAACATCTGCTAAAACTGCAAACAGATCAGGATGCATATATGATTCCATGACTTTCTCCTTGTTTGTCAGTGTATAAATCATCTCATAGCCAGACCTCACAGAGTATATACCATTTCTAGTCCAAGCCCAGATAAATGAATCTTTTCTTGCTAGTAAGGGTGGAGTAGAGAGAATACGCGCTACATCAGTATGATGAAAAAGATTTTTAAGTATCCTAACATTCCACATGCCAGATTGCAAATCAATAAGAGAAGCCACCTTGAGGTTAATATTCATTAGAGATTGAATACCAACTGGACGTCTAGCACACTCATCAAAAATCCACTTATCAATCCAGATTAATGTATTCTTTCCATCACCAATAACACTCTTGAGCCCTTTAGTAAGTAAATTTCTTCCAAAAGAAATACTTCTCCAACCATAAGAAGGACGAGATCCCAATTTTGCAAGCAAGAAGGAAGTTTTTCTATAATACATGCTTCTGAAAAACCGTGAGAACAAACAGTCAGGATCATGTAATAATCTCCATGCTTGTTTTGCAAGAAGAGCTTGATTAAATAACTCCAAATCCCTGAAACCAAAACCACCTGCAGATTTTGGTAATGTCATCTTATCATGACTGATCCAATGAATTTTATGTTGAGATTGAGAATTACTCCACCAATATTCCATCATAGCACTTGTCAAGCTCTTAATAGTGCTTTTAGGAAGTTTAAAACACATCATAGCATACACAGGTAATGCCATGGCAATTGATTTCAGTAAAACTTCTTTTCCTCCTTGAGAGAGAGTCTTCGCATACCAACCTGTTAACTTTGATTGTAGCCTCTCCTTGATGAACCCTAAAAGCTGTTGTTTTGATCCACTAAGGCATTCTGGTAAACCCAGGTATTTTCCTGTACCACCCTCCAAAACAATTGTGGTTAATATGGATTAAAAAAATATGCCAAACAAATGATACTCTCTCTGTTTTATATCATATGATATTTTAGAAAAGAATACAAGTTTGTATGCTAAAAATTAAATTCATTCAATTTTTTTTACTATTAATATTCTGCATCAAATTTTATCATTGACCATAGGTAGATATTAAGTTATGTTATTAATGTAAAGATACAAAACAAAATAAATATTGATTACCTTCTTTAACTTTGTGTTTTAACCCAAACATCATATATTTTGAAACAGATGGTATAATATAAGCAGGGCCGGCCTTGACCTAAAGCATAATGACTGTTTTGGGTTTTACCCTTTTTCATGATCCAGGTTCGAGCCTCCCAAGCAATATTTTGCTATATTTTTATTATTTATAGAAAAAAAAAATTTTGGTTTTAGGCAGCTCATAGTATTAGGCCGGCACTGAATATAAGCAAGACAAAAATAAATGATAATCACAAAAAAAAAATACGATACAGAATATATAGTTATCCTTATTTTTTTAGTTTTTAGTGTATTTTAAAGCTAGAAATAGTTTTATTATATATAATTGAATTAATCTGTAATATTTATTTGATAAAGAATTTGGATTTTGAAAAAAATATCGCACTATAACCGTCTTATTTGGATTGGTTTGTGCTCGAAATGCAATTCCAAAAAAAAAAAAAAAAACAACATGCTATAAAAAAGTTACCCAACAAATTAAAATTTTGAACACCACACATAAATTAAAAAATTTGGACACCGACAAATCATATGTTTGGTGAATGGTAAATTGGTAATTGTTATTTGTTACCAAGAGAAATAGTACCAAAAAAGAAGGGTTCGTCAGCAATTATAGCATTAAAAAGAAGTAGCGACTGGTAGTTGAGTGTTTACAATTGGATTGGCGGGTTCGTCAGCATTTATAGCATTGTTTTTGTTTTCTTGTAAAAATCGCCGTATCAATACGGACATGCCCCTGCAATGGCGTGCTTCGTTGTACTTTAGAGTAGTACTTACAAAACAATAAATAATAGAGAATGTAAAAGAAGCATTTAAAGAGGCCCTAAAAGTTAGTACTTTCCTCTTCAAGAAGAAATTAAATTCACACCTAACAATCTAACATGTTACGGTACAATGAAAATAGATCTTATTATCTGCATAAGAAGAATCACATGTGAAGTAGCAGTTACAAGTTTACAACTTTTTGTCTCTTAAGTCTTAATAGTCCAAATATGCTATCATGGGTTGACACAAAAATAATACCATCCAAGTGTTTTCTAACCGCTAATCTATTTGGATTGTTCTACTCTCCTCTAGTTTCAATTTTTCCAGTGTATTTTGTAGCTTTCAGACGGTTTCCGATTTGCTACTGTAGTTTGTTTAATATAAATAAACCCAAAAAAAATAATTATGTTGCTTTGTGAAGCTATTAGTCGTCCAATCCATGCCAATCCATGCCTTTTGACATGGTGAAGGAAGACGCCGGAGCCCAGAAGAGTGTGAAACGGTCGCAGAAGAGGAGAAAGTGTCCTTATTTAGTAATAAAAAGTGGTTGAGATCTGGTTATACAATTAAGTCTAACTTCTTTTAGATGTCGTTAAATATGTGTTTGAAAGCATTTTTCAAACCCTTTTAACTTTAAGACCATTTTCAATGTATTTATCTATTTTTGCCTTTAAAATAGAGAAACTATACAATAGAAGTGGTTTTTGTTCCAATGTTGTTCTCTATTTTTTTTTCTAAAAATGAATATTCCAAATAGATTCTATTTTTATTTTAGTATTGATACATTTTATTAATAAAAGTTGCAAATAATCCATTTACTTTCATTTTTATAAAACTTTTATAAAATTATGAAATTCTTTAAATTACATTTATTATAAAAAATATATTCCAAAAACTTTATTAATATTCGTAATCCAAGTCATTATTTTTTTTTTATTTTTTATTTTGTGATAAACCCTATCGGCTGATCCGGTTGGCCTCGGTAGGAACGCACCGAGGTGCTACAGAGTGGACTTCTCCCGATCCAGGTAGAATTGGGCCACCACACTGTCTGATCCGAGTTTGGAATACCTTCCGACTAATGCCATGGGGTAGTCAGGCCGCCTGCATTTCTGACTACCAGGTAAACCAATTGGGCCAAAGCCCAACTAACAGACTTCCCAAACAAATGTGTTTTTTTTGTTTCCAGGGAGAATCGAACTCGGGTCTGGGAGTTTCACCCTTTACCAAAGGTTCCTCTGCCACTAGACCACAGAGGCTTGGGCAAAACTGTTAGGGTAAACTTTTTATAGTGACTGACCCCACCCCGAAAGGCCGCATATCCAAGAAAATCCTATATGCGTCATAGAAACCCGTGGGCCATCTACAACAGGATTTTATTTGGAGAGGTTTCAGTTCCACCCCGCCGACAGAGAGTCGAACTCGTGACCTCTGGCAGTCGTGTGTGAGAAATACAAGTGATTGCCATTTTGGCCAACAAATCCTCACATGAATTTTGCTCCCGTTGTTTGAAAGTAAAATTTGTTTAGGTGAACTTGCTGGTCCAACGATGTATTATATCTAGTTTGTGTTGCGCCAGGGGTTGAGTCATTGCTATTGATGAGGTGGTTAATGTTGCTATTATCACCTTCAAACTCTACTGTGTTGTAGCCCAGAGCTGAAATTGATTATAAAGCCCAAATTAGAGATGTACATATTCTGCTTCTTCCGGTGTTATGCAACTTTAAAAGTTACCGATCTCACAATCTTGAAGAATTCCTTGGGAGTTTTTGATTATCCAACCGAGTCCGGAATCTTGATTTCCTTCATGGTGTGAGGCATCATAATTGCACTTCATCCATCGCCTCAAAGGCTTGCTCCTATTTAGCTTTGGGAACTTTAGTTAGATGGGAAGACCCATTTCAATTTTTTGGTTCGGGGTATAGTAAGGCCATTCCTTGGTATCAATAAGTGCTTGATCGACGTGTTTCACGTGGAACAATCATTTTACGATTAAATACCAAGTCGTTTCTACACATCAGCCAAAATGGTAGGAAGAGGGTAACTCTATCTATATGTGTATTGTTGTACATTTGGAAGAGATACCTTAACTTTGCTTCAATTGAGTTGTTCGGGTCACATGTTTGATTTATCGGAATTCCCGCTGCTCGCCACACCACTATGACATGAGAATAATGTGTGGTCACTCGTCTCCAGGGTCGTACAACACTGAGAACAGTAAGGATTCACATTAATATATATTTCGTCGCCGTAGGTTTTCCGAGACCCCAATTGTTTGTGATGCAAAATGCAAAGGAAATGCTTCAGTTTTGGAGTTATATCTAATTTCCATGCACTTGTAGCTATGTCCAGGGAAGTTCCCAATGGGAGTTGAGTGCCGTCCAATAACTAGACTTGACAGAGTTTTTACCCTCTTTCGTAAGGCTCCATATATATGAATCGGGTGCGGGTTGTGGAGGTTGGAAGATCTTGAGGATGAGGTAATGATTTCTGGTTGTATGAGTGATGAAATTGGGTCTCATCCCACAAGTTTGTACTTGTGTCTATGAGATGCGATAAAGCTAACTCCGGGTCCACCGTTGGCAGCAGGTTTGGGGAACGTGATGGTGTTGTTGGAAGCCATGGGTCGACGTCCAATTTGGTTGTTTTCCCATCGCCAATATTGATTTGTATTTTTGTTCTTAGATGGTCTCGACCAAAACGGAGTGAGTTCCACCCATAAGAAGGTTGTGATCCACAAGAGGCCACAAGGAAAGAACCATCACAAAAGTATCTTGCTTTTAGTAGTTAATATAGTAGACATCGTGGCCGCTGTAAGATTTTGATTCACCAATAGGGCTTGGTTAAAAAGGTGGAGATCACGGAATCCAAGTCCAGTAGTCTTTTAAGGTGTTACCATCTTGCTCCAAGCTACCCAAAATATTTTCGTTTATCCTTGGTCGAGCCCGCCAAAATCTCGCAATCATGCTATCGATTTCAGAGCAAAGTTCACTTGGAAATTGAAAGCAGTTCATAGAATACAACGACATTGCATCAACGACATCTTTAATGAGAGTTTCTTTTCCTGCTGGTGTTGGAAATTTCGTTTGCCAACCATCGATTTTCTGTTGGACTCTTTCTTAAATATATTGCATCATTTCTTTTTTTCTTTCTCCCAAATTGTTCTGGAAGTTCCAAATATTTTCACCACCACCAATATTAGGTATTTGGAGCGTGATAATGATACTATTTCTTGTATACTGGTACACACGAGTCCCAAACGTAATTGACGACTTATAAGGTTGATCATTTGACCATATGCCTCCTCATACTCTTTGAAAATTGCTAGAAGATTGGAGCTATTTTCGTGGTCCGCCTTAAGAAAGAAAAGGGAGTCCTCGACAAACAGTAGATGTGAAACCAATGGGCCTTTATTACTGACTTGAATGCCTTGAATTTTCCCTTCCCATGTTGCTTGTGTCATTAGGGAGCTCAATACATCCACACATAGTATGAATAATTATGGGTAGAAGGATTCTCCTTGACGTAAATCACGACTTGCATCAAACAATACATAGTAGATTACTAGATTTTGTTTAACCATCGACATTTATGTATTGACGTAAATCACGACTTGCATCAAACAATACATAGTAGATTACTAGATTTTGTTTAACCATCGACATTTATGTATTGACGTAAATCACGACTTGCATCAAACAATACATAGTAGATTACTAGATTTTGTTTAACCATCGACATTTATGTATTATTCCCACAATTGATATTCATTTTATTTATTTTAATCATAAATAAGAAAAAGCTAAGACTTAAAGGACCACTTTACAATTTTTTTTTTTAAAACTCTATTATAGAGGAATAAATAGAATTTTTCTATATATAGAGCACGAAATTGCAATATTTATTTTAGAGGTGAAAATTGAACTGAGTTGGAATAGATTTTACTCTAAAATAGATATCGATTAGAGATATCGATTAGAGATACACTAATCCCTTGTTTTATTCAATCTTAATTATGTAGTCATGCGGTTAATCCTATACTAATATTTGGGAAGTACATCCTAAGGCTCATAACTTAGATTTTGTAAAAAATTACAATATATGCCATTAGAGATATCTAATTATAAACATTTTATTCCATTTCACTAATATATATTTAACGGGTCAACAGGTCAACGGGTTTAAAGATATCAAAAGATTTTTTTTATATAATTTCAATAATTAATATAGTTTAATCTAATTCAATATAATCTAATTCAATATAATTCGAGAATGTCTTATTCTAATCAATTCGACAATTTAACACAATGATGTTCAATAATCAATTCGAGAGTCATAATTTAACACAATTCGACAATTTAAAAATTTAACACATTGAAAATGTTACTCAAAATGTTATATATGCCATTATATAATTCTAATTATAAAATTTATTCCATGTCACTAATATATATAAACGGGTCAACGGGTCAACGGGTTTAAAAATATTAAAAGATTTTGTTTATATAATGCATAATTAATTAATATAATTAATTAATATTAAGAATATATATCATATGGAAACTATTAAAACCTCTAAATCGTTTTAATATCTAAATTAGTTAATAAATTATCCAAAACTGATATTAAAAATAATAATTTCAATTTTTTTAAAAAAAAATTTACAAATCAAACAATCTTCTATATTTAAACAATCGTTGGAATACTAATTATTTTTCAAAACCATAAAATCTAATATATTTTGGAGTAACTCCAAAAATAGTCAAAATTATAATTTTTTTTTTGTGCAAAAATCAAAATTATAAATAACAATTAGAAATATTTGGAGATATTCAAAATAAATACAAAATATATGAATATCTAATATTCCTAATAACAAAAATAATCTTTGAGATTTTTTTTCCATATTCTACTAACCACTTGCTAAATATTAGTATATATTAAATATATCATTTTATTTACAAAATTGAAATTCATATCCCGTATTTTAAGCAACTATAACACACACAAATCAAAACAGTCAACAAAATATTCTGATTTTCTTAAAATATAGTTATCATTAACTATACAAATCTCAAATATTGTGGAAAATTGTTAACCACGTGATTTAAAATTTGTCATAATTTCAGTTAGTTAATGATAATTCCATATTCTACATCTATAGTTAGTTTTGCGATCTTAACCAAAAATATTTTAAACAACTTTAGCAATTACAATAGATACGTCATAAATGATTTAGAATATTTCTTTCGATCAAGCATATTCTTTTTTATGTCATCTTTAGGCCTATAAATATTGGAACAAAACAAAAGAGTATCAAGCCTAGGTTGCCGGTGCATAACATGTATCTTTACTTTTGTTTTTGCGTTTTCCATTCTTCCATTTTAGTTTATAATAATGGCTAATGTATGTATTCTTTTCGTTTACTTGGTTTGTTGAATTTGTTGGTTTTATTTTTTATTAAGTTTGGTTACTAATTTTGCATGACACATCCTTTGGTCACTAATTTTTATTGAATCATAAATTTTGGGATGGTTAAAACTAATCTACGAATCAAAATTCTTACAGATTCATGGAGGATTAAGGTGACAATTTTCAGAACATGGAAGCCACAAAATAATTTGTGAGAAATGATGGAGTTAATTCTCCTTATATTCAAAGGTTAATCCTACTTTACATCATTTTTATTATAATAGTTTAAGTTTTTAATTTAGATTTTGTTTCATATATATCACATAATATTTTCTTTTATGTGTTTCCTTCTCAGCCGTGAATCTTTAATGCTACATCATCTTTTCAGAGGGGCATGACAAAGGTTTATCCTACTTCTCATCTTAAGAATTTTTTTTTTCATTTTAGGTTTTGTTACTAAATTGCATTATATATAATAGATATATGTTTTTTCTTCATCGATAACTTTATTGTTATCGCATGATTTCGTAATCTTTCCTACAATTCTATCATTAATTGTGAATCATATAATCCAACCTGTTTAATCATCTTAGGGCTTCAGACAACAACGTCACCATCTCAAACCGCAAGGTGTCTTCGTCCGAAGATCAGGGTTTGGTGGTGTAGTTGAAGAGTTCGGTTACGTCTTTCGTGGTTCCCACGAAACGTGATCCAATTTGGGATTATGTGTTGCTTCCAAGGTTTGTAAGGATGTTGCTGTTTTGGATTCTTCTCTGCTCGATCCTTTCATGTTAGGGTTTTACTGCGGCAATTATTTTCCGGTAGATCCAATGCCGGTCACAGATAAATTGGGGGCTTTGTGGCAACGATGGTGCTTGGGATCTTTCTTGGATGAATTTGGAGTTTTCCTCAAGACTATTTAGTGGATACGATCAACTTCTGGGAGCCACCGATTCTTTTACGGCGGGCATTTACCCAACATCGGCCACATATAATTTTGGTTTCGTCTTCTAGATTATGATTTTCAGGGTATGATGATAACTATTAACTAGGTTTTGAAATCTATGTAATTCATGGTGATTAATCATTATAGTATCTTAACTTTGTTTTACGTTTTGCTCCAATGCAAATCCATGTTTGTAAAAGTTGTAAAGTAGATTTTAGAAGGAAAAAAATATTTGTTTTTGTTTCTATAATAAATCGTCGATTGAAAAGGTAATAAATCGAATACTCCTAATTATTAGCATTTCATTAACTAACAACTTATTTTTTAAAAAGATTTTTAAAGATAATGAATACAATTTATTGGTGTTTCCTACAATTCTTATTCATAATATTCAAAAAATCGTTTACATATATCCCAACTAAATACCACTCTTAATTCTTAAAAAAGGAATATGCAACCTTTAAATAATGGGAGGCGATAATGGTGACTGTCAACGTAAACGGCTTCTTTACTAGATCAAAATGAATTGCATTCTTCGTGATTAAAAATTTAGATTTGATGCAAAAACGAAGTTTTAAGATTGGCCAATTTGAGCAAGTCTTACATGAGTCTTAGATAAAATCATCAATACTTTTTCTTAGATAAATATAAACAACATTAAATGGTTGAGTTTAGCCGAGTGCAATCTTATATATTGTTGATTTAATTAACCAAAATCTTGCCTAAATCTAATTCGGTTAGAGTATTTAAATAATCTAAATTTAAATTAAGGAAAACATAGTTTTCGGAATTAAATAGCATGATATATAGTTTTTTTAAAATTGTGAATCTTGATTTCAATATTTATAGTTATTATAATTTTTAATTTAGGAAATAAATATGTGTTAATTTAATATTAAGCCCATAGTTAAATCTCTATAATATCGGTAAGATTTTAAACTTTTAATTGACAAATTATTTTAGTAATAAATTTCGTTTACTTAGTTGGAAATATTTTAATAACCTCAAATCTTCTCCATATCAGGAAAATAAATCGAAACAATTTAAAGAAGGTTTATGATTTTATGATCACAATAAGAAACTAAAGAATATTCTAAAGTTTGTTTAGTTGGAAAAAAGAAACTACCAATTATTTAGTGATTTCGAATATATTTCATTTGCTTGATCTTCAAGATATTTTATGATTAAAATATCCTATACTAATATTTGGGAAGTACATCCTAAGGATCATAACGTTGATTTTGTAAGAAGTTACAATATATGCCATTAGAGAATTCTAATCATAATCATTTTTTTCCATGTCACTAATATATATTAACGGGTCAACGGGTCAACGGGTCAAATGGGTTTAAAGATATTAAACAGATTTTGTTTATATATAATCCGAATTCATAAAAAAAATGTTATATAATTCGAATTTATAAAAAAATGTTATAAAACAAAATATACAATTTAATTCATAAAAAATATTAAACCCCATACTTAACATAAAATCATATATGTCGCATCTTCTTCTCCCACAACTCATTTCATCGACAACCTCATTTTCGTGAATCTCATTCAGTTTTGCAATCAGATCGGGAATTTTTCATTGTTTCTTAAATCGATTCAATCATCAATCAACTCATGAACTTAATTAATCAATTTCTTTAACTTATAAACAAAATATTTCGGTTTTAACTTTACCTTTGATCACCACTCCGCTACTTCAATTACTCGAAAGATATGAACGGATTGGACAAGATCTTCAATCTTTGTCGTGTCTGAGGTCGAAATTGAAAGAAATTTGGGTAGAATTCGACATTAGTTTTCTGGGATTAACTGGGATCCGATTAACTGTCGGAACTTTGGACGTTTGCCAAACTGTTTTTTTGTGTTTTTTTTCTTTATTTTTTTAAAAAAGAAAACAACAAACAAACAGGGCCAAATAAACCCAGAAATAGCCCACTAAACATCTCAGCCCCAATACAACAATTTCTTATTTTTCTAATTATCAATTACTACTTAAACTAATTAAATTGTTAATCTCATTAAACAAAATACAAATCTAATGCAGCTAAATATATTCAACTCTAAAATACAATATACTACATCATTTTATTATCAATTCATGTTTTCAACCAAATTAAAATACACAATATTTAATAAATATAATAAAACTATCCAAATATTGTTTTTAAAATAAATCTAAAATACATTGTATAATATTATTTATTTATACAAACAAAATAAACAATTATTGTCAAATAAATACTATACAACATAGTATCCAAATAGTAAAAAACATAAAATTATATGATTTATTCCCTTTTATACTAAACTATGACACTATCTTAGATCTTACATATTTCATATTAAATGAACAATATAATTCAAAAAAAATATAAAATCCCGTGCTGTATAGCACGGGTCATGATCTAGTTGATCAATATAGGCTCTGATTGTTCACATACAAAATAGTGATGATGTACATAATTTTTAAGGTGGTACGAAATATAGCAATATATATAGTGATAGTAAAAAAATATTTATACAGATAGAGATAGTATGAGATGACAATACAAACATGAACTCCAATTGGTAACGTTGTAGCAACACTAATTATTAAATATATTAAAAAAAATTAAGTAATGAAAAATAGATTTAAATGGATAAAAATATAATTAACTATTCTAAATCAATTTAACTAAGAGAAATGCATTTAAATTTTTTAAAAAATATTAATATTGTATATTTTATTTTGACTTTTAATGTTACCAATATATGTAGATATCAAAAGGTATATATATCAATATATATAAAAAAAAACTTTAGAAACAACGATAATTCAGATTTTTAGGAAATAAAAATAATTTATAGTTTAAAAAAACATTAATAATAAAAAAGAAATTCTTCAAAATACCACACTATCAAGTTTTGTTGCAAAAAATACCAATATTAATTTAATGTTCCAAAAATACTACCAAAAACACTACAAACACAAAACATAATTTCAAGGGTTCATAATTTTAAATATTCAGGTTTGGGTTAACTATTTTAGATTTAGGGTATGATTTTTAGGGGGTATTTTAAGATTTAGTTTTGAACGTTGAAGATTTAATTTGATTTTCATGGTTTTTTTGAAAAAAAAACAAAACTTCTATATATACATTTTTGGAGTACACTTAGCAAATAAATCCTAGAGTTGCTAAGTATTTACAAAGAATGCCATTGGCATTTAATGTTTTAACAAATTTATTCTCAAATCTAATAATTGATTTTGTTAATAAAATTTAGGAAACTAAAAGAAAAAAAAATTACAAAAATCATTTAAATCTTTCCAAATCTAAACAAAATATACTACACACTAACAATCCTTTTAAGAGGATCAATTAGCATTAATCACCTTGATTTTCGTTTTAAATCATTTATTTTCAGTTAATAAAAATATTGAAATCTCATATTACAATATATGCTTTAAAATTTTCATAAAAAATTAATTACGCCACAATTTTAAAAATTGAAACCCTAATTCTTTCCCAATCCCCTATAAATTAAAATCCATTTCTTAAGGTTCCCTTCATTAATCATTATGATAAATCGGCTCTCTACAGTCCTAATTCTTCATTAAAAAAAAAATTTGTTTTAGTTTTATTTTTTTTAATATTTTCATATGTTTGATTATGTTTCTTTGAATGATTCGTTAGGTCTTGCCAATCATGTTTGTTCAATACAATATCACTCTTCTTGAGAAGATCGAAATTGATTTTATTTTATTTTGAATCACTTTTTGGAGAGTGTGATCTTCCTCTTATAGTAGTCCATATGTAGAAGCCATCCATCACAATTTAAAAAAAAAACAAAAAACACTCCCTAAAACTTTCTTTTCTGATTTTTTTATTCCCGCGTTCTAATTTTATTTTTCTATATACTTTTTTCCAATTTGCAATTGTACAAAATAATTATCACTCCCTAAAACTTTCTTTTTTGATTTTTATTAAATTTTGTTCTTTTTCTGGTAAGAATAAATTTTACATGTATTAAGTTGATATTGCTAATTCAAATAATGTTAACGAAAATGCCCAAATATAGGCTATTAAAAGAAAAAACAGTTAGTCAAAAACACAAGTATATCAATCTCAAATTATGATTAAACTAAATATTTATTTATAATATTTTTTACCCAAAACAATAACATTATATATATTAAAAATTTTGAAGTACCTTTTTTAAAGTACTTTTGTGTTAGTAAAGTAAGAATTTACAAAGAATGTCATCACATTAAAGTCAAAAAACAATTATTATTTTTGAAATATTATTATTGATATATTTTAAATTTATAAACCATTATTAATTAAAATATCATGAGACGAGTTATATAGCGGGACGGGTTTGGATTAATATAACATGGGTTATATATTTATTTTGTTATTTTATCATCATTAATTTTTTTAGTTACAACATTAATATAAAATTATATAACTTTAATACTAAATTAAAAACCAGAAAATTTAATATTATTATATATATGAATAAAACATTTACCCCGTGGTGTACCACGGGTTAAATCCTAGTAAGTGTAGGATTTTTGAGAATTGCTAAAAAAAAACAACTTTTATTCAAAGATATTAAATTTATTCAATACAATACATAAAACTAGAAATTTGGAACACTTAACATTGTACAACTTTGATTTTTGAAAAATAAAGAAGATAATTCAGTTTATAGGAAAATAAAAAGTAAATTCAGATTTTAGTAATATTGGAAAGTATATTAAGTGTAAATTAGTCACCAAAATATTTTCAATAAGATAAAGTATATTAAAAGATAATTATTTTTTTAGAAAATAATATTTCTGAATGTAAAAAATTTGATTTAAATATAAGAAAGTTTTTTTTGAAAAAAAAAGATAATTTACACTTGAAAATTTTAAAGTAAATTCATACTATTTTTTAACAATAATAAGAACCATTCATAATTAACACTTGTACCATTAGTGTTTCTTTTTTGTGTTGTCACAAGAAAGTAGCATTACAATGCTCTATATTTTGTAATACCTTTTTTGTTCTATCAAAAATGAACTGTTTTTTATTGGTTACAAACTAAGCATTACAATTTGTACCACTAAACAAAGTGTAACTAATCAAAGCCATAAAGTACTATTAACAATGTACTATTTAATGCATTCTTTAAGTTTTTAATCCATATTTTTCTCTATTAAGACTCACACTCTTACCTCGACTGAGTCGTCATTCAAAACCAAGTGCGTTCACGATCGGCATGCGGCGACCATGAATGTTACTTTACTAGTGGTTAGGCGGCATCCGACGGTGCGTTGCGTTCTAATATTGAAACTTAGGGTTTTTAGATATATCCCTCTTTTGATTGTGTTTTAATTTCATACTCAAAACCGTGTGCAAAACATTTTTCACATGTATATCTTGATTTATTTTGATCAACAAAACTATACACATAACCTTAACCAATATATATACATATTTTATTTACTATATTCTGATTTCTCTAACTTTTTGTTTGACCCAATTTGGTACTATATATATGGCAAGTAAATTCCTCATCTTGATACAGTTTTCGTGCTTAAGAGATTTGGTAAAAAAGTTGGCTACTTGATCATGTGTCTTACGTACTCCAATTGCACATCTTTATTGGTAAGAACACAACTTAATGTAGTGATATCGTGTATCAATGTGCTTACGTCGATCATGAAAGACTAAGTTTCCTAGCCAAAGCTATTTTGACATGCCAATGAAATTGGAAGGGAATACCTCATTGCTTATTGGAAGATCAGGGGCTCACACTCCAAATAGAAAAAATAGATTAATTTTGTCTTAATTTTTGGTTACTTAGTAAAGCTGTTCTAACCTTCTAAAATGTGGAGACCTTCTACTCGATTTTGTTCTCCCTAAGTACCTCGTTGGTGATGTAGTATGCTACTCTCTTAATTGCCTAGAGTCATTTTCTTCAATTTGTGGCAAGAAATTATAAACCTAGATTTGTATTAAATGAAAATAATAGGGGAACTAGAGTCCAGTGATACTTCAAAGGAGATGTGTTAACAAAGAACTCTATTAGATAAGTGATTAGGTCAAAATATTAAATCCACATTTTTCCTTTTGAAGCTAGCTTTATCGTTATATCTTCATTAAATCTTAATGGTTTCTTCTTTTGCGGGCTCAAATGCTCTCATTGATTCCTTGTAAATCTGACTTCTTGTATAACCCTTGAGATCTCTGCTCGAGTCCATCAGTTCGATCTCCTCGAGGTTGATTCCTCTCCGCCGACTAGAATTGGTTTCCGACATTCATCACTTGGGTATTGATCACGTAACGTTTGGGCCATGGATCACGGCACTACTCTCTCGCGACGGGCTCTGGAACTATTAGTTAAAATATTTTGACAATAATAATTAAAAAATGCATGGTTGCACACAAAAATGTAACTACAATATATTCACCATTTGTCTACGAATACAGAATACGTAAATGTATGTGAATAAACATTTATTACGCCATTACACCATGTTGTGTTTAAAATCAACATATAAAAATGTCCCAAGGAGATTACTAAGAACAAACACAAACTCAATGGGGAAAGGACACAGTTTTGCTTTTCATAAAATGCTTTAACAACCGGCAAGTTTAAATTATGGAGAGCGTTCTAAAGTTCCATAGCAATTGAAATTTTTGTTTGCTTAAAATGTTTAGAATTATGTAACTTACAACCACTACATAAACCGTAACCAAACACCCGAGGCCTAATACACACAGTCAACAATTGTAAAAGCAAGGGTTGGTTTCTTAGCTTACCTAATAAAATTTTGTCAAACCAAAAACAAAAACTCAAGATACAAATACATACCCAAAGAAGAGCTGTTTTCACAAGAACTGAGACAATTTTCCAAAGAAGAGAACACAATTCAAAAACAATTCTATGGCCTAAAAGGTGTTGTTAACTCATTGACCTCAACTTCTCTGAGATTGAAGAGAGAGAAAAAAAAAGAAGAAGAACGCTCCTATCTATGCTTGAACACTAATCCGCAAGGTTCCAGATAATTCCCCGAACTAATCAAAGTGACCACTTGGCACCTAAAAAACCACCAGCCTACAAAAGAAACAACTGATGAGATGCATAAATCGATCAACTAAAGTCATATCTAAACAACATTTTCCATATGTTTATGTGCTCATTTGACATAACTATCTACCCAAATTTAGTGTACCTTTAGATGAAGATGCTCATTCTGTTTCCAAACTGTGACTCTGCAGCGTATTTCCGGATGTGTTTCTAGTCTTTTTATACCAAAAGAACATGGACCAAAGTGCTCTAAACAATACTCCATTTGCAAAATGTGGAACAAATAAACGTCCCCAATATGGATAGTAAGGTCCAGGAAGCTTAATCAGAGTGAAGAACATCATCATAGCTATCAAATGCCACGGTACTTCCGCTTCCTGCAAGAACAAAGTCTTCTTCAAAAACGAATTTTAAAACTATCAAAACAATCCATAAGATAAAGATTTCTCTTTTCTACTACCTTAAGACGAGGAGAGATCTTCAACGCGGTTTCTTGTAGAATGCCAGCAACAACCACACCGATGACTAACGGAAACGGGACTAAAGCAAGTTTCCTCTCATGAGCACAATAAGACATCTCACTGATGGAAGAAACAGCCAATATAGGAACGAACAAGAACTTAACGACTGATATAGCGAGATCAAGAACAAGTTGTATAAAGTTTAAAAAAGCTCTATTCCAAGGGAATTCTTTAACCGGCTTAGGAGAATTATCCCAAACATGTTTAGTTTTCCTCAACAGATTATCGAAATTAAGCCTCTTTGGTTGTTCCCCTGAATGTCCAGATTCCATATGAATTGCACGACAGAGGAGGAATGATCTCTTTGATACTTTAGCTTCATTTGCACACTTAAAGGTACAATCTTTATTGCAGCTCAACGTGAACTGCAAAACAAAACAGTAATTTTGCTATATGCCTAACGAAAGATTCGTAATTTACATGGTTAATGGATCCAATAAGAGTTTTTGAACCTCTAATTCACTATTCTGTGTGATTGAAATTGATCCAATATACTGATAAGTATATGCCTAAAGGTGAAATTTTTCGATATTAATAGTGAAAAGTTACAAGCTTTTTACAGGGTTGAGGAGCTATTTTGAAGATTTGGTAGAAGAGAAGAGAGAGAGAGATCGTTACCTGGGTCGAGTGTAGTCGCAGAGCCAGTGAAGGTCGAGGTGAAGAAAGAAAGAGATGAGACATCGCCATTATTTTTAAGCTCTGTTTGCTTTGAGTTTTCAGAGAAAGTCCATTGAAGAAGAGGTTCTTTGAATAAGAGAGGATAAGAGATTGGTACAGAACACAAAGGGTTCGAGCCTAATGGGAGAGAAAGAGAATCGTCGATAGGAAAAAAAAAAAAAAAAAGAGAGAGAGAGGGGGAGGTAGGTGGAATCACCTGCGCTAATGACCAGCGTAAGATCACGTGAGCTCCTCTAGAATTGTATATGCGAGTCGAAAAGATAAAAAAACAAAAGTCTAAAATATACCTATATTCGGCTAACGCCGAAGGTGAATTCCGATTAACCGAAAATCTTCTTCTCTAAATTTGCATTTACTAAAAAGTCTAACATATACCTCTATTCGTGATGTGGTAGTAATTAACATTAACTAAAATATACATCCAATCGTCATCTATAAGTTCGTTTCAGTTTACAGTACTTGAATTTTCAAAACAAAAAAAAAAATCGTTTTTGCGTTTTCGTTTAACATTATTCAATTTTTTATTAAAAAAATTACATTAGAAAACATCACTATACCAATTTCATTATTATACAGATTACCAATCTAAACCATAATTTAAACAACATGGAATAGGAGAAAGAAAAGAAAAATCTTAAATCATCCACTAGATTAGATAAGGCACAGGTTACTTAGCATGGAATTGTGTCATCTTGATCAATCTAGAAGTTGAGGTTATCTATCCGGCTATCCCTCAAGAGGATATATTTAACATAACCCAAAAAAATAAAATTTGGGATTACATTATTAAAAATAAAAATAAAGTAAATAAACACAGATATCTTATATGTTTTTTTTTAAATCTCATTTCAAGTTTTACTCTCAGTTAACGTGTGATTGATTATATTTTGTGATTTCTTGATTAAGCTTTGGAATAATTCTCAAGTTTTAATATACCAAAGTAACTAAGGAAAAACATTTTTACTACCAAAGTTCTATATGATTTGGTCGATTGACATGAAGAAATCACAAAATATAATCAGGAAGACGGTAAGGATCTTAGATTGTCAAGGATCATCTCGTTATCCGCCGTATCGGCAGTGTCGAGATTGGGAACCAAGGAAGAGAAGGAGCTAAAGTAACACTCAAATCATACATGGGATCAAAGAAATGGACGGTAAAAACTAAAAACCTAAAAGGCAAGATGACATACGAATAACACGTGATTTATAGTCTCCTCATCTACGTCGCTCCATAAACAAAGCGAGTCACATAATATCTCTTTATTAATTAGTCGAACATTAACCACTAAACTCTTTGTATAGATAGAATTTTGCATCTAACTTTATAGGATATATTATAGAAAAATTTATTTAGATTGGACCAACGAGGAATTTCTTACTTCTCTCTATCTCTTTTATGCACTTCATTTTTTTATAATATGTAAAATGAGATATAATATTTTTCAATATCTTCCCCAACACCACAATATGAATTTTCTTTCTTGTGACTCACTGCTTACGTCTTACAATCATATGCAATGCCAATAAGGTCAGGTTTTGGCCTAAACCTTAACAATATATATGTATCAAACATTTAGAAATCACATCTAGTGAAAAGGCAGTTAGTGTTTATTGAGAAATAACTTCCTCGAAACTAAACTGGTTCGATATGTTATCAAATCATAGACGCAAACCAACCATAAACCAACATATTTTTGTCAAAAAAAAAAAAAAAAAAAAAGTTCTAAGCCTTTTTTGGAATAAATAAGTGGATAAGGACATAATAATGTAAATGAAGATATGCTGTCAAAGGTGTCGGCATTCAATAATACGATATTGTTACGTAATCGTATCTATTATCCTTTGTCAATTATTTTAGTCACTATTCGTTTTATACATTAAACATCCATTTCAGTGGTTCTTTAAACGTGTGATCACAAAATTAATGAATATTTCGAAACCATGATAGTATGATACGACGAACTCACCACCAAACAAATTTTCCGACAAAGATATATTTTCTCTTCAGTGTCGAATCATATTCTGGAATCTAATAATGTGATTCGATCTATAGTACAGTGACTATATTATTGAAACAAAATTAAATTAAATTACAAGGAGAGTCTAAACTAATACTATGATACGTTAATTTTGGTTTTATATTCTTTACTTTCTTCGTATCACTTAAGTGATGTATTAAGAATTTTTTTTGTTTCATTTCAAATAATGTTTTAAAAAATTTATAGAAAAATTTAATATATTCAATATTTCAATACTGTTTGATTAATTATATTTTATATTATGTTCTTTTTATAGAATTAGTTGTAGTTATGTTTTATGTAAAATAGATCAATAAACTAAATAAGATTTTCGTGATTTCTTAATCTGTGTTAAAAAAAAAACTATTATGGGCTCATGCCTTTTTGGCCAGCACTTTATTACCAACACTTTTTCATTTTTGAAGTTAAGCAAATGAGGACTAATCGATTATTCATTACAAATAGATATGCGTCACTGTCAACCTTCCACTGCGATGGAGAACATATCACATTTAATAACTAATGTCACACATGGAACATATCTTCACAGATCAAAACTATTTCTATAATGAAAATAAATCAAAGATCAAATCTTTGTCCCACTGTTGTCCTCGTGTCCCACAGGTGTAATCTTTCGTCCTGATCTATCTAACCAAAGCCGCAGGATCACAGTGATACGTATCTGATCTCTTATATTGTCGTAATATGATCATTAACATATATATTCACGTGAGTTTCACATGAAAAACTGTATAACCATACATGTCTCCTATGATAACAATGGTGACAGCAAGATAATAGTGTAAAACATGTAGGACCTTAATATTTCAACATAGGCACAATCTCGTATTTGTAAAGCAAATAACATAGAACAAGTATCAAATATCAACAATACCAAAAGGATGATTGAAGAACGGAGATTGACGGTGGTAAACAGAGTCGAGAACTTTGATGATCTCTTTCCTTAACTCAAAAATCGCCCCGTAGTGCGCCGGTTTGATGACAATTAGAGTCCCAGGATAAAACTGTTTCTCCTTTTGATTCGCAACACTCAAATCAAAAGCTAATCGAACACTAGCTTTGTGTTGTACTCTCAGACTCGAACTAGAGAAGAGAAGAAGAAGAAGGAGATTGTTATGTTGTTGAACGTGTATCAGAATGAGAGACAATGGCCATCGTTTTATACACAAAATCTCAACGTACACACAATTAAGAGGAGGATACGACACTTATGAGAATTGATTTTTAATTTCAAAGTCAAAAGAATTATTCCACCTTAATTGTCGTTGATTGATTTTGTTGTTACAAAACCTAATATTATAGGAGAAATTTATTGATTTAATTAACAAATTTAATCAAAACAACTTAGGAAAATAAGAATAATCTTATGGCTTATAAGCCCATTTTCCATTTCTCAAATCCCAAATACAGCCCATGTGTAATTGGGTTTCTCCTTTAACTTCCAAAGTAGGCCATTTGATTCTAAGTCAAAATTCCAAGCTTTACAAGCTACCCACTTCGGACATCTATTTCTCATTCAAACGAACTCCGTTTTTGACATTCCAATACACCACCACGTAGTGCTCGCAGCAACGATTTCATCGTGCCCAAGAACCGGTCATTCCGGTGAACGTTTTCACCGGAAAATCCACCGTAACAATGGTCAAAACCATTATTGTCAAAAACAAGTTCCAACAAAACAAACAAGTCATCCGGAACAAACTAAATTAATATGGCTAGTGTAGAACAGCTAAACGAACAAAACAAACAATTGAAAACAAACGAAATAAAAATTAACGTTGTATTATTATAGTAGTAGTTGAATCCATGTAAGCAAAAAATATACTGTACTATGTATTTAGGAAAACACGAGTTTTAATTTTCGTAAGGAGAAAGAATTTATTAAATGATGATCCCAATTATTGGATCATCATTCGGAATACAAGCTTTCTTTTTATTTATGTGCCTCATTCGGTATTAACCTAAAAAATTCATTTGTTATCTGTTTATTCATATGTTTATCATACTTGATTTTGATTTTGCTGAATAGAAAACATAAAGGCCGTTATTAATATTAATCATTTAATCTAAAACCATGTCGTACCCGAAACATATTCAACGCTTTAGTTGATTTCGATAGTATTAGAATAATCAAATGAGGATTTTGTATAATCTTTATATTTTTATAAACGTATGATTACGACATTCCGATCGTCCCGTGAATAAAAATTGTTCATAATCACATAAACTGAGACATTCCAATATATTAGGGAAGGGATACAATATATTACTATTAGAATATGAGGGATATATTAACAGTCGCTAATAAAAACATCTGGGTATGGACTTGAATCCAAACATGTCTAGTGATTTTTCAAAACAAAGTTTTTGAACATATCTATGGCTAGTGGAAGTAAATAGAGAATGAATACAAACCCGAACTGATTATAGCAAATTAAAAAAAAAATCGGTTATTATGAATATTTTGGGACAAAATAACCAATTAAATTATTTTTAAATATATCTTCTTTTTAAAATTGAGATCCGGAAATTTATTTATAAATCTATGTCAGGCTCAGCCTGATTTAAATTGTCCGTGAGATGGTTCTTTTTGTGTTTATTTTAAGAACCTTCGCTTCTCTATGTACACCATACGGTATTGATCAATAAGGTTATACTCTAATACACATATCTTTTGTTTTGGCTTAAATTGTCTATAGACGTATCTACAATTTGTGTATGTAATAATGTAAAGAAATGCCCCCTACGTATTATTGGCCCTTCGCATAAACCAAGAGCCAACGAAGCAAGCATCTTCCAAAGAAGAAAAAAAACCTTGCTAATAATTGCTTGCAAGTTTCAAGCCACGTAGTATTTTGATCGGTCCACTCAAATAAAATAATAATATGGATATTTGCATATATAAGTCTGGTTTTTGCATGTAAAGACTTCACAACGACGAGCAAGATATCTGGATACGCGGAAAATAGAGAGAAGAAATCAAAAAGCATATTTTTATCTTATCTTTGAAAAGAAGATTATTGTTCTTAGTCTACAATGGTGACTCTTAAAATGGAGATTTGCATCGAGTTGGTGAAATTGACAGTAGATTTCGTCGCCGCCGTTGCAGAATCAATCGAAGTAGCTTTCCGTCATCGTCCTCCACCGGTGATTCAATATTCTCCGGTGATGTATGGTCGCCGGAGTAATTACACCGCCGTTCCTATTCCTCTCGTGGGGTTTCTGTAATTAATATATTCTTCTTCTCTTATGGTTCTTTTGTTTTTTGTTCATTCTTGTTCTATAAGTACCTTCTTGCCACGGACAAAAGGTATGATTCGTATGGAAGATCATCAAGATGTGGTTTGTGTATAAACCAAAAAGATCATGAAGAGTTTACGTAACCCGTGAATATATAAAAGTTTAGACGTTCCCGATCTTGTATATATATATTTTGTTCAATGTATATAATATGTTTACTCATAAGATAAGATCTATAAAGAAAAATTGCTGTTAAATTTTACGTGGGAATCTTCCTATGAGATCAATGTGTTCACACTTTCAAGGTAGATCTGATCTTGAAGAAGGCGGAGGTTAATATATATTTGGGTCATAGTCGAATTATTGTCTTATCCATATTTTTTAATTCCACTAGACAAATACAAAAATAAATGTCTTATCCATGTTTGAGATTTAAGATTAGGTTTGTATTTTGGGTGGTCTCCACACCAAGTAACGTGTCGGATTACTCCGTTATCTATTTTTGGAATATTTGTTTTTTTAGTTCTTGACGAATCGTGGTCCATCTTTGATCCATCTTCGATGCAACACCGAAACAACTGATATGTAGCTATGAGGAACACAGATCTGTGGTACTTTTGTATCACTGTTCAACAATAATGCTGTTAAACAACATGAAGGTTTTTGAGTTTGATGATACCATGAAACATTGAAACAATATTTATTGAAAAAATAACTGACCTTTGTACCTCTAAAATTTGGGAACGATATGTTTAAGCTTGTGGCAGCACTAGGAATTGTTATTTAGCAGTATTCAGATTTCGGAGCTATCATATAGACTGTAGAAAATCAGTCATCACATTTCAAATTATGGTAAAAACGAAAAGTTGTTGACAACGTCAACGACCTGAATTAGTTATTATTTAAATTCCAAATTACCAACATTGATTTACTATTTTTATAATGTTGTAAAACAAAACTAATTTTACATCGTCTAATAATAGCTCCCAAGTCTCAAAAAAACACTTGTGAAATCTGTTATTATTTTTCTTTTATCTTATAATTAACCTTTCTTTCATTCTTAGACTTTTTTTCTCAAGACTCTTCTATTAAGCAGCCTTGGGTCTTTCCCAAGGTTTTTCATAAAATGATTAGAACAAAAATGGAGAGGCCCTTTGGCTGCTTCTTCATCCTCCTTCTTATCTCCTATACCGTCGTTGCCACCTTCGACGATGAACCTTCTTTCCCCGAAAATGCCGATCTCACGAATGACCTAGAACAAAAATGTTTTAGCATTGATAAAGTTGATCCTAACCTCAAATTTGAAAATGATCGTCTCAAAAGAGCTTACATTGCTCTTCAAGCGTGGAAAAAGGCCATTTACTCTGACCCGTTTAAGACTACAGCCAATTGGGTTGGTTCTGATGTGTGTTCTTACAATGGAGTTTATTGTGCACCTGCTCTAGATGATGATAGCCTCACGGTCGTAGCTGGAGTTGATCTTAATCACGCGGATATAGCCGGACATTTACCACCAGAGCTTGGCCTTATAACGGACCTAGCTTTGTTTCACATCAATTCTAATCGGTTTTGTGGGATTATTCCCAAAAGTTTATCGAAACTCGCTTTGATGTATGAATTCGATGTTAGCAACAATCGATTCGTTGGTCAGTTCCCTGAAGTTTCACTCTCGTGGCCTTCTTTGAAGTTTCTTGATCTAAGATACAATGAATTTGAAGGAAGTTTGCCATCAGAGATCTTTGATAAAGATCTTGATGCAATCTTTTTGAACAACAATCGGTTTGAATCGGTTATCCCCGGTACTATTGGGAAATCGAAAGCATCGGTTGTGACATTCGCAAACAATAAATTCAGTGGTTGTATCCCAAAATCGATTGGTAATATGAAGAACCTCAATGAGATTGTATTCACTGGAAACAATTTAACCGGTTGTTTCCCAAACGAGATTGGTTTGCTTAACAATGTGACGGTGTTTGATGCGAGCAAGAACGGTTTTGTTGGTAGTTTACCGACAACATTGTCCGGTTTAGCTAGCGTTGAGCAGTTGGATTTATCGCATAATAAGCTCACCGGATTTGTTGTCGACAAATTTTGCAAATTGCCTAATTTGGAGAGCTTCAAGTTTTCTTACAATTTTTTCAATGGAGAAGCTGAGAGCTGTATTCCAGGGAGAAACAATGGGAAACAATTTGATGATACCAACAATTGCTTGCAGAATAGACCGAGTCAAAAGCCTGCTAAGCAATGTTTGCCCGTGGTTAGTCGTCCCGTGGATTGTAGCAAGGACAAGTGTTCTGGCGGTAGCAACGGTGGCTCTAGCCCATCACCAAATCCACCAAGGACGTCCGAGCCAAAGCCATCAAAACCAGAGCCGGTTGTGCCTAAGCCTAGTGAATCACCTAAACCGGAACCACAAAAACCATCAAAACCCCAGACACCAAAAACACCAGAACAACCTACACCTAAACCTCAGCCACCAAAGCATGAATCTCCTAAACCGGAAGAACCAGAAAACAAGCCTGAGCTACCAAAACAAGAGGAGTCTCCTAAACCACAACCGCCTAAACCTGAAGATTCTCCTAAACCAGAACAACCAAAACCGGAGGAGTCACCTAAGCCTGAACAACCAAAACCAGAGGAATCACCTAAGCCTGAGCAACCAGAAATACCTGAGCCTCTTGAACCGGTTTCACCACCAAAGGAAGCACAAGCACCGACACCAGATGATCCATATGACGCATCTCCGGTTAGAAATCGTCGTTCTCCGCCACCACCCAAGGTAGAGGAAACACGTGTACCACCACCGCAACCACCAATGCCTTCCTTACCGCCACCAACACCAGTTTACTCACCACCACCACCGGTTTACTCACCACCGCCACCGGTTTACTCACCACCGCCTCCGGTTTATTCACCACCACCACCTCCGGTTTACTCGCCGCCGCCGCCTCCAGTATATTCTCCTCCACCACCACCTGTCCACTCTCCACCTCCACCAGTTGCTTCTCCTCCGCCGCCATCACCACCACCACCAGTTCACTCTCCTCCACCACCACCGGTTTTCTCTCCACCACCACCATCACCGGTGTACTCACCGCCGCCTCCAATCCACTCGCCACCACCACCACCAGTAAATTCTCCGCCTCCACCAATTTTCTCACCACCACCAACACATAGTACAACTCAACCACCAGTGAGATCTCCAACACCGATTCAAGCCCCAACCCCATCTTCTGAAACAACCCAAGTGCCAACTCCATCATCAGAATCATATCAAGCACCATCTTTGTCACCAATTCAAGCTCCAACACCGGTTCAAGCCCCAACCAAATCCTCTGAAACATCCCAAGTACCAACTCCATCATCAGAATCGAACCAATCACCAATTCAAGCTCCAACACCAATTCTTGAACCGGTTCAAGCCCCAACCAAATCATCTGAAACATCCCAAGCACCAAGTCCATCATCAGAATCATTCCAATCACCAAGTCAAGCTCCAACGCCAATTCTTGAACCGGTTCATGCCCCAACACCAAACTCTAAACAGGGCCAGTCACCAACACCATCAAACGAGCCGGTCTCATCACCAAAACAATCAGAAGAAGGTGAAGCACCAGAACAATCACCCGCCACTCCATCATCACCGTCATCTTCTCCGCCCTCCGACACAGCTGTTCCACCACCGGAAAACAACGACGATGATGACGATGGTGATTTCGTCCTACCACCAAACATTGGATTCCAATATGCATCACCACCACCACCGATGTTCCAAGGATACTAAAACCAATGCGGTAGTGACCGTGTTACCCATTTTTAACACTTGTGTCCATTTTTAACAAGTTAATTATTGTTCTAACAGATGAAAAAAAGATATTAAACAGATGAAAAAATTAAATGTCAGTTACAGACAAGCAATGTAATTTTTTTTATAGATTATTGTTTAGAAGAAAAAAATTCGTGAAATTGAACTGTAACACAATGCGATCTTATTTTTTGGGGGTACAATGTTCATATTTTTCTACCGTTTTTATAACCTTTATATATTAATTGAGAAGCAAAATATAAAATAAAACTAAATATCTACATTTGTAAATATTTATATCTCATATCATTCATTTAATCACTAAATAGTTTAATATAATTATACATATTTAACCTTCCTTACCTCTTTCATAAATTATTGAACATCTTTCGTAACTAAAGTATGATCTAAAATCTTATATATTAAGTATTCAAGTTAGGTTTTTGGAATCCATTAGATGGTTGAATTTGTTCGTTACGAGGATATGTTTCCGATATTGTATCTTTGTGGACATGGTAGATGTTTCGGTTGCTTGGGCAAACGTAACTCGATTTCTATTGATATACGAAATCTTTTTCTTTCCTTCGGTTTATATGGTAGTTAATTCTGAAACAGAAACACATTTAAGTATTCGGGAGGACAAAAATGTTTTAACCTTTTGATCACTCTCCAATTTGAAATAAAAACTGAAAAATGTAACTGGCTGGAAAATCAAGTTTTGTGTGAAGAAATAGTGTGAGTTAGTTGAAAGTTTGGTTGATTAATGGTGGTCATACCCCTAGTATGTTGTTTGGAGATATTAGAAAAATATTTGATGAAGAAAATAAGTGTTTCCTACAATGGAGTTGGAGCTCTTTCGAAACGGAATACGATTAAAAATAATATTAAGTATTAATTTGATCCGAAATTTTAATTTGAAACGTATAAAAAAAATACGTTGTTTAGAGCTAAAAATTTAAATTTTATATTTATATTTCATAAAATTATATTGGTAAATAGTTAAGAGAAGAAAGTTTGATTTTATTTTCACCTAGTAGATATTACTAAATAGTAAATGACAACTAATCAATGCAAAATATATTGTAGGTACTGTATTGTGATTATTTTTTTATACTGGCATATTATAAATTGTATAATTAATATTTATGATCATCTCGATACATAAAACATTTTTTTATATAGGATCAGTATTTAACAAAATAAAAATTATTTTTAAATTAAATGAATTTTTTTGTCCAATGAATTAATATTTAAAAATGTTGGTAAAAAAATAACACAGTTTTTTGGGGGAAAAAAGAAATAAGATAGTTTTACGAGTAAATTTAATTTTATGAAAATAATCAAGAAAAGGGATTTATTTACTGTATATCCGTTAAAAAGGACAAAAATATTAATTATATTGCGGGAAAAGGAGAGAAAAATTAGGTGGAAAAAGGAAGTTGGTGGGGACGATAAGCTTTTAATTTAACACCAAAAAAAAAGAAAAAAACACGAAACGAGTCAACTCACTGATTCCATTACGAGCCAACGAGAAACACTCACATTGATTGACTCGCTCGAGCTTTTTTTGTTTTTTTTTAGGTCAAGTTGGTTTTTAAAAAAAAAATTATTTTGGTTGGGTCACTCTGGTCAGGCTTAAACCAGAGAGAGAGAGTGTGTGCGCTTGTTGAGCCATTTGACCAAAAGCAAAACTTTTAAACTGGTTTCAGATCTGGAAAAAAGGGTCTTGCTTCGGATTCTCCGGCGTCGTTTAATGATGACCCATCTTCGTTAATAGTTTTGGTCCCTCCTTTTTATCTCATTTACTTACTGTTGATTATCTGAATATGCCACGCTCTTCCTTCCACATGTTTATTATCTCAACCTTTGTTCTACACAATCGTCTGGTAATTGATCTCTCTTCTCTCTCGCAACCCTTTTCTTTTCCTTTATTTCAACTTGTGTTTTTTTTTTTTTGGTTTCTTGACAAAATTGAGGAAACTGGTGCTGGGTTTGATTCAAAGATGTGTTTTTTTTTCTGGGTACTGAGAATTGAGTGAGATTAAGTGATAAAGTGTCATTTTTTGTGTGTAAATTACTCGAATGGAACTTGGGATCGGAAAGTGTGTTTCTAGAATTTGAGTTTGCAGAAATCTGAATCTAGTCTTGATTTTGTGGTGAAATGAGAGGTGAGTCAGTGAAATTCAGATATGTGTTTGAAGCGATTTGACATCAGATACTGCTCATGTTGTGTCTTTTGTCAGATTTATTGAGAATATCAGATACTGCTTCCGACTGTTGATTTGACTTTGGTCTCAGTATGAAGACTACGAGTGGACTTTATAGATCTAGAATCATGCAGTGTTTTGATTATAAGAAATGAAAAGAGAGTTTTTGCTTTAAACTGTGCTTAATAACTTGACTTGGATTATGGTTTAACCACTGAAACTCTTATTTCTCTAGCCACTGTGTTTATGGATGCTTGTTTGTGTTGATCAATGTGAAGTCATTTGGTCATTACTTGTTCTCAAATTTCACTTCTTGGTTCTTTCTTTCTTCCCCATGTCACGGTTTTTGCCCAAATTATAATGTCATTATATATTCAGGGATGATTGTTTTCAGTTGTTGTTGCACTTACTGTACCTGATGGTCATGTTTGCATGTAGGACTAAAGAAAGCCAACAACAAAATCTGGTTTCAAGACGGTTGGCAGGAGTTTGTCAACCGTTCCTCCATTCGGATTGGTTTCCTTTTGATTTTCAGATACTTAAGTTACTGTCTACATTTTCAATCTATCATCCACACTTGGAGATCAACTACCATTCTAGCTTATGGAAATGGACTCTGCACAGAATCAGTTTAACAAACGTGCTCGTTTGTTTGAAGACCCTCAAGACAAAGATGCTAAGGTCATTTATCCATCGAACCCTGGATCTACTGAACCGGTGAATAAAGGTTATGGCGGTTCTACAGCCATCCAAAGCTTTTTCAAAGAATCTAAAGCTGAAGAAACGCCCAAGGTACTTAAGAAGAGAGGAAGGAAGAAGAAGAATCCTAATCCCGGTAAGTTTCAGAGAGAGAGACTCTTAATTACGTATTGAGTTTTGTTCAGAGGAGAGTGAAAAGATTCATTGTTTTGGTGTGTGCAGAGGAAGTAAACTCTTCAACTCCGGGTGGAGATGACTCAGAGAACCGCTCAAAGTTCTACGAGAGTGCTTCTGCTAGAAAGAGAACTGTAACCGCAGAGGAAAGAGAGAGAGCCGTCAATGCAGCCAAAACATTTGAACCAACCAATCCTTACTTTAGAGTTGTTCTGCGACCATCTTATCTATACAGAGGCTGCATCATGGTAAAACACTTTTTAGAGAGTATAATTAAGGTTCAAGATTGGGGTGAAAGGCTTGATCTTTAGTTCTTTACCATGACCTGTTCTTAAAGACTGCGTTGTTTACGTTTCTGTTTTTTGTTTTTTCAACAGTACTTGCCATCTGGGTTTGCTGAGAAGTATTTAAGCGGGATATCTGGTTTCATCAAGCTTCAGCTCGGTGAGAAACAATGGCCAGTGAGGTGCCTCTACAAAGCAGGGAGAGCTAAGTTTAGCCAAGGATGGTATGAGTTCACACTCGAGAACAATATAGGCGAAGGAGATGTATGTGTGTTTGAGCTACTCAGAACTCGGGATTTCATTCTCAAAGTCACCGCCTTTCGCGTCAATGAATATGTGTGACCAAAAATGATTGCGCTTTCATCAGCGATCTTGCAGGTAGCTTTCCAAAGTTAAATTTCATGTAGGGTCTCTTAACCATTCTCTCTCTTGCATTGGTTGTCTCTGTTTTAGTAGTGTTTTGAGTGAAATTTCAGGTTCCTATGTTTCGATGTGGATAAGTATTTGATGATTATAATAACCTCTGAGTGGGAAACTCTTTGTTTGAGTGGTAGTTAGGTTCAAAAGTAGAGTTGTATATACTTTATCTTCATCAGGATAATTATGTTTATGTGAATTGTTGATTATTATTGGTTTGTGTGTTGATCCGAATTTCTGTGTCACCATAAATTTAGTCGGCGAAGTTTGCTCTAGTTGGTTAAACTGTGAGATGTAAGATGGTGAAATCACCAAAAAATGAAAAAAATACATATATTATTGGTAAAAACTTGTAGAATCATTTCACCAAAGCTAGGATTTCTCTTCTTTGAGTAAGAAATTGTTTTTGCTAAATTTCAGACAGAACAAGCATTTTTACATACACATACATCACACAAAGTGACAAAAGGATCTCACAAGTCTCAAGTTAGAAAAGTTCTTACTACAAAAGCTAAAGTTCTTGCCTGATTGAGACTTGACAAGAATTTCCACTACACATTACACAAACTAAAAACGAAATCGAAAGCTAAACTTTAACGAGCTAGAAACCACAGATCTTTGTCGAAAAAACCTTCTTCTACTCCTCAAGACTCTCTAATCTTCCTTCTTTAGCCTCATTTGATCAATCTCTTCAACATCATCTACAACAAAGAAGGAGAACAAGAAATCACATAAAAGATGCAAACATGACCCACAAAATCCTTCTTAAAAAATGTCTTGATTTTTTTTACCAAGTATTGTAAGACTTAATGTTGACTCTTGGTTTCTTTTTCTTAAACAAAATCATCCAAATCAATAACTCCATCATCATCACTAGTCTCAAATCCAGTAAACCTTTGTTCATCATCATCCATAGCTGCCATCACTACTTCTTTATCATCATCAGCATCATCATCATCACTCTCAATGACATAAACTTTGTCCAATGGATATTCAATCTCAGAAGCAGACACATCAAAGATCACAACACGAAAACATGAATCCCCTTTGTAATGAAAAAACAGAAAGTGACCATCACTTAAAAAATGAGCCTCTGCAAACTCACTCCAACCTTTCTCAAACCAAACCTCATCACCGATTCTTCTAATCCGAATCGAACACTTGAAACCAACAGGAGTCTCGAGAGTCACATTGTCAGTGAGTTTAGGACCAAACCTCACAAATCTAGCCGGAACTTTCTGTGAAAAATCCACACATGCAAGCAAAGTTTCAATTACTTTTTTAAGAAATTAGAAAAGATAAAAAAATAAAGTGTGTAAAATAATATTTTTTACCATCATTTTTTCCTTGATTGTTTTGAGGAGAATAATCTTGATGAATTTCTTCACCGTCGGTTCTGGCTCCGGTTTTAGCCGGCGTTGAGTTGCTGCCGACGTGATGCGACCCGATGATCTCCGGTTAGTATGCATATTCCTCACTATTGTTTTTCTTTTTCTTTTTTTTTTCGCCGAGAAGAGATTTTTGATAAGGAGAGAAGGAAAATTGAAAAGTGAGGAAGCACTTTTTCTTTGTCGTAAATGTATCATTACACTTACACACATTGGAAAAAGTTAAGTCTTTTAGATTCCCAAGAATCCTTCATTTATTTTGTAATAAAATTTTCAACTAAAATCAGAAATATTATTAAAGTTGATAAAAAGTAAAGAAGATATTATACTGAAAGAGTAGGAAAATCAACGTATATGTACAATTTTTACGGATCTTCTATTTTTTTGGGAGGGTAATATTTTGACATAAAACATGTAAATTTGTTATTACCCTCTACAACAAAGTTTATTTTTATGGTGATAATTTAATTATTTTGTTTCTGGTAGCAAGAATTAGGGATATAATAGTAAGATATTCAAATTTAATTTCAAACTCGTAACGAAGTTGTTGCTATATATTCAAATATTTTTTTTATGCAAAATTTTATTAGTTCACAAAGCATGCGAAAGGGTTCACTTTTATTAGTGCGTTACACTCTGCATCCTTTTATAAATTATGTAACTATTAATTAGGGCTACTTATTAGTGTATTATATCTACATAATACATCATATAATCATATTCAGATAATAAAGTAAGGAAAATCTATTGTTGATCGGAACTGGCCGGTACTTCCACCGTTACGGTTGCAGAACGATCACTTCCTTGCCGGCAAAGTCGCTCGTACTCCGACGATGAGCTAATCTTAGGCAACGCAACTTTACCGGAAAACTTGAGACACAAGGCACATGTAATGATCAGTATAGCAGACAACATCCAACTAAACTGCAGATTCGCCAATGCTTTTGCCCTAACCTCAGCACCAGGGGAAACACAAGCCACCGCACCACTATGAACAACACTTCTTCTGTTATTGTCTGTAGATGTTGACATGTTACTCACGCAACCTCTTGGAACATACTCTGGGACCCAAAGCATGAAGCCCATGTTCAAGAACCAGCATCCTTGAAAAATAACCGAGATCGGCAGGACTAGAGCAGCAGAGAAGGATTTAGGGACAGAAGCAGAAGCTAGAGCCGAGGAGAAAGAGACGAAAGCAATGAGTTGGAGAAGAAAATGGTAGTGACCTTCAAGACCTGAATGATCAGTGGAGTGAAAATGAAGAAGAAAGAGTTCTTGAGCGAAGACAGAAGCAGAGAGGACTCCGATTAGACCGGAGAAGAGATCTGAGCAAAGTGTTAGCTCGCAGAAGAGAGCGAAACACGCAAAGATAATGAGGTGGAGGAACATGGAAGCATGTTCTAGGTTGTCTGGTTTGAAAGAGGAGAAGTTGAAATTAGGGAAATCTAGGGTTAGGAGAGTGATGGAGAGGAAGGAGAAGAAGAGAATCAAGATAAGCTCGAGATGTTTGAGCTTAGGGAAAGGGAACCAGAATTGTGCAGAGAACGTTTCATGGCCTTTAAGACAGTAGGATCTTATGGTGTTGAAGAGATGCCAAAGACCAAGAAGAGCAAGTGAGAGACCGGGCACAAAGTGTCCTAGGAACGTTCCCATTCTAATGTTTTTTAAGTTTTGATGGTTTCCAAAAAAAAAATCTGTTAATTGTGGGTGTTGAGTGAGGTTTTGGTGAAGAAGTGTATATATATAGATGATAAATCATATGTGGTTGCGTGACGGTTAATACCACTAAAAAAAGCTGAGGAAAAAGAAGGGGAAAAGGTGGCTTGACCAGTACGTAAGATTCTGGCGAAAAAATTAAAGACGTTATCAAAAACTTGGTTAAAGAAACAGAAACAGAATATCCATTCTCATAAAAGAAACAAATAAAGCATTTGAAAAGCAGAGAGGAACGTCTTGTAATTGTTTATTCATTTAAACGTTATTCTCATTTCATCTTTTTTGTTTATTTTTGAAAAGATATAAACTTCTTTAACAAAAAAATGAAAAGATATCTTTAATATTTATAGATAGTGATGCAAAAGGTTCGTGCATGCACTTAATTATTGGCACGAAGTTTAGAGATGCAAAGTCGAGTGTGAATTCTTCGAATGTTGAGTTAGAAAATATATATATAGAGTTCAATTGGTTGGAACTTGGAAGGATTGTTTCAACAATTTTTAATTTTTATGTATATAAAATTTTATGTATAAATAAACTGGTTTGTAAAACATGATTAAATAATGATCACTTTTCTAGAGAAAACTTTGTATGACAATCTATCACTGGTATTCAAATATTCCTCCTTTGATGTAATACAAAAACAACAATAATGAAGAAATTGACCTAACTTTTGATTAGGACCCCAAAAAAAAAGGAGGAGCCAATGAACTATTGAAAATAGATTGGGGTCACTCTCCAATCACTCCAAGTGGAAACTAAAGAGTGTTTCCACTTAATTAGAAAATGGAAATTACGATGAATCCATTTACTATACCCAATTCAAATATATAACCAAATATGCCTTTGTTTGTGTTTTCTAGATATAACCAAATATACATTTCTGTGTTTTCTAGAAATTAATATCAAACAAAAATAAAAAATATCAAATCTTATATCATTTTGGAAGTGCTTAAATATCAAATCTAAATGAAAATTGTAAGACAATTTTGGCGATAAAAGGAGTGATAAGCGATAATAGAATAGTTAGAAAAGATAAATACCCTGGTTAAGTTTGAAGTCAAAATTGAAATATTGTTCTCCAAGTTTAAATCCCTATGTTTCTTGCTTCATGCACTATTTTGTAAAAATTTAGCAAATATGTATTTGGAAATTTTTATTTAAATAGAAATATATATATATATATATAAGTAGATTGGTGGTACCGTTTTCTACATCGGTATAAATCCATAGGCCAGCGTAAATCCAAAATTAGGTTCTTGTCCACTGAAAATTTATAAAAGTCATGATTGCTTATAGTATTGAGGCTATTACGGGACTAGCACATACTTGATTGCGTTAGAATAGAGTTTTTGCAAGATTAGCATTGACTCATATATGGAACATAATTTACGTAAATTTTGGTTGCGTAAAAAAACAAAATTGTAGAGCAACATAAGAAAGAACCTAATAAATATTAGAGTAAAACCTCATAAAGTTTTGTAAATCAACCAACTCAACATAACTCGAACTCAGATTTAAAATTTTATAAAAAAATTTATTATAACAAGATTGATGACATTTTTGATTTAATTATGAGTTACATCTATAACTCAAATTAAATTAACCATAACACATGTTACCAATCACACCCATATAGTACGTAGTACATAGCAAAACATGATCTACTACACCGTTGGAGAGTAATGATTATTGCTTGTGGACAATACTAGATTCTTGACAACCCCAAATTTGATGAGTTTCATATGTTCCTCCTCGCATAAGACTACCACCTATATATATACACATTAAATTTTGTTTGTTTGAGAAGCTGATCAGTGGATTCCATATTCATATATATTTACATACCTTGACGCCCTTTTGGGATAAAGCAAAGACAACGGCCGAAGCAACCTTTGTAACATTGCCTCTAAAGACAACTTCCGTGGTCCCCTTTTGGAATGCTATTAACCACCATCGCAGCTGCCATGCTGCTTCCATCCACTAACCTTATCTTCCACTTCGGATACTTTTGTACGTACAATTCTCCAAACCCGTTTAGCTTCTCCGTCTCATTAATGATGTGTTAATTAGTTACTTATTCAATAGTTATTAATTCATATATAGGATGACTTTGAAATACTTAATGACCTTACATTGTTCATCAGGCCAAGACTCATTACTCTCACACCCTTTTCATCTGCTTCAAGGATAGCTACCTCTATGATTTTGTGTGGTGGAGCGAGTGGAACCTTCAACATATTTGACGCCATCTTATATATGGATTCATATCTTAACAATATAGGTATATCTAGTGTGGACGTACGAGGGGGTGTAGCAGAAAAACTTGAGGAGGGGGAAGAGGTGGAAGAGACGCTTAGGGAAAACTTCGAAGTTACAATGTCCCATGTAGTTCATGAAGTCAATGTAAGTAACGTATGCAACGAAGGGAACAATGGCGAAATGTAGTGAGTAGGCGATGTGCTCGGCGAAGGGGTGCACCACAGCTGCCAAGTTCTATTAAAGAAATAATATATTGATGGATGTATATATAGAGTACAAGAAAATGATAGATGAAGGAACATACACGTGATGGGCTCGGTGACGATGGAGGAGTGGTGGTGAGAATGGTAGCGAGAGTAGAGGAAGTGGTGGTGGAGAGCTCTGTGGAACCAGTAGTAGAAGAACTGGACGGGATCAGCATGAAGTATAGTCATGACTCATGAGAATGGCTCCGTCTAGTCTCCAGAGAGGGATACGGGAGCAGCCTGAGAGTTTGTTGTTGACGAGAAATATGAAGAGCGTGTTGAAGATGATTTGGTCGTCCCAAGAGCGCCCTCGGTCCACTTTCTCGAACTCAATGGGCTTGTCCACGATCTTCTTCTTTCCCTTGGCCGTCTTGTGCATGACGGCGACACACTGATCCATATCTGGCTGTGAACTATCCACAGCATCAACGCCACTATCATCAGTCTCGCTAGTCTCCTCCTCCTCAGCTGTCACGTACGAATGTATGCTTGCCATCTTCAACGGGGCCACCAAGAGGTACTTGAAGCCACCAAGGGGACTCCATGGCCATTCCGTCAGAACTCCTGACCTTGACGCCATCCAAAAGTATTTGAGGTAGGACTCGAAGAAGTTTGAAGGAAATGCTTTTGAATTTAGAACGCAACATGATATATATAGAGGCATCATTGTGTGTGGGATATTGATGAGGCACTATAAACACATGGTGGTCCGGTAACAAAAAGTTAAAAAAAATTATTAGAAGAAACTAAAAAAAAAAAAAAGAAACACATGATGGTGGGACTGACATCAAGTAGATATGTTACAACGCTAATAACGTGTGTAATTGATGGATTGATCTAAAGGATTTTCACTAGATGACAAATATTTGATACTAGAGTGGGAATACATAAACTTGGCAGGAGGAGCATAATGTTTGGAATCTATGAAAGTTCATATAGTTTTGTCATTTAAAACATCCACAACGTTCCAACAGTAATTGATACTAGAGTGGGTAGACATGAATTCTTATCTTGGCAAAATTCTCACATGCGTCGATAGATAATAAGATGCATCGGCTTGATTGTACAATCTATTTAAGGGTGGAGAGAAAAAAAATCCACGCAAATAGATCAAATCACTCTTATTTGACAAGTTTTCCCGTTTTAGTTGGTTATCGAGTTATTAGAGACTCGAAGGAAGCCGAGCAGTTTAATGTGACGAAGCTTATTCAGGGAGGAATATGGCTGAAACCCGCTTGTGTTACTTACCAAGAGTCTTTGATTTAATTGTCGTATTAGTATACTTTGTGTTTTATTGTGTACTTCTGTTTTGAGTTTGATGTCTTTCTCTGTTTTGTTGTATGAATTTTAACCAATGATATGCTCTGTTTCGTAAAATTATTTTTAAGACTCTAAGTATTTAAATATTTAAAATAAATAATCCATTTAGAATATATATATATAGATGACTAAACTTTTGAGACTATTTCATGATTATTTCGATTTGTTTTAGTATTTTTCTAAAGTCATTGATCAAAAATAGAATTTATTTATTTATTAAAAACAAATAGTATTTATTAATAATAGGTCATTTGATTAAATGCCTAGTAAATTAAGTAAAATACACGCAAAAAAAAAGACTTGGAATCATCTTAATCAATTTAACCAAAGAGAATGCCACTATACTAATACTACTTATTACGTTGCTTCAATTTAAAATAATATAACACCTAGAACTAATGTCTTCCGCAGTCAATTTAATGTACGTATTATTTAAGAGCTAAAGTAAAGCCTTAAACACTTTTCAAAGGGCCAGGTGGCCCAAGTCTCTTTATATTTGTGATTTTACAGATCTTTATGGAAAATGAATCTTCTATAAATGATTGGCTTGACTTCTCTAGATGGAACCAATTTTCTATATTTTAGTCAAACGGAATAATTGGCAGATAAGCATATATAATTAATGTTTTCTGAAGCCCAAAAAAAAAAAAACTAAGGGTCTTTTATTTATTATGACTATTTGTCTTCTTTAGTACTAAACTAGTAATGGCTAGATATGGTCCTCACATGCCAGAGATTAAGGTTGCGACTGTATTGTCTTGTTGTTAGCATAAACTAAAATGGATGAAAATAATTTTCTACCAAATTCATATTTTCTTTAGCTATTTAGAGTAAAATTGAAATATACATTTCAGCTATATTACGCAAAAAAGGGTAAGAGTAAGACAATTCTTATATCTATCTTTTATTAGCTGGAAAATTTCAACCACTTTTCTATTTTTTTTCTCTAATATTTTTTGTATCTCATTTTCTATTTTTTTATCCTCACTTCCCACTAATCATACCCTAAAAGCGATTCAATGTTGATTTAACTCCTAAAATTTGGATTCTTATTGAACAATTCAAAAATTACAAAAATGATTTTTCTTGAATTTAATGAGTTTATTTCTAACAATTGAAAAAAGATAATTAGTTTTCAAAAGGTTAAATAGTTTTAAAAAATTCAAAGTACACTACTTACTAGTGCAAATTTTCATTTGCAAGGATCAAAGAATTAAATGAAAGGATCAAAGAATTTTTTTCTTTTTAATTATTTTGATCTTTATTGTATTGGAAAAATTCAAATAATATTTTTTTGCTGTCAAAATCTACTTCTCTCTCTCCACCCCTATGGATCTAGTTAGACCATATTTTAAATATAACTTTGGTCTTTATACTATTTTCATAAAAGTACAAACAAAAGCTATCTATAAACAAGAAAAGATATAAAAAAAGATACATATATTATTATTATTATGATAAATTAGGTACAGAGTTACATTCATCTACCGTTTTTTTTTAGTTAATATATTTATTTCGCTTGCACATACATAATTGTTTCTTTGAACTATTAAAATTTTTTCATTAATTTATGTGAAAAGATGACCATAACAACCTTTCAAATGTAATGTTCTTGAAACGAATACAACCCAATTAAGAATTGTTCTTTGTGAATAATTAAACCTAACTTCACGGAATCATAGCTTCAATTCACATTGCATTGAACTGTTTAGATTGATCTCAAAATTAAATTTTTTCAACTATTGTTGTTTATCGATTACATGTATTAGTATAAGTGAGGGTCAATAAGTTTGTGTATTATAAGTTTAGAACAATGGATTTGTGATGATCAATGAGGAAAAGACAACTAATGCTAGTTTAGAAATCTCCATCCATCGATGTCATCCTTGTCCGTATGGTTTTCCAAGCAACAATCTATTTTGTGTGGAGGGAACGCAATGGCAGAATCCACAATTCTAGCCACCAGCACTACCGTCACTTGACGAAGATGATCGCCTCCGACATTGCCCTACGCATCCAAAGCCTTAACTACGGGCCGCAGCACAAGAACGCATCACTCTCCGGCCGTTGGTCCTCACTCACCGGCTCCATCACGTGAATTGTGTTCTTAGCATCTGTTTTTGTTTTTTAAATACTATGTAAGGTTTGATATGGTTCCCTAAACATGTTCCAAATCAAACCCAGCCATCCCAAACTCTTTGTACATATTTTTTCTTTTTGTTGATTAATAAATTTAACATTTCAACAAAAAAAAAAACTAATGCTAGTGATTGGGACCACATTATAATTACAAACGAACCAAACAAAATCAATTAATATTGTGCTGTGAAAATGACCTTAATTCTATATACCAAATAACTTTTAATTGAAAGTAAATAAATAAATAAGGGAAAGAGAAAAAGAAGATCAAGCTTTATCAGAATTGAGAAGGGTTACATACTTACATACGTACTTTGTTGGTATAATAGAAAGCTTGATATATCAATAGTCATAGAAAATTATTTGAATACCATATATTTTTTTTAAATTCATGCATGCATGCAGGGTATAGAAGTGTTGTGGTATAATATTGTTTCGCCTAATTAAATAATTATTCATTTGTTAATTATACTTATATATATGAACATTATGTTCACATGTTTGTCTTTTTATTAATTTTTAAAGTTTGGATAAATAGTAATTAAAGTGAAATCATAACAAAGATTTATTGGTTTACCTACAAAACAAATGGGGTTGAACTCAAACTAACACTAAAAGACAATTGGTGAGAGCATTGGTTGATGAACATATTAATGTATTTGCGTCAATCAGTAAATGACATAAAATCATTAAAATTAATAAAGGTTATCATTTATTTTATATACTCTAAAACTACAAATACAATCATTTAAATTAATTAAGTTGTTTTTTTTTTGTTTAAAAGGACCATCATAGCTCCTCTATCCTTAGTTGCCATGATCTAAAACTAATATAAACACCTAAAACTAATGCCTTCCGCAGTCAATTTAATTTTATGTACGTATTATTTAAGAGCTAAAGCAAAGCCTTAAATACTTTTCAAAGGGCCAGGTGGCCCAATTATTTGTATATTTGTGATTTTACAAATCCCTATAGAAAATGAATCTTCTATAAATGATTGGCTTGACTTCTCTAGATGGAATCAATTTTCTATATTTTAGTCAAACGGAATAATTGGCAGATAAGCATATAGAATTAATGTTTTCTAAAGCCAAAAAAAAAACTAGGGGTCTTCTATTTATTATGACTATTTTGTCTTCTTTAGTACTAGAATAATAATAGTTAGTTAGGTCTGGTCCTCACATGCCAGAGATTAAGGTTACGATTGTATTGTCTTGTTGTTAGCATAAACTAAAATGGATGAAAATAATTTTCTACCAAATTCATATTTACTTTAGCTATTTAGAGTAAAATGGAAATATACATTTGAGCTATATTACGCTAAAAAGGGTTAAAGTAAGACAATTCTTCTATCTATCTTTTATTAGTTGGAAAATTTCAACCAATTTTATATTTTTTTCTAACTTTTTTAGTATCTCTTTTCTATTTTTTTTATTCTCGCTTCCCACCAATCATACCCTAAAAGCTATCTATTTTTTTATTTTAGATATAACTTTGGTCTTTATACTATTTTGATAAAGGTACAAACAAAAACTATCTATAAACAAGAAAAGATAAAAAAAAAAATACATATATTATTATTATTATGATAAAATTAGATACAGTGTTACATTCATCTACCGGTTTGTTTTAGTTAATAATTTATTTCACTTGCACATACATAATTGTTTCTTTGATCTTTTAAGAAATTTTCATTAATTTATGTGAAAAGATGACCATAACAACCTTTCAAATGTAATGCTCTTGAAACGAATACAACCCAATTAAGAATTGTTCTTTGTGGATAATTAAACCTAACTTCACAGAATCATAGCTTCAATTCACATTGCATTGAACTGTTTAGATTGATCTCAAAATTAAGTTTTTTTTCTAACTATTATTTGTTTATCGATTACATGTATTAGTATAAGTGAAGGTTAATTAGTTTGTGTATTATAAGTTTAGAAAAATGGATTTGTGATGATCAATGAGGAAAAGACAACTAATGCTAGTGACTGGGACCACATTATAATTACAAACGAACCAAACAAAATCAATTAATGTTCTGCTGTGAAAATGACCTTAATTCTATATACCAAATAAATTTTAATGAAAGTAAATAAATAAATAAGGGAAAGAGAAAAAGAAGATCAAACTTTATCAGAAATGAGAAGGGTTACATACGTACGTTGTTGGTATACTAGAAGCTTGGTACATCAATAGTTATAGAAAATTTCAATACCATATATTTATTTTTTAATTCATGCATGCATGCAGGTTATAGAAGTGTTGTGGTATAACATTGTTTCGTCTAATTAAATAATTATTCATTTGTCAATTATACTTATATATATATGAATATTTAGTTTAGTTTATGTTCACATGTTTGTCTTTTTCTGAATTTTTTAAGTTTGGATAAATAGTAACTAAAGTGAAATCATAACAAAAACTTATTGGTCTACCTACAAAAAAATTTGGGATGAACTCAAACTAACACTAAAGGACAATTGGTGAAAGCATTGGTTGATGAACATATTACCGTACGTATTTGCAACAATCAGTAAATGTCATAAAATCATTTAAATTAATAAAGGTTATCATTTATTTTATATATTACAAAACTACAAATACAACCATTTAAATTAATTAAATTGTTTTGTTTGTTTAAAAGGACCACCATAGCTCCTCTTTCCTTACTTGCCATGATCTAAAATCACTAAAAAGAGAAGAAAAACAAAAAAAACCTTCAAAATGTTGGTTCATACGAAGCTTTCCGCTGTTTTCATTGTGATGATAATGTTCTCACAAGCCCACTCTGATTTAGTCCGCCTTGAAGATGACAACATCAATGGGTTCATAACAACGGTGATCGGAGTTTGCAAAGGATATGACGACAAACAGTCATGTCAAAATCTTTTGTTGGAGCTCAAGAGGGTATCCTCGTCACTCTCGGAGATGAGATGTCGTGACTTATTAATCATCGTTTTGAAGAATTCCGTGTGGAGGATCGACATGGCTATGATTAGTGTGATGGAAGACACAAAACTACTTGAGAAGATGGAGAATGATATGCTTGGTGTGAAGGAGGACACAAATCTATTTGAAGAGATGATGGAGTCGGCAAAAGATAGGATGATCCGTTCAGTGGAGGAACTTTTAGGAGGAGAAAGCCTTAATCTTGGTTCTTACGAAAACGTCCACACTTGGCTCAGTGGCGTTCTTACTAGCTACATCACATGTATCGACGGAATTGGTGAAGGTGCCTATAAACGTCGGGTCGAGCCAGAGCTTGAGGACCTCATTTCTAGGGCAAAAGTAGCTTTGGCAATTTTTATCTCCATTTCGCCGAGAGACGACACTGAACTTAAGTCGGTGGTTTCCAATGGCCCGTCTTGGTTATCCAACGTTGACAAAGAATATCTATATCTCAATCCTGAGGTAATAAAAAGGAATCCTAATATTTTTAAGTTACAGTTTGATAACCGTATATTTAAATTTATATCTATAAATTGGTAACTTTTGAAATACACCCATCTTTGAGAAAAAAATTAAATATATATATATATATATATATATATATATATATATACTTTGTATAATAGATATTAACAGCCTAAGTAAACTAATTTGATTATGAAAAAGCTAATAATTTTCATTTTAGTTTTGGATGTTTGTTCTTATAAAGCTGGTTTATTTTTAGTAAAAAAAGTAGTATTATTTTTGGTTGTTTAAAAAAAAAAATTCAGATAAAAACTTTGCATTAAACTTTCTGATATAAACATACATACTTGGACATCATGATCATAAAAAGGCCGACTATAGTTATGTTAAAACCTTTACCAAAAGAACTCCAAACACCAATATGGGCCCATTAAATAACAGTCCAGAAATCTAAAGCCCAATGCTTTATTTTTATTTTACATGTTTTGTTCTTATAAAGCTAGCTCATTTTTCACTTAAAATTTTTAAGAAAAAAATTCTTGTAAAAATATTGCATTAAATTTTCTGATAGAAATGTTTTTACTTGGACATCATAATCACAAAAGGCTTATTATATATGTATAAACGTAACCAAAAAACTCCAAAAACCAAGACGGACCCATATAATAATAGCCCAACAATCTAAAGCCCTATGTTTCTGATAAAAACGTTCATATCTTGGCATCATTATTACAAAAGGCTCACTATAATTAAGACAAAAAAAAAAAAACCAAAAACCAACATGGACCCATGGAATAACAGCACGTAAATCTAAAGCCTAAAACCCAATGTTTCTTTTCTTTCTTCCTCGGGAAAGAGTGTCATCTAGCAATAATGGAGAAACAATTCTCTCTTTCCAATGTCAACATTCGTGAAAAACATTTCACCTTTCTTTTTTTATCTATTGCTAATATAATTTCTTCCGATTCTTAAAAATCAGGTTCTAAAGAAGATTGCCGATGTTGTGGTCGCAAAGGATGGGAGCGGAAAATACAACACAGTGAATGCGGCCATTGCAGCGGCACCTAAATACAACCGAAAGAGATTCGTCATCTATATAAAGACAGGCGTATATGATGAAATCGTCCGCATTGAAAGTACGAAAGCCAATTTAACTCTCATTGGTGATGGTCAAGATTCAACCATCATCACGGGCAATTTAAGCTGTAACGATGGTAAATCAACGTTCCACACCGCAACTATTGGTAAGAATTTGTGTTCTCTTCTTGAATAGTTTATAGTTTTCTCTTCTTTATACCAAACTATTACATTCTTAACAACCATAATTATACTAAACATACAATTGCAGCTTCTAATGGTAATGGTTTCATGGGAATAGACATGTGCTTCCGGAACACGGCCGGACCGACAAAGGGACCAGCCGTTGCCCTCCGTGTGAGTGGTGATATGTCCGTTATTTACCGATGCCGTATCGAGGGATATCAGGATGCGTTGTATCCTCACAGAGACCGCCAATTTTATAGGGAGTGCTTTATTACCGGCACTGTAGATTTTATCTGTGGAAACGCCGCGGCCGTCTTCTAATTCTGCCAAATTGTAGCAAGAAAACCGAGGAGGGGGCAGAGCAATGTGATAACCGCTCAGTCACGCGAAAATAAGGACGACAACTCGGGCTTCTCCATTCAAAAATGCAATATCACTGCAAGTCCTGATCTAGATCTGGTTAAAGCAACAGTGAAGACGTTTTTTGGTCGTCCATGGAGGAACTATTCAACAGTTGTGGTTCTACAATCTTTTATCGGTGATTTAGTTGATCCCGCAGGCTGGACTCCTTGGGAAGGAAAAACTGGTCTATCAACTCTCTACTACGGCGAATATCAAAACATGGGTCCAGGAGCTGTGACTAGTAAAAGGGTAAAGTGGAAAGGGTTTAGAGTTCTTACGGATCCTAACGAGGCCGCAAAATTCACTGTTAGCAAGCTATTAGATGGAGAATCGTGGTTGAAAGGAAGTGGAGTTCCGTACGAAAAAGGACTATGATAATATCGTTCCTATTATGCTAATTTATAATGTATGAGTTAACGTACTTAATAAAAGATATTATCTATCAATTTCTCTATTTTTTATTATCTATTATTCCTCTATATCTAAATTACCAAAAAGAAAATTTCTTCTACAATATAGAAAACTAGGGAGAGGCCCGCCAGTTGGGTGGTTAAATTTTATTTTTTAAGTTTCGAATACTATATTTTATAATTCTTAATTTTTCTATTATGTTTCTACTAAACATGAGTATATAAAAGAGGAAAACATATACGTAGGAAGAAAGATAAAAGGAAAATTAGAGTAGATAACCACAAAAAAACAACAAATTAAGTAAGTAACCATAAAAAAAAGAGGCAACGATATTCTGTATATAATATGTAATATATACATTTATACCCCCCGTATACGGTCTTCGCCGTCGTCACCGATACCGATACCGTTCCCAACGTACAACGTACATTTATACAACATCTCACCAATCTCTCCTCCACCCTACAACGGATCTCCGAGCAAATCCAGCCTCACTTCCCATCCACCAACAACACCCGTATCCTCGTCGGAAATGAGATCATCTCCACCGCCAATTAATTCCTCATCAGTTTCTAATCCCCGCTATGCAATCTCCTCACACCACCCTCGTCTCTGCCTTTCTCCACCGTCGAATCCAGATCTCGACGCCGTATTCTTCAGGAATCCTCTCCGATTTCATTCTTCCGTCTTAGGATATTCAATCGAAAATTTTGATTTCGTTCTCTTTAGATCTAATCCAGGCTCATTCGACCACGAATCGAAAATTCTATACGCAAACATGCTCAACGCTCAGGTATTTTGTCGGTTTCTCTGCAACGTTGCCGCCGGTAATGGCAAAAGACTGTAGCTCCGATGACAAAGAAACTGTGTTTTAGAGTTTTGGCAATTGAGAAAATAGAGAAATAGTGCAGGGCTAAACTTGTAATTATTTAGGGTTTTTGGTTACTTGCTGAATTACTTAAATCAGATGACTTTTTTTTCTTTATTTTTGGTCTACATATGGCTACTGAGCTAATTCAACCAAGATAAAAATCCAAAAAAAAAACAAATGTTTTTTATTGTAAGTTAAATGTAAAAACAAAAGCAATCTATATCGGGTGAGGAAATTGTCCAATTATATAACAAGAGGAGATCTTCTTTATGTGCTTCTATTAGATCATATGTCTACACTACATGACAAGATTACTATGCAGATCATTTATGTTTAGCAATTTAACAAATAGTAAACTAAAGCTTTCCACAAAAAATTATGCATCTACTCCATCTTTGTATATGATCTTGAAATTGTTCATAAAAAAAGCTTAAAGCCGTTTGTTGTCCTTTATTTTGAGCAAATAAGAAGAAAGTTCTATAACAAAGTTTTAAGAGCTTAAAAAGAATGAAAAAGTTGCATGTGACAAATAGTTGTTAAATATGACGAATTGAAGAGAACGAAAATCAAGAGGAATGAGTGTAGAAGAGGCGTATATAAAATATAAACAAAGACTATAATACATGATGGCTACTCTATAGCATTCAACCTCTGCTTCTATTACCCACCCCAACTTAATTAGCAGCCTTGGGTACAACAATTTTGGAGATATATATTGCTCTTCATTAGATATGTTGCTTCGAAGCATACTCAAACTTCTTCGTCTAGTCTTCTTCTCGAAAAGTGCATAATCACTAAATTTGTTTTGAACCATTCAAATTTCAAGTTTAGAAAAAGAGAAATATAATACAAAAAAAAAAACCATAATGTAGTTTTTATGGCTATACAAACTTTGGGCTTTCTACTTGGTTCTTTTGAACAGTTTATAAAATAGCAATTACGATTGACTTTGAATAGGGTTTTTGGTTGTATGTATGTCTCCCTCCCCTAATGATAACTTTTTACAAAAGTGACACAAAACAATAATTTGAGACACCATTAGTTGAATTAAAATAGTGTTACTGAAATATGATGGTTAATGAAAGGCGTGTGTTACTAACTATTTATAGGAAATTATTTTTGAAAGATTATAAATTAATTTTTTTTTTTTGTTTTTTTTTTGTTGAAATGTGTAATTCATTAATTTTGTTGTTACTTTGTACTAAATGCAAATTTACGTTTTATAAGTATTTAATTTTCCCAATTATGTCTTAACGCCATTCATGCTTAAAACTAATTCTATTAATATCATAAGGTTACGTTACATAAGAAAGATAGGTTTATTTGGCACCATACAAAGTCAGGGAGATACACTGTAAAGTCAGGCTATACGATTGTCCGAGGGATGACTAAAACGATTAAATGGGTCCAAATTATAAAATATTACAAGCACAAGCTTGGAAAGTCAAAGCTCCTCCAAAAATTAAACATTTTTTATGAAAAATTGTTTCGGGATTCTTAGCAGTTACTTCAAAATTAGCACATCGAGGGATTCGTTGTGATATTACCTGTAAAAGGTGTGAGATTGCAAAGAAAACAATAAATCCTGCTTTATTTGAGTGCTCACATTCTCAAAAAATTTGGGAATGATCCGAAATACCTATGGTATCAGGTAGTTTTCCTCTAAGTTCAGAATTTTCAAATCTAGTGTTAGATATGACTTGAATTAGATTGTGTCCGTGACATTAGGCCCAATTAGTCTAGGTTAATTAGGGTTTCCTCCCTATAAATATTCTTGTTAACCTAGGCTCCCTGTATTCTGTAATTTGTATTCTCCACTAATAAAATCTGTGTCTTTGCCCGTGGACGTAGCCAACAGAAAGTGTTGGTGAACCATGTTAAATCTGTGTCGTGTTCTTTACGTTTTGTTATCTTGCTCACATCTGTTATAACAAACTGGTATCAGAGCACAAGGTTCTTCGTTCTGCGTTTGTCGCGCAAATTTCGTGCAGTTTCAGGTCTGTGCAAAATTCGTGTCAGAGCACAAAGTTTTTCTGCGATTCGTGCAATTTTCGGGTTTGAATAAGTTTCGTGCAAATCTCGGGTAGAAACAGTTTCGTGCAAAATCCGTGCAAATCCGTGCAGAAGAAAATTCGTGCAAAATCCGTGCAGAAGAAGTTCGTGCAGAATCAGGTTCCGGAAATTCCGCGTTTTGTAATTTGGTGAGGAGATGTCTGCGATGAACGTGAAAATCGACAAGTTTTCTGGGAGAAATAGTTTCAGTCTCATTAAGATGCAAGACCTGTTGAAGCAACAAGGCTTGTGGGTGACGTTGTCGAAAGACAATAAGGGGAAGGGCGATGCTGCTGAGATGGCTATCATGGAAGAGAAGGCACACTCCACAATCATGTTGTGTCTTGAAGATGAAGTCATCATTGAGGTTTCAGGTGAAACCACTGCTGCAAATATGTGGAAGAAGTTAGACACACTGTATATGACAAAGTCTTTACAGAACAAGTTGCTTCTGAAGCGTCGTCTGTTTGCATTGAGGATGCAAGAAGGTACGCCCCTGAAAGATCACTTAGATCAGTTGAACTCAGTATTACTAGAGCTGCGTATTGATGTTAAGGTGGAAGATGAAGATGCTGCTTTGCTTCTGTTGGTATCTTTACCACTATCATATGAGAACTTTGTGGAATCATTTATAGTGAATAAAGTTATAGTTGCATTGGAAGAAGTCAGGTCTGCGCTTCACAGAAGGTTGTTGCGTCATCAAGCGGCTGGTACAGGTACATATAATCAAGGCTCTGGTCTAGTAGCCAGTGGCAGCAATGGGCTGGGGTACAATAAGAAAAACAGAAACAGAAATCAGTTTTCTAAGGGTCCCAAGCCAGATGATGTATGTAATTACTGTAAGGAGAGAGGGCATTGGAAATCAGACTGCCCTAAGAGGAAGCAACCAGGGTCTGCTGCTGTAGCAGAAAATGGCACAAAGTCTGAACAAGACTTTGCTCTAGTTGTTTCTGTAAACGTCCAGCACTCTGATGTGTGGGTTCTGGATACTGGTGCATCATATCATATGTGTCCAAGGAGAGAGTGGTTCTCAACATATGCACAGGTAGAAAATGGCTGCATCAAGATGGCCAACAGTTCTATCAGTCAGGTTGCTGGAATTGGCTCGATACAGATCAGGACACATGATGGTAGATTTTGCACTCTGAACGATGTCAGACATGTTCCGTCGATGGAGAAGAATCTGATATCACTGAGTCTGCTTGATAGCAGCGGTCTGAAATATTCTGGTGGAGACGGAGTTCTGCAGGTCTGTCAAGGTTCTGATGTGATTCTGAAGGGTGTCATACGTGGTACTCTATACATCCTACATGGGTTCACAGTTATCGGTTCAGCAAGTGTTGCATCTGCAGAAATTCACAAAGAGGATATGACTAAGATATGGCATATGAGGCTTGGTCATATGAGTGAAATAGGGATGTAGATTTTGTCAAAGGAAGATCTTCTGTGTGGCCATGAGGTCAAGAGTCTTGAGTTCTGTGGAAGTCGAAACTTAACACAATCGAGATTTGTCTAGGGTTTTATTTTAGGGATACGATATGCGAGAATTCTCAAAGAACAACAGAAGCAATTGTAACCAAAGATGGTGTTCTTGATATTATTGATGAAAATAATAGTTTTGATCGTACAAAGAGTTTGATCGTAAAAGAAAAGTGTTTTTGCTTAAGAGCTTTGTGTAGTCTAAAGTTTAGAGCGCTATTGCTTGTGCCTTCTATAAGAGCCTTGAATTGCTTTATATAGGGGTGGTAAACCGTCTCTCCAGCGATATTCTCGGAAGATTTCCTTTTATCTTGAAGTCGGCTTAGAATATCGCGGATTAGGATACTTTCCTTATTATTCGGAGCTTTTGGAAGATTTCCTGATTTGAGTTGATCTTTGAAGATTCTTTCTTATCATTTCCGAGAATATCGGAAATGATCATTCTTTTTCGGAAATGATGCCAACCTGTTCAGAATTGATACTTTGAAGGTGAATATTTACCAAGTCTTTGCCTCGGGTGACTGACGACTTCGCTTCGGGTAGCTTGTAGGCTGCCTGGTGATGACTGGTGTGTTGGGCTCGGGGCAGGATGACGGTGTGATACACAAACCGAGCTGAGGCACTTAAAGGGTGCCTCGAGATGACTGGATCGGGTACCTGGAGAAGACGGGCTCGGATACCCAAAGAGGATGGGCTCGGGTACTAGAGAGGACGGGCTCGGATACCCAGTCAGGACGGGCTCGGGTACCCAGAGAGGACGGGCTCGGATACCCAGAGAGGATGGGCTCGGTTACCAGAGAGGACGGGCTCGGGTACCCAGTCAGGACGGGCTCGGGTATCCAGAGAAGACGGGCTCGGGTACCCAGTCAGGACGGGCTCGGGTACCCAGAGAGGACGGGCTCGGGTACCCAGAAAGGACGGGCTCGGGTACCAAGAGATGACTGGCAGGGTACCCGAGCTGGCTGGCAGGGTACCCAAGCTGGCTGGCAGTGTACCCGAGCTAGATGGCAGGGTACCCGAGCTGGCTGGCAGTGTATCCGAGCTCGCTGGCAGGGTACCCGAGCTGGCTGGCAGTGTATCCGAGCTGGCTGGCAGGGTATCCGAGCTGGCTGGTAGTGTACCCGAGCTGGCTGGCAGTGTACCCGAGCTGGCTGGCAGGTTACCCGAGCTGGCTGGAGGGCTATCCCGAGCTGATTGGAAGGGTACCTGAGCAGGTTAATTTGAGGTGTTGGAGTTCGGCTCGGTCTTAGAAGATGGATGAAATCCGACCCCAACAGTTAGCCCTCCAGCTCGTTGGCTTGAGAAGCAAGTGTGACGAGCTTCACGATCGTAGGGCCGAGCCGTTTGTTTTTGTTCCGAGCCGTCCTTGTATGCCGAGGCGCTGATCGCCGCCGAACAAGATGCGAGGCGCAAACTGGCCGAGGAGAGTCTCCGCGTCCAACATAAAGCCGAGGCGACGATAGAGAGCCTCAACCGCCTGCTGACTGAAGAGGAATCCCTACATGAGACCGAGGTGGCTCGGGCCAAAAAGGCCGCCAAACGGGAGATTGTAGAGGAAATCGCCGGGAAGATCAAAGCGACCGAGGCGAGGTTGAGCCAGTTTGATGGAGTCTCCGAGCGATACATGTATCTCTCTTAGGCCAAGGCCAACGCCGAGCAAATTGCGGCGCTTGAGAGCGGCAAGAGGATTGAGGATGAGAAGGTGGAGGTCCTGAAGTTGAAGGAGGAGTTCGGGGATGCCGAGGCTGAGTATGTCAGACTTGGGGCCGAGCTGTTTGAGGATTTGAAGATCCCTCTGGTATCCCCAGATTCTGCTTGTGACGACCTCGAAAATAGGTCGGTGGAAGGTGATGCGAACCTGACTTCCGAGGCCGCACATGATTTGGATGAGGAATGAGCACGAGGCGTCTTTCTTTTGCCCTCGTCTTTTGTTTTAGGATTTTGTTTTTTTTTTTGTTGTAAGAATATATGCCAAGGTAATATAAAAGGATGTAAATACAATAATCTAACGTGAGTCAAAAATAAGACCATCTTATATATTTGTCAAAGATTAAGTTTACTCAAACAAAATCATCAGAAGCAAAACAAAAAAAAATCTCTATGACAAAAATAAATAATTATTTATTTGATAGATTTAGTGATATTATCTTTAAAAAAACATTTTTCGTTTATACATTTAAAACTAATATATGATAAATAAATTTAAAATTAATTTATAATCTCTAGTTTTAGTTTAAAGTAATTTGTAACTTTTAATGATGAAAAAGAAAGAAATTATATCGAAAAATGTGTATTAGGATGTAAGTGAAAAGACACATGTTAAAAACAGAGATGCCACTTGTTAAATTTTTAGAGCTTATGGTTAAGAGAAACTTTATTCTATTATATAAGCGAAATGATATATCATGGTTTTTACGGTTTTAACCATGATATAGGTATTGTTTTTAGAATCTTTTTGTTATTTCTACATTTTTTCTAGTCTTTTTCATGTCTTTACACAATCAGGATGCATTTGGATAATTTTGTAGCAAAAGCAAGGAATAAAGATTGAAAAAATAAAATTGGAGTCAGACCATGTCATCAGTGTCGATCGACACTGTTGGTGTCGGTCGACACTGTTCGCGGCCCAAGAGAAATCTCGAGAATTATTAAGTTTTGAAGATTCCAGAATTGCCTAGAAGATTTCCCTATATGCAATATTAGTCTCTGCACGTTTTTTCAGAACATATTATTAAATTTTAGGGTCATTGTTTCAGACCTAATCTTTATTTTTGGAGAGAGAGATTATGTATGAGCTTGGAGAGAAGAATCAGACTACTTAGAGATGATTCAGAACTCCCTTACTATATCTCTTAACTCTTTTATGCAATTTATTCAGATTATGATTTATGTTTTTTTTTTTTTTATGTATGAGTAATTCACTTGTTAGATTTAAGGTGTTTTCATGTATTGATAGATTGCTGGTATGACACTGCTGAGTTGTTTAAAAAACCATTCCCATGATTCATCATTTTTCAGTATCCACAACGGCAAAAGCTATCGGGTATATCTGAAAATTACCATCTTGCGTTGTTGTTGTAAGAAGCGTCCGTAAATATTTTCCTGTAAAAAAGTACCATCAACAACTACCACTTTCCTCATGAAAGGAAATCCTAAAATACTTGCACCAAACGCAAGAAACAAGTACTTAAATCTGTGAGTTTCATCAACTTCAAGTCGCATGAAGGTTCCTGGATTTTCCCTCCTTAGCATGTACAAGTATACCGGGAGCTGCTCGTATCCACTTTCTGGACTACCCCTAACCAATTCTCGAGCAGATCTTAATGTCCGATAAGCCTTCCAGTAATCCATCTAACCAAATGTAATTTAAATAGTTATTTAAAAGAAACAATGACGTGTAACTGGTCCAAAAAAACTAATCAATATATTGGTAATCGTACCTTGATTTGCCATCGTTTATTCAAAGCTTCAGCAATGTGCATTGGCAGAACCTTGGGTCCAATCCGACCTACGTAATCTTTGTATAGCAATCCTAGTATATCGTGAGTAGCTTGTCGGGAACGTGATGAGCGATCTGTAACAGAACAAGTATGTTCCGAAACAAACACTCTTACTTGAAACTTTGGATACTCGTCAACTGGTGTTGCTCGCACCCTCCACTGATACTCTTTAACCCAACACTTGAGAATTAATATCGTTGGAGTTGATTTAGCAACGTCAAAGTCAAATTTCTGCAAAACGGTAAGTATCTTCAAACGTGTCTCCAAGTCTTCTTTTGTTTCAAAACATTGACCAACCGCCAATTCCAATGAGAACACTTCTAGCGTAGCATAAGTAGCTTCTTCCTTTTCTTCTTCTATGTATATACCTAAACTCCTCTTCTTGATTGGTAATTTAGGTTTTTCTTCTTCTTCTGGTGGAATCCTATAGAGGCTAAAGTTTTCATCATCAGAGTCGGTGCCGTCGGAATCATCACAGTAAGCAAATCTACTTTCGTCATCGTCACCATCTTCAGCTGCATTAGTCACTTGTTCTTCTTCCACGTGTGTATTTGGTACATGAATGTTTTCCTCTACCATACCATATACATTACATGGCTGTGTATTCGGCAAATTGCAGTTACCGAAACCACCTATGCCTTCCTCTTTTGATTCAACATGAACTTTCTCTTTCACTTCAACACAAAGTCGAATAGTAGCATTCTTCGTTTGGCCCAAAAAAGACTGAAACTGTCTATTGTTACCAATAATTATGGGTGGTGTATCTGTTGGTAATTTCTTCGAATTTTAGATCTTGTAACTCAAAACAACTTCGACTACCCTGATATCCAAGCCGTAGTCTTCATACACCATTGGAATGAAATCATCATAATTGGTTTGACTGTTACCTTCGAGTACGCGACAACCTTTACTATTATCAACGACAAAAAGCCACTTTGTTTTCTCAAAGATCCATTTTCCACACACGAGAATCACCTGATCCATGCCCAATTCTTTGGACTTCGATCTCACAGCATTCAAAAGGAAGAAAAACAAAAAAAATATGGAACGACACTCAAATAGAAGGAGAGGGATGAAATCGTGAGGGATCAAAAAGAGAACAGAAACAATTGAAGCAAATTTGATCCTGAAAAGGAAGAAAAATAAAGGATGAAATCGTGAGACAGTGGGTAAGGTAAAAGAAGAAGACAAAAACAAAAACCGTTTCTGGAGCAAAAGCCCTAGAAGAATATTCCTTCTCTAATTATTAGGAATTTAATGCATTAAATGTCAATTATGGCAATAATTTGTATAAATCTGTCAGAGATAATAAAAATATGTCGTAACTAAACGCAATCGAACCGGTTTAAACATACAAGCAAACCGGCAAGATTTGGAGTTCTGCTGAATTTGAGGCTAGATATTAAGGGGGTGTTATTGGTTTATTAATTTGTAAATCCATATAGAATTTGAAAATTTCTATTAATTATGAAATCAAGATATATGGATTTTGAAATAACATGTGTTTACCCATGGATTTGAATCCTTCTATTTTCCTCTTTCAATTCCATTCAAATCCATTTAAAACATAATTTGGATTCTCAAATCCAAAAACAAATGACTAAACGAATAACATAGGATTTTAACTAGTATTTATAAATGATAGAACCAATAACACATGATTTTAATTAAAATTTTAAAATCAATGATTGAATAACAAATGATTTTTGTTTGGATTTCTAATTCCTTATAAATCCATGAATCAATAACCCCTCCTAAATCTCAAGTAACACGAAATTTTGAAATTTCAAAAACAAATCTGCAAACCAAAAGTCTGTCAGCACTAAAAAGGTTATTCTAGTTAGAAACAAATCGGCCATAACATGACATGAGAAAATCTGTTATGCTTAGGGTCCAGAAACATAACTGTCATAACTAAAAACAAATCTGTTATCACTATGCGACTGTTTAGTAATTATATTTTTTAAAAAAAAACCTGCTATAAAACGCCAGATTTGTCAACAAATAAAGAAAATATGCGAGTACAAAAAACAACTCTGTCATCATTATATATCAATTTTTTGTGTTTAAAAATCTATTATAAAATGATAGTTTTTTAAAAAAATCCTAAAATCTATTGCCAAAACAAAGAAAAGTCTGCGGTTGGAAAACAAATCTGTGGCAGATTTGTTTTATAACCATTCAAAATCTTAAAATTTTAGGAAAATCTGTGGATACAACATACAACAAATCTGTCGCGAAAAAAAAATCTGCGGAAAATTAAAAATCTGTCATTACTAAATCAAACAAAGTCTGGGGTACAAAACAAGTCTGTCGAAGAAAGTCTATGGTGGATCAAATAGTCTGTCGTAATAAATAAATCTGTCGCCGCAGGAGCCACATATTTAACAAAAACGAGCAAAAGGACGGAGTGGCAGTATCGTAAATATATTGTATTTTTTTGCCACGCTGGAATGAAATATTAATGGCATTCCTGTAACATGTTTTTTCTATACAAAGCAAAACATGGATATTTTTCTCATAAATATTACCCATATAACCTATATTTTTGGTATGCCATTCTAGTAATTAAACACAAATTATGGGTCACTTTAGTAAATTTCCCTATTTTTTAAGCTTAATTCGATAACCATAAATTTATTGCATGAACTAAAGAGTTTTGTGGAATTCGACCCTAAAATGTTTAAAACAATTTATTATTTGAGAGAGTGTTATTTAGGCAATTTAAACCATATCAATAAGATTTATGGGATAATAAGAAGTTTAGATCTCTCAAAGGGTAATGACATGTACCATGTGCTACAAAGAAAAATTATCTAATGTGTTGTCATATTGTTGTTAAATCAAATCAAATCAAATCAAAATCAAATTATTTTCTTACTTAAAAAAATGGTCAAACTATCAAAAAAGAAAACGTTGAACATCTTGACATATTGCTAATAAATTAAATCATTTTATTATGGTCAAACTATAAAAAAAAAAAAAACATTCAACAGTTTGACATATTGCTAATAAATTAAATCATTTTATTATGGTACATAATCTGTTAGCATTTACTTTTGAAGATATTTTTCCGCCTATATAAATCTGACATAAATTCCAAAATACATAGAACAAGAAAAATGGTTTCATACGTCGATAAAAACTTTTCATCGGCTTGTTTAGTGGTTTTACTGGTTTTTGTTGTCTCATCGTATGCAAGGTTTAGTACGATGGTTACAAAAGATGAGATCCACTTCATATGCACCCAACAAGATATCAATTCTTCATTTTGTTTTGAGGTTCTAAAAGCAACTCCCGAAATTGCTAGATTAGATTTTTCTGGTCTCGCCAAATTTTTGCTCAATTATCAGGCTCGAAATATTTCGGATACACTGAAGCAATTTAAATTATCAGGAGGCTACACGCGGGATATTGAGTCTAAATATTCCGTATGCATAGAAGTATATGAAGATGCTCTAGCCAATCGTGATAAAGCCCTCAAATATTTGGCTGCCAAAGACTATGCCAGCGTAAACACTATGGTCGGTGCAACGATGACAGATATGTCTACGTGTACTGATGATTTGTCAACAATGAAACCAATACCAAAATTATTTATAACGAAAAGTAATGTTATTTCAGATCTGTCTAACATTATCTTTGTGATTCTCGAACATTGCATAAGAAAAAAAAATTAAGATTATGTAATTCTCGTAATCTATAATAATATTACTATTATGGTCGTTGTCACTATCCCTTTTTAATATATAAAAATTAATAAAGATATAAAAAGTTTTTTTTATGTTTAACTTGGCCCTATCGCTATTCATTCATGTTTGAATCTAATCCATTAGCTAGACATAATAATATATGTAATTTATGGGTAAGGTCCTAAGACCATGTTTTATTTTCATTATTTGGCAAAGTCATTCTCACTTTAAATGTTTTAGCTATTAAGGTATTTTCTGACAAAAATGCCCATGTCCACGTAACCGATGTACAATGTTCATGTACAAATCAGTTAGGCGTTTCAGTTAGGTACAATGTCTCGTTAAAAAAGAAAATAATAGAAATAAAAAATAAAATAATATTATTATTATTTTCCACCCTTTTTTATTTTCACATTTTCGCTCTTTTTAATTTTAAAGAGAGAAAATTAAAAAGAGAATACATCGGTTATACATCACATTCTCTCTTATTTCTATTATTTTTTTGGTCTAATGTGCCATTCACTGTAGCAAAACTTATACAAATTGCCACAAAAAGTTTTATTTTCTCAATGTGCCATTTCTCCACTTTATGGCAGGCAGACAAAGACGAAAATACCCTCTGACGAAAATATCTAAATATCAGATATTTGGTGGACAAAACTTTGTTTCGAAAAATTTTGGTAGACAAAAAATATTATCCACATTTGAAACAACAGACTTCAAAGAAATTTGATGGACAAGAATTGGAAACGGCATACTTCGAAAATTTTGGTAGACAAGAAATGTTGTCCACATTTGAAACAATTGATTGAAAAGATATTTGGAGGACAACAAATATTGTCCACATTTGAAACAAACAAACTTTAAAGAAATTTGGTGGACAAGAATTCGAAACGACATAATTCGAAAATTTTGGTAGACAAAAAATATTGTCCACATGTATCTTATTCCTTCTCAGATTTAGATTCGCTCCCACTTTCCAAACCAGATTCAGACCCAGATTTTTTATCTCGCTAAATCGCCAACGATGTATTCCTAGATCGAAAACGTGATGAACTCTTATATCTAAGGAGATTGAGCTTCATTTTTTAGAGAAAAAGAGAGAGAGAGAGAGATGAAAGAGAAAGGAGAGGAATGGAGATTGAACAAAAAAGCTTTTTCTCTAAAGTGCAAATTAGACTTTGCAAGTTAGGTTAGAAATTGGATTGTGGCAAAATTGAAAAGGATTCGTGGGCTGTGGCAATTTTTGTAAGAATTGCTACAGTGTTTGGCACATTTCTTAGATTTCTCTTAAATCAATCATGTGAAAACGTCAGGAATAATGATTCTCATTTTCGGAATTTCTATTTTGCAAATCTACCATCAACCATTAAGGTTCTATAACTTTAAGTGTATACATAGATTACCAGAATCTTTTGTCATGAAAATCTATATAGATACTTATATATTTGTTTTGGTAATTAGAATGAGGTTGTTGAGAATATGCACGGTAAATTTGATATCCCACATAAATCAAGACAATTATTGAATTCTAGATTTTAAAGATGGAGACATGTCAAATCTGTGTAATTGATGCTTTCAATCCAAGCAGGTGAAACTAAATGCAAGTAAGCAACATAATGGAATTATCACTTTGATACATCAAGCAACAGGAGATTCAGGTTAGTAACTAAATACCAATCAATCAATTAACACATATATGCATATAGAATAGTATTGTTTCCATGTTTGCTTGAGAAATAACATAGTATTCTGGTAATATTAATGTAGATAGATAAACCAATAAATTCAAATTGCAAAAACAGTAAAATATCACATTTTGAGTTAAGTAATCATGAAAGCACGGAGAAATAAGTTGTGACTAAAACGTGACCCTTAGTTTCTCACGTCCGTAAAATAAATCATTCACCAACTTGGACGTTATCTTTTGGGAGATAACTACTTAACTCTGAGCTTGAATTATTCACCCATTCAAAATTTTGCATGTTTTGTTGTATGAAAGGTAGAAGTTGAAGAATCTGTTTTTATTTTGGTATTATGTAGACGTTAAGAGAATTAAGGTTTGTTTGCTGCCTTTTTTGTAGATCGTCGCTTTTGTGATTTTTGAGGATGTTATGAGACTTCAAGCATTAGAATATTTATAGGCTCATAAGTTAGGTAAAAATCTCTTGATCGTAAAGCACAAAATATTCGATACCGTAACTAAATTAGAATAATTATCTCTGAAATAGTTTGGTATTTAGGAATATGCTATCATTATGTATTTTGAGTCATTAATTTGTTTCTAAAAATCGATTTCTTGAAGATTTTGGGAGAGAAGATATCTTGGATAAGGTATGTGTGTGAGTAATTAGATTGAATGTCATATAAATAGTTGAGATATTTTAAAAAATCGAATTGATTATGTGCGGATTTTTTGGTAACGATTATATCAAATTTATTTTTAAGTAATCGAAATGAATATGCGTAGGAGTTTTGGTAACAATAGAGTTTCGTTTATTTTTTTTTTATAGTAGTTAAAGCCAATTTCCGATTATAGATTTTTGGGTCAAAATATTTAAATTGACCCGACCCGCCTGTGGCAAACTCTGTAAATAGTGGTCAACTTAGGATTTATTTACTAAATATACTCAAAAAATGTAAATATAGATATGCTAACTAAAAATAAAGATAATTAGACAAATAAAGATTAGTCTATGATCCTAAAAAATTAAAATTCAACGTAGTGTGAAGCCAAATAGAAATGTAAGTCAAACAATGACAAATAAGGAACGTACACGGGTTACTGTGTACGTGAGGGATGCTACATCACATTCTCTCTCCATTATCCTAATTAAAAATAGTAATGTTTTATTTTCATAATTTGTTTTTAAACAAACTAAAAACGTTATATAGAGTGCATACATTGTATTATAAAGTTTATGTACTTTATTCGCGTGTGATCATATACGTACTCTTGCAAATTTGGTAAATTAAAATAAAATTTGTTTAAATTTGACAAATATATGTAATTTTGTTTTGATATTTTTGTTTATGTACACATATGCACACCATTTATTACTTTGTACGTACACATGAGTACATGATATCGTTAATTTCGAATTGTCTTTAACAACACAATTAAAATTAATATTAAATAAATTATTATTTAAAGTCAAAAATTAAAATATGAAAATGGGTCTTAAACGACAGAATAAAATAAATTTTAATAAAAGTACAAAAATAAAACAC